>VXBZ01012077.1:12961-60569 GCA_013399135.1 Heliornis fulica | reverse complement strand
ATCCACTAAACCCCCCCCCGTCCAGCTTCAATCCATCCCCCTTGTCCTACCACTCTCTACCCTGGTAAAAATCTGATTCCTCTCCTGTTACAGCTTCATGCCATTCCCTTGGGTTCTATCACTGGGAAAGGAGACTGGGGCCTGCTCCCTGGCTCCCCCTTGACAAGATGACATAGACCTGCTTCAAGAGGTTTGTTTCTCTTCCTCTCCTTCTCTGTAGACATAAGTGAGGAAGTGACATGATGCAGCATATGTTTGGGAATCCCTATCTACAATGTCCAAGTGACAATCAGTCCCCTGTGTGGAGATGAGCAATCTGAATGGAAAGAAGATTGGCTACACTACTAAAGCAGTTAGTGGGAATACAGAGAATCAGGGAGCATAGAGTCAAAAATACATCTCTCTTTCCACGTTCTGGAGATAAGTCCTTCTTTTACTGTTTTCCAGATCTGAAATGATCCCTTTTTTGCCTTCTGGAAGCATTATGAGGAAAGACTGACAAATTCTTATCATATCTTTAGCCATTGGAACTGCATTTAGAAGATGGACCAGGAAAAATGGTTTTCCCTACAAGTTAATCCTTACCAAAAAGCCACCTGTGGATGTCTATATGGTGGTCAACATTTCATCCACTTCTGCAAACAGAGCATGTACACCAGAATTTTACAATCTGTTTGAGAACAGTCATTTAACAACCCCTTTCTATTGTTCAATCCTAATTAGCTTTGGATGCTAAAATGCAAGGGAGGCCAGGTAAAGCAATACAGCAATACCCACACCGCCTGTCGCTGAAAGCAGTGCTGCTGAAGAAGACTGGGGATACATGTTGCAGAGGTAATCTAATTCCTGGTAGCCACTGAATGCACATGGTAATGGTTATTGATGCAGCAGGGTGCTGTGCAACTCAGCATGCCATAGCCAGCAAACTCTGCGGGCATTTCATGACAGCTTTGCTCAGAAAGGCTAGAGCTTGGAAGGTGAGTGTAAAGAAAGCATCTCTCACCTGATCCAGAAGCATCATTTTCAGAGGGTGGGATTTATTCTGCTCTCCTTATGCTAGAGTATTTCTGGCCTATTTCCATGATGATCTTCCAGAGTCAATAACACCAAGAGAAGAGTCTGACTTTGGGGCTCTTCCACTACATGTTGGAAAGTACTCCAAGTAATTAAAGAGAAATGTGAATTAAAAAATATAGGCACTCACTTGCTTCCTGCTGCTTCTTTGAGATGCTCTGTGGTCCCATTTCCTGCTGCACAGATCAATCTGCTGCCTGGTTGTGGACATGCTGCTCTCATTTCCAAATCCTGGGACTTACAGGTCTTACTATAGTGCATGATGCTGTTCCTCTGCTGTGTATAAACTCTAAGTGCAATACCCAAAATTTAATGTCCTCCCTGGCAACACAATTTGTCTTTACACAGGCAGTATCTACATTTAGCATTCTCTTTCTCTCTGGAATGAATTTCCAGGTAGATAGAAAAATACAGGATCTCTCCTTTCCTCTATCTTCCAGCATATCTATTCCTAAAAACTGTGATTTCTAGTTATCATTATATCATTATAGTTATCTAGTTTACAGCCAATTACTAACCATCATCTTTATGATCATGGTGGAAAGGATTTGTTTGGATGTGTTACTGGGAACTTGTCTCTCTCACAACCTAAGGGTTCAAGTAGTGCCTCAGTTGCCTCTTTGTGTTGACTATATTATCTCTTTTAGCACTGTAAAAAAAAAAATCTTATCAAATTAAGAATTTCTTAAAGGCCATGAAAAAGTAACCTAAGAATTATAAAAAAATATGCAATATCTTTCCTGACCCCACTGCAAGCATTTAAAAATCTGTGGCTAAAATGAAAGTTTCTTCTGTTTATAGATATATCCTAAAATACAAAACAAACAAACAACAAAAAAACCCACCCCAAAATATTGAATCAAACAATATCCCAAAGAGCACATGATATTCATCTGTAAATGGACTATGAACAGAAAAAATCAGGTATTTTTGTGACTCACAGCACAACTGTCAGAGCTGCTGAAGTACACTGATCTCTGGGAGTCCCTTCTAACTCTAATCATTCTATGATTCTATGATATTTTCATCCCTGTGAACACTGGGACCAGCTTTCTTAAAAATCATTCTATCTGCTACTTAAGTTTATGCATCCATAGAAAATAGGAGGATTTTTCTTTTATTGGACATAAGTTGTCTGGGAAGCCAGAGCATGCTGCTCTCCAGGGAGGGTGACAGCAAGGTGAGTCGGGACAGAATCCTCACCAACAAAGGTTCAGTCCCACAGCACCTGAGCAAGAGCAGAGCAGGTCTGGAGACAATAATCAGGGTCAACAATGGGTCAGTGACCTCCACACACATCTGTAGAAATGAGACAGGTTCAAGGACAAGCCAGAAAGTCAAGCCAGTGAGTTAGGTCAGGTTTGGCATGGTATGTGTCCAGGCAGGGCAGGCCTACAGCATAGTTCAGACAAAGACAAAAGACAAGGCACTGACCCTTTTTTCATCTCCCATGCAAAGAGGACCTGCTCCCATGGAGGCATCTCACAGGTCTTTCTCACAGCAGTGTGATCCAAGGACTCAGAGCACATATCAGAGCTAGCCTTGAACACACTCAGCCAAAACCCTGAGGCAAGAAGACAGGGAGACAGTGTCTATGCACTTGGATCCCTGAACAAGCGTTGGAACAAACCAGCTACCTCTACACTCATAACTCAAAGATGAGACACAGGTACAAAAGTTGTCTCTCCATCACCCATACGTGCTTTTTGATCCAGCTTTGTTATGTTCTTCCAAAGAATGACCCAGGTCCAGGGTAGCACATGCCAGTGACCATTCCTAAAGTCACCTTCCTGTCACCTTCTTTCTGTACGGAAAATGATTTAACCATGGAACATGACCAGGCCTTGGATACACAGGATGACAGTATAGGTGCATTCACTCTTGAATTTTACCAGCATGCTAATTTTCCCTCTTCCTGTAAGTTCTCCTTATTTCCAGCCCTGATGTTAATCAAACATAACCAGGACTCAGAAATCCAACAGCTTGTTAAAGTGAAATGTGATGGCTATCTGGTACTATTGAAGAAGAGTGCAATGCCAACACAGCTCTCACATACCTCTCTTTAGATGCTTAGTGAGTCAACTACTCCATCCAAAGAATTACCAAAGACACACACTATGATTTTATTGAGTTCTCTTCGGTGTAAAGAGGAGGCTCCGGGGAGACCTTCTAGCGCTCTGCCAGTACCTCAAGGGGGCCTACAAGGAAGATGGGAGAGGCTGTTGAGTAGGGCCTGTTGTGACAGGACAAGGGGTGATGGTTTTAAAATAGAGCGAGGGAGATTTACATTAGTTATTAGAAAAAAAGTTCTTTCCTGTGAGAGTTGTGGAACACTGGAACAGGTTGCCCAGGGAGGTGGTGGATGCCCCATCCCTGGAGAAGTTCAAGGCCAGGTTGGATGAGGCCCTGAGCAACGTGATCTAGTTGGGGGTGTCCCTGCTTCTTGCATGGGGGTTAGACTAGATGACCTCTGGGAGTCCCAACTCTAGCTATTGTATGATTCTATGTTTCTATAAATAATTTGGAGAACAAAAAGTGATTACAAACCAGGTCCAGAAAACCTGAAAGCCATCTAGATAATATTTGGATAAAGCAAAGTGATGTATGGGATTTGTACCAGCAGTTACTCTAACCAAAGTTGGCAGAAAATGCTGAGTCTCATCACCTCTGTCAAATTAAATCACTGATTTTGTTTGCTAGAGCAGGTGCCTAACAGGAACACATTTTTCTGAGGGGAGGAGGCAGAGGAGGAGAAGAGTAAGCGAGTGAAAATCAAAGAATGATTCACGGCTGCAACATTTTCTGATTAAATAAGGATGGTTTGTGATACAATATGAACATGTCCTGTTTACATTGCACCTTGCAGCGTGATCTGACAGGCAACAGTAAAAGCAATTATACAAACACCACTGCTGAAATATGTCTCACAAGATGCTGTTACAGATATCCAGTGCTGGAGACTCTAAAATCTCCCCAGAAAGTGTTTCAAGCTCCTTATCATTAGACAGCTTTTCTTAATATCTACCCTGACTCTTTCTTGCTGCTATTTAAGTCCATTATTACTTGTTCTCCCCATCTGTAATAAACAAAAAAAAAAAGCAATGATTATTCTTTTCCTCCTTGCAGCAGACTTTTATGTACCAAGAGACTGTTATCTTCACCTCCATCTTCTCTCTTTTAGCTTAACCAACTCTCTGTAATCTTTCCTCTGCAGTCAGGCTTGTAAGTTCTCTGATCTCTCCTGCTGATTTCCCTTCAACTCTCAGTTACTGACTTGTGTTTCAAAATGAGTGCCCAACACCAGACAGGAGATTAAATTGTTCTGGTCTAACGTATTGAAGACTTACATTTAAGGTGCATTAAAGAACGATTTTTAAGGAATCTAAAGCATATGGTCTCAACTCAGGAACCACCTTTCACTGCAGTATGAACTCAGACAATAATGTAGTATGATAAAATGCTTTGCAATGGGGTCTGTCCAACTTAGTGTAGCTCACAATCCAGCTGCCTAAATACAAATATTTTTATGAGATGCTGCACAGTGTCTTGCCCATCCACATGGACCTGAGCCATACAGCACAGGTTGTGTCTGAAACAGTAGCAGACTTCACAGTCAGTGAGTCATTGGCATCGATAATCCCATCTTTCAGCATGTATTATCTGAATAAGGCCAGGTTGGATGAGGCCCTGAGCAATCTGATCTACTTGGGGGTGTCCCTGCTTCTTGCAGAGGGGTTGGACTAGATGACCTCTGGGAGTCCCTTCCAACTCTAGCTATTCTATGATTCTATGATTCTAAAGTCTCTAGTGAATATGCAGGGTACCTAGAGAACACAGTAATGAATTCCTACTTTGGACACACCAAAAATGAGTTGGGATAATTCCCATCCCATGCATCAGTTGAGCTATAAGGAATTATATATATTTTNATATATGGTACTACACTTCTGTCCACTTGAAGGTTTCTTACATCTTTCTGTGAAGCATTTGTGTTCAGACTTATTCAACTGAACTTCAGGTGTCTAATTCAGGAGCTCAAAATAGGAAGCCAGCTGCGCTTCACTCCTTCCAAACGCAACAAAGAGAAACAGGCACTTCCAGAATGGTTTTTCCTACATAAGATCAAGATGACGAAATGCCTTGGAAATGTGGGACTTAAAAATAAAGGCAGGAGGGTCACATTTGTTCTGTGGTTTCTGAGTATTTGGGATATATGTAATGAGTGCTTTGCCAGTATTAAAGAAGGAGGAAGACAGGAAAGCATATTCAGTTCTATGAATACATGGCATTCTTACTCCTTTTTGGCTAAAGGCACTGAAACGTAAAGAACTATGTGACAGTGGAAATCATAGAATAGCTAGAGTTGGAAGGGACTCCCAGAGGTCATCTAGTCCAACCCTCCTGCAAGAAGCAGGGACACACTCAACTAGATCACGTTGCTCAGGGCCTCATCCAACCTGGCCTTGAACGTCTCCAGGGATCCAGGGGCATCCACCACCTCCCTGGGCAACCTGTTCCAGTGCTCCACCACTCTCACAGGAAAGAACTTTTTTCTAATATCCAATCTAAATCTCCCTCCCTCTATTTTAAAACCATCACCCCTTGTCCAATCACAACAGGCCCTACTGAACAGCCTTTTCCCATCTTTCTTGTAGGCCCCCTTGAGGTCCTGGCAGAGCGCTAGAAGGTCTCCCCGGAGCCTCCTCTTCTCCAGGCTCAACAGCCCCAACTCTCTCAGCCTGTCCTCGTAGGAAAGGGGCTCCAGCCCCCTTATCATCTTTGTGGCCTCCTCTGGACCCTCTCCAACTGGTCCATGTCCTTCTCATGTTGGGGGTTCCAGCACTGGACACAGTACTCCAGGTGAGGTCTCCCGAGGGCAGAGTAGAGGGGGAGAATCCCCTCCCCCACCTGCTGGCCACGCTCCTCTTGATGCAGCCCAGGATGCGGTTGGCTGCTGGGCCGCAAGAGCACATGGTCAGCTCAATATTTTTTATATTGGTGATAGCTGAAATTACTTGTTATTACATTCTTATAAGCCTAAATATTCATCAATATTTATTTTTTAAAGTCACAATGGGACTGATGGTCAGGGAATGCTTGGAAGCTAGGAGTACAATCTGAGACTTCTTTGCTTAGAAAAAAAGAAATGTGCCTGCATGTTCATGAGTTCTTCTTAGTTCTATTAAATCAGCAAATATGACCTGTATAGGGGATAGAGCACTATTCTATATCCATTAATGTCAGAAAGAAGCATGCCTTTTGCATCAGTGAAATCCTGAAGTTGCAGATTATTTCCTTTTCTTTAAACTCTTAAAATAAAATTAAAAAAAAATGTTTCGGGGATAGAGTAATATCCACAGGGAAAGACTCTAAAGAGTAGAGATAAATGTGAACGGAGTTTATTTTATTTTTTATATTTTTCAGATCTATGTAAGAAAAATGTCTTCTACAGTAAAAAGAACTGATGCAGGAATTGTTTCTCATAAATGGACAGCACTGTTGCCTATAAAAATAAAGAATGATACAATGTCAGTCTCTAGGCCAAATAAAAGAGCAAGCTGTGGAGAATATAAAAAAATAGAGTCCCACAAAAATTGGTGTTAATGCAGCATAAAAAAAAAAAATCAAAACAAATTTTTGACCTACTATATAAATTCCTTTTTGCTGAAGAGCCATTTAAAATATTTAATAATGAATTTTTTTTATTTAATTAATGAATTTTCAACCCCCACCTCACTGCAGCCTCCTTTCAGGTAGTTGTAGAGAGCAATAAGGTCTCCCCTCAGTCTCCTCTTCTCCAAACTAAACACCCCCAGCTCCCTCAGCCTCCTCGTAGGGCCTGTTCTCCAGACCCTTCCCCAGCTCCCTCAGCCTCCTCGTAGGTCCTGTTCTCCAGACCCTTCACCATCCTCGTTGCCCTTCTCTGGACACGCTCCAGCACCTCAACGTCCTTCTTGAAGTGAGGGGCCCAAAACTGAACACAATACTCGAGGTGAGGCCTCACCAGTGCAGAATACAGGGGGATTATCACCTCCCTGCTCCTGCTGGCCACACCGTTCCTGATCCAAGCCAGGATGCCATTGGCCCTCTTGGCCACCTGGGCACACTGCTGGCTCATGTTTAGGCGGCTGTCAACCAACCCCCCCAGGTCCCTTTCCACCAGGCTGCTCTCCAGCCACTCCTGCCCAAGCCTATAACCTTGCCTGGGGTTGTTGCGACCAAAGACAAGCCAGATACCTCCAAAGCACACGTTACTGCGAGGTCAGCTGAAGGCATTTTCTGTCTCTACAGAGTGCATTGAGTTGGCAATTCAGCTGCCTACACACAAGCATCCAGTATCATTTGAGGTAACCTTCAGCTGCCATCCCAGGAGGCCGTGGATTTCCTCAGATCCTGCCTCACAACTGTCAATATGAAGACCTGGAAGCCAAGTCTTCCTCATCACCTATGTCTTAGGATTTTTTTATTTTCCCAAAGATATGCATTTACATTTTCAAAATAAAACAAAATCCTATTTTTTACCACTCTCCACTAAACATTTAATTCTTCATTCTGAAATTTCTCCAAGAGCTTTGTGTGCTGCTGAAGGAAGATTTAGCAAGACTCTCTTTCAACACAAGTTACACTTATCAATTCCTATCCTCCAAGTCTGATAGTGACAGGCCATGACCCAACAGCTGAACTAGAAATATGTCCAACCAGGCCTGTTGTCTCTTTCAGGATTATGGAAAAAAACAACATTTGATTTAAGTGCTTCCAGGCTTTGTTATGGAAATAAAAACAATTTAATTTGGGGTAACTTCTTTCTCCTTAGATATAATTTTCCCTTCATGATCAATATAATTATCCAAACACAATAGGGGAATAAGAATTCAATTTCAAAGCTACTTCTGACCGTTTGATATGCCCCAGGTTTTCTGTACATCCAAACACAGCTGGCAGAGGTGACGTGATTTTGAAGGGAATATCAGACTTACACAGTGGAAGCCAGAAACACAGCAGGATTGTCTACCCAGCCCAGGAGGATGCTAAATATATATTTTTAGGTAAAGAAATCAGACAATAGCTGCCTAGTAATTGAGTGGTTTTTTGAAGTTACTTGTCTATCAGCATGAAGGCAAGATGCTCACCTCTATTCACTATTCATCATGGACTAAGGTACAATATTCAGGAGAAGCAGGATGAACTGACTTCCAGAGGATGTGCAAAGGAAGCTTAGCTTGTCTTGTACTAACTGTCTAAATTTTAAGTACCAAATCACATGAGATGACACCATATAGGCTATAGGTTCCTACATTGTCTCTATGAATAAGACAAGCTGCTGAACTGCTGCTTATGAGAAACAAGTCAAGAACCATCATGGCACAGAAATGAGCACATCAGTCCCCATAGTAGAGTTCAACTCTCTGATTTTGAAAACCAATGTGGCATCTTTACTGACACAACTACCAAAGCTTGATGAAATACCTCATGAGTGGTGGCACTGTTTGGATGGTGTCCCTGTGCCAGAAAGGAGTCACTCAAAGACTTAGCAGAAAAGCCCATCTGCCTGCACGTGAAGATTTCCAGTGGAGGTTTCCAGCACAAACACTGACCAAGCTTGACCATTTCACTACTTGATGAGATCTGACAAGCTCACAGCCAAGTGTAATATCCCCTCAGGCTATACAGCTGGGACTCCAACAGACATATTTCTTTTCTGGTTTTCATCAGAACCAGGTTAGGTACACATCTCTAGTGCTAATATTCTTAACTTCCTGGTTTTCCTAGCCCATTAAGAGTCAAGTTTATTATAATTTCTCAAAGTTTTGACCCTTGGGCAATTCAATTGATTCTATGTGCTGCCAGTGGGTACAAGGATGACTCTAAGTGTGGTTTTCCACTCAGTAACCAAGGATTTCCATTCACTCCACTGTTAAATGAGGCCATTAAGAGAAATGTAACTCACTAGTTTATGACACTGTCTGCAATGGAAAATTGCTTTTTAATCTCTGACCCCTCAAAATGAAATTGTACCCTGGGAAGAGATTTTGTTAAACAAATGAAATAGAAAAACAAAAGACATTATGTGATTTTCTTCCACTGTCTCTGAATTGTCACAGATCACACTTGTTCAGCTGTCACATGTAAAATCCTTGCCTTTGAAATGCTTAATCCAGAGCACTGTAATGTAATTGGTAATCCTAAATCTTGACTTGATACAGTCCCAGTACTGAATACCACCATGGTGAACTACCAGTAGACACTACAGCTACCTGCTCATCTTCTCACAGGACAAAGCAGCATCATCAGCAATGCCTCACCACTAAATTTACTCTCAACCCTTCTGTAATATCCTGCCCTTCTCCTCCACTCTTGACCTTTCCATTTCCTCTTTGAAATAGGAGGGATTTATGCTTAAATAAAAAGTGAGATCAAAACAGATATATTTTTAGAAATTTTTTTCCTTCAAAAAATCCCACTGACTGTGGTTTACAGTAGAATAAAGAAAGATAGAGGTACCACCTGGCTCAGTCAGCTTTCTCTTTTTGATAGTACAAATGAAGAGATGTTCAGCTGTGATTACAAACAGCCTGGAAGATTTTACCATCACATGCAACAGCACCCAAACACATGACATCCAAAAGCTCTAAACAATCCTTTTCCCAATAAATATTTTACCACACATATCCATTATTTACAAACAAATATATAAAATTTTAAATAAATGTTATGGCTCAGACCTCACTGAGGTTAAGTTTTTCTGTTCATGCAGTTCATTTATCACTTGTACTGCTGCTGACTTGAACACCGTTTCCTATGGTAAGCAGCTGTTTTGTAAATGGGCTGCATTAAAATACAGTAAAACTCCCACAAACAAAAGATGCCTCAAAATCAAGCCCTCTTAAATCTAAAAAACTCAGCCTATCTTTCATAGGGAGCCAATGGAGCATGGAAAAATAAAAAAAAAAAAAAGAAAAAAGAAGCATAAGCTTTATCCCAACCACCTGCTGCTGCTGCCTATTTGTTGAGGAAAGGTAAAGGGTAAAACAATTTGAATATTCAAAGTAGGGACAGGCAAGCATCAAGGAGTTATTTCAAGGCTCTGTAGTGACACAGACCATATGAGGGCACATCTGATGGATGACACAGGCATCTACAACATCCCTATGTGGTACACTCTGAGCAATCTATAGCTAATTGGATTCACAGAATCACAGACTGGTTTGGGTTGGAAGGGATCTCAGAGTTAGGATCATAGAATCATAGAATTTTTAAGGCTGGAAATGACCCCTAAGATCATCCAGTCCATCCATTAACCTACTGCCACCAAGTCTACCCTTAGACCATGAGTTTATCTAGTTCCAACCCCCCTGCCATGAGCAGGGACCCCCTCCACTAGATCAGGTTGCCCAAAGCTTCATCCAATCTGGACTTGAACACTGCCAGGGATGGGGCTTCCATAACCTCTCTGGCCAACCTGTTCCAGTGCCTCACCACCCTCAGAGCAAATATTACATCCTAATGACTAAGATAAACCTGCCCTCTTTCAGCTTGAAGTCTTTGTCCCTTGTGATATCACTACATTCCCTGGTGAAAAGTCCCTTTCCCACTTTCCTGTAGGATCCATTTAAGTATTGATAGGCCACAAAATGGAAGGTCTCTGTGAAGCCTTTTCTTCTCCACACTGAACAAGCTCATCTCCCACAGCCTGTCTTCATAGGAGAGGTGCTCCAGTCCCTGATCATCTCAGTGTCCTTCTCTGGACTCAATCCAACAAGTCTATGTCTCTTTTGCACTGAGAATCCCAGAGCTGGACACGGTACTCCAGGTGGGGTCTCAGAAGAGCAGAGAAGAAAGGCAGAACCACATCAGCAGGGTCATCATAAGGGAATGGGCTGTTTGAGGCAGAAGTGTTGCAGCCAGCTATGCATCAGTAAGGGAAGACTGAAAAACTGGAATTGAGAGTGAAAAAAAGACATGGCCTTATGGGAATGGGAAGGGGTGGAAGGAAAACAAGTACTACAGAGAAGAAATTGAAGTTGAAGAAATCAGTTCTGAGTGGGAAGCCCAGGTGGAGATCACTGAGTTGAGCCAGTGTGAGTCAGATGCTGTGGACTGAGAATCAGGAAGCAGAAAGACTGCAAATTGGTTGCTTTTTGAGAGATTCAGGCAATTTGGGGAGAACTTTTACTAACTGAAGATCATGGCACGGAATCATGAGGACTCTGGATGGCGGCAAAGTTTCCTTGTGCTGCTGAAGAGGAGGATTAAGCCTCGGTCATGCAATTACACACTCACAGTAATGGCTTTTGCTTGGAGTCCTTACAGAGCTCTGAGTTCCTATTGCAGCTTTAATTCAGCTCCCATCACTTTCACAGACAGGAACTGCCAGAAGAAAGAATAGCTTCATAATCCCCCGAATAAAACTTCTGAGTGCTAATTACCCAAAGAAGCAGGAAACTCAGCCACCACCACTGCTGGCAGCAGACACAGCCACAGCAACATGAGGCTGATTGTATACCCTGCATCTTACAGTTAGCAGTGGATTGTCATTACATCTCAGTCCTGAATCTGCCTTAGAAGTACCCAGCTTTTCCTTATCCTAAGACATTAAGTAGCTGTGAAGCTGCATTTGCATCGAGATATTCCAGCTGCACCAGTCCACCCTGGCTTTGCAGTGCAATCACATCATATCAGGGTGTTAACTGGCTGTAGACTGTAATTTTAAGACTATTAGCTTTTAAAACGATTTAACAGCAGTGTAAATCAGGATCTTAGGGCATAGTGATAGGGAAGAGGAGAAGACAATCTTCATTATCACAGTATTTGTAAGTGGTAAGTGCTTTAAGAAGCAAACGTGCCAGGAAATTTCAAAGACTCAGCGAAGGTGATTTTGGAAACTCAAATTTTCTTTTGTTTTTTAAAATAACAGTGAGTTATTTGTGCATAAGTTGAACTCAGCCCTTTATTGGTGGTCCCCAGGCAATAAGACATCCCTGCTAATGTCACAGATTTATGAGGCTTTTTTCCCTTAAACCTCCAGTCTTCAAAGTGCCCCTCTGTGTATCCCTGAAAGCCAGGCCCAGGAATTGCTTCTTTACAGGAAAAATACTCATTGTTCTTAGACTACACAAGTGGGTCACTGAACTGTTGCTTGCCTTTGCAATGCCAGTGAATCCAAATTAGCCTGACTTCCACAGAGGATATAGGGAAGGAAAGTAACCAGCATTAATCAGAGCAACACAAGCAACTCTTCCAAAACAAATTAGCTTCAACAGTCAGCACACAGAGTCCTTCAGTCAGTGTGGCCAAGCTGAACTTAGGCCAAACTTCACATCAAAAAGAGTAACTGGTTTAATACGTATCTGTAGAGTCTGCATTTGTTTCTTTCTCTTCCTCTCAATCCATCTGCAGGAAGCTATGAACAAATTGAGCAAAGCAAAATGTCTCATCTTGTCACAGCCAGCTTCTGTGTGTGATGTTCATACCACCAAAGCCAACCTCAAAGGCAGGTGCTGAGACCAGCAGGATTCCCTCCCTGTTTTGTTTTTGGGGATTTTTCTGGAAAAGGATAGGTGACCTGCATGGGATTAATTTTCCCTTGAAATGTTTGTGATGTAATTTCTATCATCTGGATTTTGCAGAGAAAGGATGAAACTGGCAACTCCAGAGAGCTGTCATCAGATCTACATTAGACATCCCCTGTAAGATGAGACAAGCTGGGTGCTGGAAGCTATTCCTCCCCCAGTCGGTGTAAAGGGAGTCCAGACACTTCACCCACACAGAGATGCCTCCACCAGCCTTGTTTGCTCCAATAATTCCTGTCTTCCAAAGAGCAATTAGACCCATGTTAAAATTGGTGTTTTAAGATCATTTTCTCTAGGGTCACAGACTGACACTTCAAGAGACACATCAGGGCCACTGTAATTAAATGGCAAAGGTTATACTTTCTACTTTAGGTCCAAGAGATATGAGACCCTCACAGAAAAGGCAGGCACTGAGGTAAGTCTACTGCAGTAGACTACAGTCTGGCATCTCACTTTGCCTCTCAGACATTGTTTTTTTTAGCTTCAATTTTTTACAGCAAAGTAAAATTGTCAAGTTTCTGTAGCCAAGAAGGCTTTTGTATGGAAAGAAGCCTCTCTTCCTCTGGTATCAATATCCAACACTAGTGTTATCATCTGCATTTTGACCCTACATGTTTCTACAGATAATGCAGTGGCCCAGATTAATTGTTTTCTGTAGCAAAAATAAGTTGATGCACAAACAATTATTCTGTAATTATAATAATTTAAAATGAAGAAGAAACAAATCTGCTAACAATTAAAACCCACTGCATTTGTTCCAAAGCTTTGACAGCTCCTACTAAACCTTTTATGACTGTGGGATGCAATACATTTTTTTCCTCATGATTAATTACAATTTCATCTATCACATCCTCTACTTGAGCACAGATACAGTGAGTACCTCTCACACAATATAAATCAAGCAGTGCTGAAATCAGGACCTATACAATGGTTTACAATGGCAGGGAAAAGTAATGGAAAACAAGATAAATTTTGTATACATCATAGATAGGCATTATGAGTATAGCTGTTTTTCTATATGGTCCATAGAGTCTCTGTGATACCTGATCACCAAGACTACTCAGAGAACTCACTTTGTGACACAAGTGTTACTACTGGGGGTGAATTCTACCAGAGAAAAGGGACCCATCCACCTCATCCTCAGCCAACAGAAGCACCCTTTTGCTGAGACAAGTTGCCTCAAATCCAATGGAGACAACAAGGGCTGCAACCTGGTATCTCACCTCTGTATGGTGACCAGTGAAGAGCTACATCGACCTCAAAGTGCAGTCTGTATGTACATGTGTGTTGAAAAAGGGGAAGAAGAGCAGGGCCATGGGGCAGGAGCAGGCAGGTTACAGAGGAAAGCACAGCTGCCTACTGCTCCCCACCCTGGGCTGGGAGAAGGGCTGGCTGCTGGCTGAGCCACCCAGCAGTCTTATCCATCCTCAAGAGTTGGACACTACGACCTTAGTCACCATGTATTTCACTTACATGTTATTGTTTTGAAGTGAGGGTGGTTTAGTTTGGTGGGGGTGGTAGTGGTTAGGTTTTCTTTTTATGGTTGGGTGAAGATTTTAGATGGGGACATGACAATTCACACAAAGTAATAAATCAGTATCTTTATCATGCACATCTCGGAGGTAATTCTCCCCCTCTACTCTGCCCTCGGGAGACCTCACCTGGAGTACCATGTCCAGTGCTGGAACCCCAACAGAAGAAGGACATGGACCAGTTGGAGAGGGTCCAGAGGAGGCCACAAAGATGATAAAGGGGCTGGAGCACCTTTCCTAGGAGGACAGGCTGAGAGAGTTGGGGCTGCTCAGCCTGGAGAAGAAGACGCTCCGGGGAGATCTTCTAGCGCTCTGCCAGTACCTCCAGGGGGCCTACAAGAAAGATGGGGAGAGGCTGTTCAGTGGGGCCTGTTGTGACAGGACAAGGGGTGATGGTTTCAAAATAGAGGGAGGGAGATTTAGATTGGATATTAGAAAAAAGTTCTTTCCTGTGAGAGTGGTGGAGCACTGGAACAGGTTGCCCAGGGAGATGGTGGATGCCCCATCCCTGGAGAAGTTCAAGGCCAGGTTGGATGAGGCCCTGAGCAATGTGATCTAGTTGGGGGTGTCCCTGCTTCTTGCAGGGGGGTTGGACTAGATGACCTCTGGGAGTCCCTTCCAACTCGAGCCATTCTATGATTCTATGATCTCAAGATCAAGAAACACTTCTCAAAATTTAAAGTGCAGACAAAGGAGCTGGGCAGGAAGATGTTTACATTTGTTTAAACATTTCCATTCTCAGGGAACCTAAATGCCTTCTTTTGTACTAGTTAAAGAAAGCTATTTACTGATGCTTTGTTCTGATAATGTACCGGTTGGGACTGGTGCTCCAAGTTGTATTGTGGAAGCTAGTGTGCTGCATTATATGCATACATTATGTTATCTATCACTGAATCTTCATTCCTGACAGAACTCCATTCATTAAGGTCTACTGTAGGTTTTAAGCTTGAACATTTCAGTGATGTTGACATGATGTTGGCATTTCTGATTTCCCAATTTTTGTATGCATTTGTTGATATAAGAATATTACATCCACATATATATTCATTTACATATATACATATAAACAGGGATAAGTAATAAATGCATAGAAGCTATTTTCAAGACCATACTAGAAGTCTAGGTAATGGCCAAATACATTAATGAACTGGCAGTTTAACAGAAGAGGAAAAAATATTGAGTAATATTAAAAAAAAAAGTCTGTGCTTTTGATCTCTGAGCTGCACAGAAGAGAACATAGAGAATTCGGTGCATAAAACTGTGGCAGCTCCCTTGAAAGCAGTTCACCCACAAAGCCATCTGGCTGATCATTCTCCCAAATCCATCTCAGATATTTCTAGAGGAGCCACAACCTCACATACAACCTGAAAGGATGACCTAGCACTGCATTATCCATATGTATCCAAGCAGCATCTTACAAAATCCCTTGAGGGCTGTGTTCCCAGGACCCTTCTTGTCACATTATGGGGACAATGTCCTTTTGGATGTAAGTCAAGTAGATACCACAGCACATAAACAGAGGAGATATCATATGCCATTTGACAAGCCTCAGGAAGCAGGCCAGCAATTGAAGTCACCAAAATTCCACCTCATTTTCTGTCCATTTCTTCAGGAACCTTGTGAAAGAGGTGACAGAGAGCAAGCTGGGATTGCACATGTTTGTCTAGTGATCCTCATCTAGTAGAGTATAAGATAGCTGCCTGTCCTCTACAGGAGATCTGGATTGCTAATTTTCTTTGGCAGCAGAATTTTTCTAAGTGATACATCTCTGTACAGACTTGTTCCAAGGGCAAGGGACACTCTCAAGTGTTTTCCCATAAATACTAGTCAGCACTCATTTATGCTCTTAGCAGCAGTTGACTTGCTAAAACTATCTGTATCTTCATCTTGATCAACATATTTCAAGAATAAAGGACCTCCTAACTGGGCAGGCTATTTAAGCAGCTCCTAATGGCTGAAGAAAGCAGGTCCTTTCCACTGTGCTGTGTTCATTTTCTGCCTGACTACTCTTTGACCTTCTTAGCCAAAATTGTCATTAACTCATTTGCAGCTTTGTGATCAGTTCTACTGTCAAGTATTAAATTTATTCTTGTCTCATTTTAGACTTCCTGCTGTGGAAACACAACAGGCTATTTCCAAGGCAAATGCAGGATTAAAAGTGGGGTGACACATGTTATTTTGAATATATATGACTTTAAAACCAAAATGGAGTGAAGATAACACAGTTCATGCAATATCAAAGTTCTACAAAAGTTATTACCCACAATTGGTAAAGTATATTTCACCAGAAAATGAACTGTAGATACTTTTAAAACCATATTACTCCTTTTTCAGTGCAGTAAAATGCCTGTAGCCCTTGCAACTTTGTGCTGGCAGTTTGCCCTAGACCTTCAGAACTCATTGTGTCCAAGGACCAACAACATACTTTGTACTCACATGGAACTCTGCTACACTTTGCCATACACAGACTCCAAATACATGAAACTCACTTTAGACTTCAACAAAATGATTTATGATTGAGGAAAAAAGGAAACTAACAGCTTTTCTTCTGTCAATCCAATGCAAGAAATAACATTTTTTCCTGTGTTCACTTCTCTCCTCTTCATTCCTAGAAAGTACTAAATGTATCATCAAACAGTTCCTTCTGGTCAAGCTATTTTCAAAACAATTAATGTTTGTTTGTGTGTGTGTGTTACATTCTTGCACGAATGATGAAAAAATAAAAAATAAAATAAAAAATTAAAATAAAATAAAAATTAAAATAAAAATAAAATAAAACATAAAATATAAAAAAAAAATATAAAATATAAAGTAAAATATAAAGTAAAGTATAAAGTATAAAGTATAAAGTATAAAGTATAAAATATAAACAAAAAACAAAGCCATACCCTCAAATTGCCTTTAAAAAGTGCTGAACACCACTCCCATAGCCATTATTCACCAAAGACATCATCCCTTTAGACAACTCAGTTGTTTTTGAAAAGCACTGTTGCCTAACTATAGGAAAACAATCCAATAAGTATCACATATACAGTTAAATGATGCACTTTTTATGACATTTTCCCAAGAAAAATAGCTAATTGTTGAGTTTCCTAGTGGGAAATGCCTCTTTAATATGCAGATTTCTTAATGACTAGTCTAATGCAAATTGCTGATGCTACACTAATTTAATCATACACAGAAGAAAAAAAAGTTTAGCTCTTACTTAGATTATACTTTTATCATCTTTTCAGGTAGCACAAACCCAACACAGCCCATGTGCCATGTGTTTCACAGCCACCAAGTGTTCACTTTATTTTAAATAGTAAAACTGAATGTATCCATAGGGTTTTTAGTCCCACTTACCTGATGCTGACTGGCTTTTGCCAGCTGCTCATTGGCTGACTCTACATTAGAAGATGCAGTCTCAATGTTGGCTTCAATACTATCTGTAAATTAAGATAATAGAAGATAATTATAGGACACAAACCTTAACATAAAGACTTTATACCAACAGCAATTCAGCAATTTACATATGGGAGTAAAGAGATGGACAGCATGTTGTTTGCAAGCTGTACTACTACAGAAAAATAAGAACACTACCCACTTTATGAACATTTAACCCATCAGTCAGAGGCAGTATGATGGACAGTTCTCCCATTCCCCCAAAAAACAAGGTGAAGACTCATAGGGAATTCAAAGGAAAGCAGCTCAGGCACGGATTTGTCAGATTAAATTACAGAAAGGACATGGCAGAAGGTATTTGCAATTATCTTATTATTAGTGATTATCAGTGAAAAGATTCATCTGAGTACACATAGTCTGCTGACCATCACCAGGTGTCTATATTTGAGCAAGTCACCCTGGATAGTATTCCAGTCAAGAAAGAGCAAGAAATTCACCCCATTCTACAGTAGCTGCCTGCTGATGATCAGATTATACATATTAACATCCTAAACCCTAAAATCCTGCTTCATATTTCCAAGCTTCAAGGGTGGTCTGTACAGACAGCTCAGATTGAGATAGGTAGCTGAAATTATGGGAGGAAAATCTCACCCTAGATAGCTAAATCTGAATGAACCATGAGGTATAAAAATGAGAGTAGAAAAGAAAGACTATGAGCTACACATTTCAGCTGGCAGCTCCCCACTTCCAACACTGGTTTTAACTATGACTACAGAGCTGTGCTTAGAAATTAAAGTACTTGTATAAAATATGCAAATAAGGGCTAGCATTTCCAGCAGACAATTTAGAAAACCTGACCAGCTTGTCCCCTAAAAGATGTGCAGCCA
Source organism: Heliornis fulica (assembly GCA_013399135.1). Taxonomy (NCBI): domain Eukaryota; kingdom Metazoa; phylum Chordata; class Aves; order Gruiformes; family Heliornithidae; genus Heliornis; species Heliornis fulica. The sequence goes on along the minus strand of VXBZ01012077.1, from coordinate 42,122 downwards.
AATATTTTTGGTCACAATTGGTGCACTTGGTCTGTTTCTGTGTGTTTTCAAGCAGGCATTACACTGTGGAATACATTAACATGGTCAGGAGGAATTCAACCACAGGTAGAATTTGAGAATAAAGTTTCATGCATTTCTCTAATCCTGAATAAAATTAATTGAAATTCTTCCACTGATGGTATTAAGAGTTGGATTAAGACAAGCCACAGAAGACTTAGGTAATTTATCCTTTTATTTTTGATGGAAAGACCATTAATTACTCTGGCCACCTTTGCAATGGGTAAAGAATGGTTTGCAAATAAAACTATATAAAGCATTTGTTTTCAAGTTTTAACTTTTTTAAATGAAAACTGCTACAAGTCTGTTAAGGTAATTATGCATTTCTGATAACTCAAAGCACAAAAGAGCTAAGAAACCACAAACCAACAAAACTATGGAATAAACAAACTTCAGCTTAACACCTGGAAACTACTTAAAAGTCTTATATTACACCTGGGAGGGATGGTTTTCCATTGCTTTTGTTTTAAATTACTCATGCTGTTGTGCACAAGAAAAAGACTACTCAGCCAAGACTTTTAAAGGTTGATACAGCTTAATTTTATTTGTGACATCTAATGTTTCTCAAGCCATTTTTACTAAGACTTTGACACCATGGACCTTGGATACCATCACTGACCTCTGCCCAAATGCTTTTCTTGCAACCAGGACTTAGCAGGAAGTGATCAAAAAGCTTCTAAGAAACTCTACCTCTCTCTAGGAAGAAATACCAAATGTTCTTCTACAGAATCTTGGAAGAGCTGCATCCACACACAGGCACACATCACTGTGAAAGCCTTGAAGAGTTCACTGTCAATACTGCAGTGAGCTGGAGACATTTCTGGGAAAGTTTCAGTAGAAATATATGGCACTGAATTACAAAAAAAAAAAACAAAAAAAAAGATTAAAAGAAACATGAAGGCCTAGCCAGGGCCTACCAAATGAGTACCAAATGTACTGTGTGTTTTGAAACACACAGGCACTCATTTGGTAGGCCCTGGCCTACCAAGTGAGTACCAAATACTCATTTATTCATAAGAAACAAGGTGTTTCTTATGAATAAAATTTAGTAGACAAATTTCCACCTGTCACTTAATGAGGTCCTAGGCAAGTTTACAAGGAAAACCTCACTACCCTATCTCCACAAGTGCTATCACTGTTGGTTGATATCACACTTTGTTTAAAAAGATAACCCACCTCCTGGGCTGGCTGTGATGTCTTTTCAGCCAGCCAGTAAGGTTGGCCTGCAAATCAGTATGCAATATTTTATAGGAGTATCAGTAGAGGGATTTTTGACATTTTCTGGTCTGACCATGTTTTTGGGTTACAAAATGCAGCTTTATATAGGAAAACAACTCCGTGTATTGAGCTAGTTTGTGGTGGGATTTGGAAGGTAAGAGGGTATTTGGGTGAAGGGAGTGTGCCAAGCACCTTGATAATCACCTAATCACAGAATCATAGACCTTGAACTGATGTTTCTCAGAATCTTAGTGCTGACACCCTTCACTGCTCAATGACTCTTAAAGGCTGACTGTCCTCAGAAAATTAATCATTTAGATTCAGGAGAGATAAAAAGGAGAAATTTATGAAAGGTATTGTACTAAAACAAGAGTAACTTCTATATGCTGCTCTTGGGGTATGAAGAAATCAGAGCATGAGCTTAATTTAGCTTCTGTAAATGACCCTCCAGAGAAAGCTAGTGCTTTCCTCTGCCTGCAGGGGAGCCTAAGGAGATTTGCCTTCATCAGATAAAATTAAACACCATGAACTTGGCACAGCATGGAACATGTGCTAATCATATGTTATGCAGTGTTTTGCAAACACCATCCATGTTTTTCTCAACACAGGCTTTCACAAGTAGGATGGATGTGTGTTACATGTCCTACCTGAGATGATATGATGGAGGAGGAGAGGTCCTGGGGTAAGGAAACCTCCAATTTAATTTATTTTTTTGGGGGGTGGGGTGTAGAAACTTGCTATCCTGACACACAGCTAAAAAAAACAACCAACTAACCAAATCCCCACCAAAAGAGTGCTAAACCTCTGCAAAAATAAGACCTAAATACATAACATGATTTAACTTGATATTCTTGCTGATTAACACAGGAAAGCAAGGCAAGGAAAGAGAATTTGGGTCAAATCACAAGGAAGTAATAAGTCATCAGTGTTAATAAGTCAGTGATAAATATGTCACTCTCAGCTATTTTGATGCATCTTTACTGAATGCTAGTGATGGTTCACATCTTTGCCTTGTTCACTTTCAGGCTCCTTTCCAAGTCATCTCATTTGGAGATGGAGAGGCAAATATTTCCAGAGGAGCTGTAGGATCCCAGGTAGACTGAAAAAAAACCTGCTAGAGGGGTCTGTGTTTTAATTTCTTCTTTGGCTTAGGGTATGAAGGGAAAGTAAATCTGTTCCCAATAAGATGTATACCAATCCTTGTGCCTGGGATTTTCCAAAGAGCCTGAATTCCACAAGTTCTTGTCATCAGTCTGTGATGAAAAATCTATGGTACAGTTTGAAAGCAAACAAAAACCTTAAGGCAATATTATTGTCATTTTATTAAACTGAGGGACAGGGATGCACCAAAGCAGATGGTGGTTGCAAACAAATGCACCAAGGAATTAGGAAAAGATTTCTAATTTTCTGGTTAAAGCACATCCTTCCAATAGAAGTAGTGAAGGTGGCAGAGGTAACCAGCTTCTAGATATATTTTGACATGATTTTATAATGCACTTGGTGTACAGAGGCAGAAATGTTGACCCCAAAAGTTGCCTTTCACACCTATCTATTTACCAATCTTCTCAAATCAAGCCCTGTTAATGATAAACTAAGAGTCTTATATGTGAATTTACTGGCATGTCAATGGCTGGAGTGGAGGTTTTGTCCTACTATATCAAGGAATCACCTGCATGACCTGAGTCTTTATAGTAGCAACAATGGACTGGCTTCACAAGGCATAATTTTCAGTAAAACCATTTGAAAGACAGTAGTGAGCTTTTGAATGACAATTTTAAAAGACTCCCACTTGGCAGCAACCAAAATGGGCACCTTCAGGTTTCATGGTACACTTTTATTTTTAGCACTTTAATAAGCTTAACCCTTACTTATCACCATAACTCCTGACTTCTACAACTGCCTGAAAGGAGGGTGTAGAAAGGTGGGGGCTGGTCTCTTCTCTCAGGTAACACGCGGTAGGATGAGAGGAAATTTTTTCAAACTGAACTAGGGGAGATTAAGTTTAGATATCAGGAAGAATTTCTTTACTGAAAGGGTGGTCAAGTATTGGAACAGGCAGCTCAGAGAAGTGGTGGAGTCACCATCCCTGGAAGTATTTAAAAGGTGTGTAGATGTTGTGCTTGAGGACATGGTCTAGAGGTGAACTAGGCAGGGTTAGACTGCTGTAGGTCTCTTCCAACTCAAGTGATTCTATGATTCTATGACTAAAAATAATGAATACAACATATGGAGAAACACACATACACAAAACATAAAGGAGTATTCTGGAAATGTATAAAGGTTTATTTCCTAATTAAAATTCATATTTGAAGTGAAATGTTATTTCAACACAGTAACAACTTTTGCCAGCTCTCATCGCCATGTACTTGGAGAGTTTTCAGTGAGTCTCATTCCCTGAACAAATGACACTCAGAGCCTCCACAGGCACAACTATGGATGGTAAGGGAAAAGAAATTTATGGCAGTTCTTCCAGAGTGAAGTTTAAAACAGCTTAGGGTTGGTCGGTTGCAAACTTCAATGTAAACGTCAAGTTATAAATTCTGCACGAGAGGATTTATAAAATAATCTTGCCCATATGCTAAACTAAGGCTAAATGGGTCACACAGGCTTAGACTGCTGCAATGAAATATAATTTGCAGCTCCATGAGTCACCAGGAGCCATGGTTATTGCTTCCAACAAAAGGCAGATAGCACCTTCCTGTCTATTTGATTTTAGCAGAGCTCTAATTTTTTTTTACACAGTAACAGACCGTGACCCTCAGAAGTAAGGACTGAAGCACTGAAAAACCACTCACCCTGATTTTCCAGGCAGGCCTGGAAAGACTATTTAAGCTACCCTAAAATGTCATAACCAGCTCTTTTTGCTGATTTTCTTCGGCCAACAGCCCAGAGCCCTGGTCTGTGTGAATAAAAGGGGTTATAAGGTAGTGGCCGAACACCAGCATAAATTTATAACACTTCAGCTCCTGAGTAATTTATACTGTCCTTGAAATGCATCTTGGAAATGTCAAGTATCTGCTACATATGGATGTGCTGGAAAATGGTATCACCCTGCTAGAGGTTTACCATGTCTGCCAGGATACATCTTCCAGGGATTTAAAATTCAAACATTGTCCTATGGACATCTATTGGAAAACAGCACATCTTACCAGAGGATAAGGCACCTCCAATCATCTGCTCTGTGCTCAATGGCACACTGTGAAACATTACCACTGTAGCAGATGAAAACCACTTTACCATTCTTTGTTAAAGAGGTAAGTGGTATCTAATTACTCATATTTACCAGAGGAGAACAGTCAGCACATGAAGAGGTTCCCAAGGGTGAATGGTATGGCTTCTGCCCTCTTTGCTTGGTGTACACTTTCAGCTATGTAGCTGAGGTATCTATACTTCCCATATGATGCTCTTACATTTCTCTTGGCAATACAAGCCTCTAGTTTTAATCCCACCAAATTTGGATATGAGAGAATATTACATCATGGCAACAGGACTGGGGAGAATATTATATAATTTCAATAGGCCAGACAGTTTTCTTTTTCTCCTTTGCTTTCTTTTTCTGATGAAAAAAATGTATTTTAACATGTTAAGATGTTTTTTGTGAAGAAATCTATGAGCATGTCCTATTTTCTGTTGTTGTATTTTGTTTTTTTTGTTTGGGTTTTTTTTTCCAATAATTACTGAATGTAATTGAAAGAGCACTCAATCTAGATTTGATTGGGAAATTCCAGCTACTCATTAGTAGCACACTCAATCCTTTTTTTTTATTTTTAATTCCGTAAGACATTCAAGTTAAAGAAAATATTATTTCAGAATGATCAAAATGAAAGAAAAGATCTAATTACTTATTTTATTTTCCCAATACAACTCATGTATCTACACAGTTTGGATAAATACCTTAATTTTACTTGCATATATGTCCTATTACTTGGTCAACTGATGAAAGAAGTGTCAATCTGAGTTCATCAAAGGAATAAATGAAGATGATGGGGGTGCTGACTTATAGAAATAGATACACTTTATTTGTGCTTGCTGTCTTTGAAAAATCACATATTTTATTTACAAAATAAAGTCACTGATGTTTACCACTTGCTTGACCCCTTTTGCTTTACATTGCTTGTTTGATTTACTTAAGGTACTCAAGTCATGATGTCCCAAGCACCATCTGTCTGTGGCAGAGTATCACACCTCCCAGCAGAAATACACCAATCACATGGGCAGCTTCTGCCTTTGTGACATTTACTGCTGAACTGTAGAGAGCACAGCAGTTGCAACTTCCTAAAGATTACTTTGGATAAATTGGTGTGAGAAGAAACCTACTGGTGGCAATAAACATCATAAAAGGAAGAGCCTTGTTTCTTGTAGAAAATTAGCTGGCTCATTAACTGCAACTACACCAGCCCAATCACATTACAAGGGTCAAACGCGGAGCAGCAGACAGATCTTTAGGCGCTAATAAATTCGCAAGTGTAGTTATTTTTTTCCTTATAAAACCAGCATGTGCTGTCTTACCAGCACTGTCAGCACTAGAGCTAGACATAAAGTCCACATGCAGTAAGGGAAGATGCAAAAACACTCTCTTAGAGAGTAGAAACACAAAAGTTTGCTCATTTTTTTTGTGGTGCTTTTTACCTTGAGGATATTGAGTTTGTCAGAGACCGTGGTAGCCCACAACTCACTCTAACAATTCAGTTGTGGCAGCAGCCATCAGCCTGTGCCTAACATGAAACACCTTAGAGACTCTTCAGTGCTCTCAGAAGCCAAGGATGATCACTGCAACACGTTGCCCAGAGAGGTGGTGGAGGCCCCATACTGGAGATATTCAAGGTCAGGGTTGATGAGGCTCTGAGCAACCTGATCTAGTGAAGATGTTCCTCCTAACTGCAGGGGGGGTGGATTAGATGACCTTTAAATGTCCTTTCCATCCTAGCACATCCTATGATTCTATGTGTGAATTAGAATTGTTCAAATTGTTGCCTACAAGGCAATTAAGGGTAGTAACACTATGAAATTTCAGCAGCAATAACACTTCATTAGACTTAGATAACAGAACAACAAACTGATGGCAAGGTAGATATCTAAGATGAGCAAAGAAATTGGATGTTTCTTGGGATGTGAATGGGAAGTGGATCAGGTTATCACTGATTCAGAAATATCCCAGTGCACCTTTCCTGAATGGGCTGTGCTCTGTGCTGCCATGTAACTCCATGTCTCAACAACTGGCTGAATGCAAGAGCCAAGAGATTTCCCAATTCATCAGGAACCAATAAGAACATAAATGTACCCATTCACATAACAGTCTCCTCAGAGATCACTTAGGAAACTCAACCAAATGAGAGACTGCAAACCTCATTCTACTGAATGTAGATATTAAAGTTGTTACATTCAGGTATTCAGGGACTATTCACAAGATGTGTTCATTTTCTGCAGATGTCCCAACTGAGACACATAACTCAGGAGAGTTTATTTAAGGATCCAGTTGAATGGTTTCCCAGCCTGGTTTACGTTAGTGCATGTGACAACGGACTCCTGGCTGTGCCATTCAGGCAGTCAGACTGGAGGAGGACACGTGTGGAAGGGTGATGTCCCCTTCTGACAGTGTCTTCATGTTAAATCAGCCTTCAGGCCAGAAAGGTAATAACAATAAGACAGGCAATAAAGCTGAGCTGATACCACAGGGAAGAAAGACACCAAGCAAAACCTATTGAAAAACCCCCTCCCTCCCCACATTCAAAATCTTATGAAATAAGTAACTCATTTGCATTCACACAAATTTATTTTGAAGGAAATTTGTTATTATTATTATGATTAGGCAATAAGTGTCAATGTGGTCTGTCAGTGTATATCAGCATTGCTCAGGGACTGAATATATTGACCCCATCAAGTTCCTTCGGGACTGAAGGAAAGCACCGTCTGCCATGTTTTAACTTGTCTTGTCAGGTCTGTGGGTTCAAGCCTGAAAGATACCATGCAGTTATGTTTGTAAAGTCAAGGAGTACCCACTTTAGATCACATTATCAAGTTTCTTCACCTGATTATTTTCAAATATAAAACACCCAGACATCAAGAGTGAAGTGAAAGGTTAGTAGCACCAAGATCTAGGCCTGAAAAGTAATGAAAGAAAATGAAAGTCTGAGGATTTGAATAGATTTGGTGTGGGCAAGAGGTAGAGAACTGGCAAATTAGTTCTGGTGGTTCTGCTGCTGTAATCTTAAAAAAGATGGCTGGCATGTGATCTTGGGATGTCTTCTTATTTTAGGGAGTTGGGGAGTTTACAAATACACTGGCAGAAGGTTTGTTCTAAAAGTGTCCAATGGAGGAAGAAACATGACTCTCTTAAAAGTGTAAAATGTTTTTAGAAGGTTGGACTCTCCTTGTGGCTTTGAGAAATATGATGGATTTGCAAGCAGTGATATAATTGGGGCAAGTGGAATTAGAGCTGTTTAGATAAGGGATGTAGATCTGGCATGTTATTCTGGCATAGGTAGTGAGGTTATACACACAGGTGGGATGGAAAAACAGCTCTTTCTACACAAAACAAAACAAAACAAAACAAAACAAAACAAAACAAAACAAAACAAATAATAATCCCACAAGCATCTTCTTTTGCCACAGGCAATAATACAACTGTATTATTCAGGTCATCTTTGTTCTATTTTACAACATAAACACAACAACTGAAGCCTACAGAGGTAGAAAATATGCACCACCTCCATCACTAATACAAATACCAGCAGCTGGGGGTTGAGACTTTCTTCAGAGGAATGGGGTGGGGTTAATTCCTATCAAAGAGATGCCATGACTAGGAACATGGGGCTGTATGCAGAAGGCAAAAATTAAGAGAAAATTGCTTCCCCAGCTCAGTATTTGCCCTCATCTATTTCTTCCTTGCATGACATAAATTTCTCTCTACCCTAGGGAGTGTACTGGATGTGTTCATTATGGAAATGGTCCCCACACTAGCAAACTCTGCTTGTGCCATGCACAGACCAGACAAGCTCTTCCCATTAACTGTCTTCAGCTCAGCTGAGCCAGAGAGGAGTTAGCTCTACACCCCTGGGAGCATTTTGCTGAGTGGTGCACTTCACATCCCCTGATATACATTTTTCCCATATTTTCTAAATAAGCATACACAGAGTTTTCATTTCATGCACATAAGTGGAATGCCTTAAAAATAACCCCAAAACAAACCAGTGCCAAGAGAACTGTCTCATATCATCACTGCTTTTGAATTTTTGCTAGGGGAGGGAGGTGTTCAACTGCTTTTGCCTTCTGATTCTTAACCTCACTTACTTCTGTGTAATGTGAATGTCAACAGATAAATAGTGGGATCCTTTCAGCAAATGGTAAGGAAGATACTTTGAGTGGCTGCCAGGCTGAAAAATCCTCCTAAAGAAACTATTAAAGATCTGTTGCAGTGAAACAGGAATATGAAAGGATGTGCCAGATAGAAAAGCAACAAAAACCTTATGCTGGCCCAAAGACAACACATCTTCCCTAGTCTACCTGTTCCTTGCAAGGTATTTAATACTGGGGTGCTTCTATGCATAGGAAACATCTTAAAATAATAAATATTGCCTTAAGAAAAGGAGTTGCAAAGATCAGGAAGCTAAATGATGTATGTTGTTATATCCCTCAAGGCATTAACATCCAACATGCTTTTATGTGATGAATGAGGATGCAAAGTTATCCATGTACAAAAAAGAGCTTCCAAACAAGCAGAAACAGGAAAAATAAATAAATAGACAATATCTTGATTTTTTTTTCTGCAGCTGTGAACCTGAGTGGTATTTCTCAGTGGGATGCAGCTAGTTTGTTTTAGTGTGAAGAGGTATCTTAGACTAATAGAAACCTGCAAAGGTTTGGGAAAAGCTTGGGAAAGAAATCCAGGGTGATTAATAAATAGTGGAGAAGAGTTTCTTCTTTCATGATCTACATATGGCTGTCCTAGGACTTGATCAAAAGCTTGGAAGCTCCAGTGAGAGCTTCTCTGAGACCTCATCTGAGACCTCCACATCAGAAATATCTCCACAAATCTACTTCTCTGGACTTTAGGTCCCTCAACACAGCTTTAGGATGGTTTAACTCAGAAGTTTGGAAGCAAATGCTTCTGAAGCACTGTACATTATTAACATACATATACAAAATGAGAGATACAGAAGAAAAAAAAATCTGATTGGTCTCAGATTCATCAGAAGATAACATGATAACAGCAACAAAGAAAAGGGCCAAGAGGAAATTTAAAAGGAGAGTCAAGGGAACAGGCTGCACAGGGAGGTGGTGGATGCCCCCTCCCTGGAGGTGTTCAAGGCCAGGTTGGATGGGGCCTTGAGCAGCCTGGTCTAGTGAGAGGTGTCCCTGACCATGGCAGGGGGTTGGAACTTTAAGGGATCTTTAAGGTCCCTTCCAGCCCAAACCATTCTATGATTCCATGAGTCTGTGGTAGGATCTGCTTTGCCTTGTGCCTCTATTCACAAAAAGTGGTGACTGTCAGTGATGGTCTGCTCTTAAAGATAAAACTAGGGTTTACCATCATCTCTTTTCCCAAGTTTCCTCCATCACACCTATCACACACATCTATTGCTAGCTGTAGGGCAAGATCAGGTCAATTAATTGTCAGAAACTTCACAATATGCATGTGAGGACATCATGATTTAAGGCTATTGTAAATGTAGTCAGATACACACTGTATGTGAGAGTAAAGTTTTGTTTAGTAGAATCAAGCTGCTTGATTTTCTCTACAACCACCAACAGACATAGTGATAATTGTTACTACTGATGTTTTATTATTAGAATTCCAGGTAGAAAGAAAGAATTGGATCCCTTTCCAGTTAACATTATACACCCTCCATTTTCCATTTTAGAGTTGAACAGGAATGGATTAATCTTATCATGAATTCTATTTTATGCCAAATATACCATCTAACTCTCCTTAACAAAAGAAACCTATTGTCACATCAAAACATCACCAGATGTAGAAAATACCCAAAAACAAAGGAAAAAAAATAATCACAGCATCAACAAACAGCTGCTCATGAGGAAACACACAACATCATATTGGAGTGGTGTAGGGAGGTAATAAACCCATACTTTAACAGTGATACCTACCTATTGTGTCTCCTTGCTCATGCACCATGGAGGCCAGATCTTTAATGATCTCATTCACATCCAACATGTCACTCTGAAAAGACAGTAAGTCTACTATTAATGATGTTAGCAAGCATAAAATGCATGTTTTCACAATCAAGCTTTGAAAACAAAACCAAAAGAAATCAGAAAACCTTGTCTGTGTGGAATTAAAAACTATAATGCTCCTATAGTCAATCAAAAGTGCCCTCAAAAAAGAAAAAGGCATGATTTGCAGGATTCAATTCATCCAGTTGACTCAGGCTTTCTATTAGAAACAAGCATAATGGTCATATTATATGGTTGTTTTTCAGAATTATGTAGAACTGAAAGGAAAAAAAAAAAACACACAAACACAAAACCAACACAATAAAACCAACTGCATCACCTTCTAAAAGCCAGTATTTTTGAAGCACACCATTCAATCCAGAGTGTGGATTCTTACACAGAAAAAAAAATAATCTATCAGCATAGAATCCTTCTGATAAAATACTATTTGTAAACTGATGGAGATATGATTGATAACTTGCTGAATTTGAAATCTTATTGGTATGGTAACAAGAAAAAAACTGCTTGATGGATGGGTTCATTTATGTTTTCAAGTGAGGGAAAAATAAAACGTAGCTAAAAATGCCACAATGAAAATGTAACTGAAATTTTCTTAGTTAAAATGCAGCAATTTGTCAGAAATTTTTGTTTCCCTCATTTCTGAACACTTATATTAGAGCAAATGTGAGCATATGTTGACTCCATATGACACTGTGTCATAAAAAAGAATTAATCTAGCAATAATAGGCATAATAATAAAGATACCACTAAATACACTACCAGTGGGGCAACATCAGCAGAGAAGAAAAAAAACAAAACAAAAACAAAAAACTGAAAGACTCAAGCAGGATGTGTTTTGTTAAGCTGTACAAATCACAGAATCACAGAAATGTTAAGGCTGGCAGGAACCTCTGGAAATCATTTAGTCCAACACTCCTGCTCAGAGCAGTCAATTCCAGCAGGTTGCTCAGGGACATATCCAATTGTTTTTGTAGGTATCTCCACAGACAGAGACCACACAGACTGTCTGGCCCACAGTGTGTCCATGTTTTTCCTTGTGCTTGGGAACTCAGTGCTGGATGCTTTCTGAAGCCTCAGAATCTCAGAATCACAGAATCTCCTGAGTTGGAAGGGACTCCTAAGGATCATTGAGTTGAACTCCTGGCTCCACACAGGGTCAGCCAAGTCAGAGCATGGGACTGAGTGCATTGTCCAGATGCTTCTTGAACTCAGTCAAGATCAGTGCTGTGACTACTTCCCTGGGAAGCCTGTTCCAGTGCTTGATCATCCTCCCCATAAAGAATCTCTTCCTACTATCCAGCCTCAGCCTTCCCTGTCTCAGCTCCATGCTCTTCCCTTGGGTTCTATCCCTGGTCACCAAAGAGAATCTGTGCCTGCCCCCTCACTCCCCCTCACCAGGAAGGCACAGATTGAGATGAGGTCTCCCCTCAGCCTCCTCTTCTTCAGGCTGACAAACCAAGGGACTTCTGCCTCTCCTCATAAGATTTCCTCTCCAGATCCTTCACCATCCTCATGACCCTCCTCTGGACACTTCCCAATAGTTTCAAGTCCCTCTTGTACTGGGGTGCCCAAACCTGCACCCAGTACTCTAGGTGAAGCCACACCAGCACAGTGTAGAGCAGGACAATCTCCTCCCTGGACTGGCTGGCCACGCTGTGCTTGGTGCACCCCAGGATACAGTTGGCCCTCCTGGATACCTGGGCACACTGCTGGCTCATGTCTAACTTGCTGTTGACCAGGACCCCCAAACCCCTTTCAGCTTGGCTGGTCTCCAGCATCTCATCCTCCTGTCTTTATGTCTGTATGAATAGAAAGTGTTGCCTATTCCCAGGTTCTTTTCCTAAGGATCTGCTGCTTCTGAGGAGAATTCCCAGTAATTCACTTATCTGCTTGGGTCCTGTTGCAAATCCAGTCTGTCACAACCAAGGGTATGATGGGTTCCACCCCACATCTAAAGACCTACAGGCAAATTTAGAAAATGCTGCAAAATTAATCCATGGCTTTATACTGAAGTGTATTATGAGAATATAAGTGACATCATTTAAGCATATAATACAATGGAATTACATTGATTTTCAATGAAGCAGGAGTCTGACTCTGCATTCTATACTATACCAAACTATTGACTAACTGAAGAAATAGGAGAATTGAAAGTTTTAAAAAACTGTGAGAGTTTCTAATAAAGCAAAAACAAACAAAACACTCACCCAAAAACTGGGTAATGCATCACAACATGCACTTCATTCATTCACTTGTCAAGCATAATGAGGGGTTTATTATGTATGGTATTATTCATAACTTGTAAATACTGCAGAGTGTTTCATAGAAGCAACAAAGTTTAAGTAACTTGAGATGGCACTTGAGCACTGTGGTAGTAAATCATTGCCAGGCTATGAGAATAAATGATTTGTGATTTTTTTGGGGGGTGGGGGATTTGTTTGAGACTTTTTTTTGTAAAAAAATCTTTGAGAAGAGAAAAGCTAAAGTTTAGCAAAATAAGAACTGAGAGTTAAATGTGTTGTTACACTCTCATTTAACTGCTTAGTAAAAGGTGATTAAGGAAAAATTAAGCAATAATACTAGAAAACAACAAAAAAAAAGCACCCAGAATACTCATTTGTCTCTCTTGCCTTAACTGCTACTGACATCAATGTTTGGTTTCTGCTACTTGTAACAACAAAATTCTTTCTACCCATCAGTCAGTTGTTTTTGTTTTGTTCCTCTTCTTTTACAGTGCTTCAAGTGCAGCTTAAAACTCACAAACGTGTTTCTGCACGTGGGTTTGGTTGGACAGAGGTTATTGCAGTATATTGAATTTTACATGACCCATATACACACAAGTATTTCCACTGGAATAAAGGAAGCAGGCAAGTTGGTATAAGAAAGACCAGATGATATATTGACTTTTCATAGGGTCCTCCTCAGATAATTTAACCACAAGGAGCTGGGCTGTTTTCCTACTGATATTATGATGAGAAGGGAAGGATGAGGCAGGAAATTCAGTGTTGTATATGACAAGGGCTGTTTCAAATTTACCATTTACAGCCGGGTGCTTGGGACGAAAAAGCCATTTGCTGCTGCAGAGTATAGATCCTTTTCATAACACTTAAAATTATTGTTTGGCAAATATACATTTGTTAAAGCCAGCCTGAGTTTTTAGGAAGGGGGAAGAAAAAAACCCCAAAACAAAAAGACTGCTGTATTTAAGGAAAAACAAACAGGGGTGAATTGTAAAGCACAGAGCACAAAGGCATCTGACCTGAAGCAAGAAATTCGTTGAATAATTTAACCTGGCAATGTGAAGTTTTCAAAATCCCTGATATATGTAAGCAAAACAAAACCACACAAAAACAAAACAGGAGAAAGAAAAATAGCCAGAAATAAAGAACTTCCATAAAGGAATATACCTAGGAGCTATGCTCCTGTTCCTTCTTGCCAGGTTAGTTCTATCATGAAGTACCTCTGAACTTGCCAGGCATCAGAGCTCGTTAGAAAAATCAGATCAGCTTTGGTTTCCCACATTTGCACACACTCTGCTGAATTCACAGTGAAATACAGCTTCCCATAAATCCCTTTGACTCCACAGAAACCAGGAACAACAGCCAGCTACCATACCATAAATGCTGTCAGCCTTCCAGCCAACCAGGCTGGGGTTTCTCTGGTTTTAATCAACACCAGCCCCTCTTGTCTGGCAACAATTCACTCCCTGAATTCAGCAGCAAGAGGGAGGTATTTAAATTGTGTTATCTACATCTTCTTCTTCTTTTTTTTTAATTTTCTTTTCCTCCTTTTTCCCCAAAGAAGAAATCTATCACACAGATTAGTAGACAGGATTTAACATCATCCATGCTAAAACAAAAAGGATGAAGACTAGTAAACACTGATATCAGAGATGACAAAAAGAAATGGCAGGAACTAAATATGACCAATAAAGCAGTGAAGTGCCAAAAAAACCAAGACATGCAGATAAAAAAATAAACAAAACAGAGAAAAAAAGTAGTTCTGGCCCTGTACAGTCTGGAGGATTAACTCTCATAGGGAAAGTTGGCTTTGAAAGTGATTAGCAGAAAGTACTAGGCTAAAACAGTAGCATTTTTCAGTCATTTAACCTGACTTGCTAAGTGAATCATGTCACTGCAAAGTACTGAGAGTTTGGAAAAAAAAATCTAAGGTTCCAACTCTGTTACAGAAATGGTTAGAAATATGATTTTGCAGAGAAAGTAGAAATTTCCATTTTTTACTTTAACAAGACCACAATTTCAACATTTTAAAAATTTAATCTGGGAGCAAGTCAGGTTGTAAAACCCAGACATTGTTTCCAGGGTGGGAACAAACTAATCATAAATCCCAGCAGCCCATTGGAATAAACATTACTGAGGGATTTGCCAAGGCAGCAAATAAGTAAACCTCCTCTTGCTTCCACTCTCAAGCTTAGTGGGGTGAAGATTTATCCACACTGGAAACTTCTAAGTTATCCCTGATCTTAATGATATCCTAAGGACACTTCTGTATTCCAGACACGAGAACAGCATTAAATAAACCAGAGAGAGGAAAGATGCTCCCCTCAAAAGGACACAGAACAAGCATGTGCTGTCAATAATTTGTCTCACATTTAGCCAGATCTCAGCATCCTTTATCAGTGTCAGCTCAGGTCCTCAAGGAAAGAGTCACACTTATCTCTAAGAATGTTTGCCTCAGGTCTGTATTAAAAAAATGGGATCTGAAGAACTGGTGTTCTGTCATATTTAGCACATGTGCTTTTGCAGGTACTCACAAAGCATCCATTTTTTTTGAGGGACACAAGTTAATTTCTAAATTAACTGTTGACTCAGTGGCCAGCAACAGATGCTGAATTCTACAAGTGAGGTCTCATTCTGCCCCATCATTCATTCATCAATAAACTGCCAGGAGAGCTATAAAACAAACCCAAAGGAAATTATGGAAGATATAGTATCATAGAATGGTTTGGGTTGGAAAGAACTCAAAGATCATCTAGTTCCAATCCCCTGCCATGAGCAGGGACACCCTCCACTAGATGAGGTTGTACAAAGCCCCATCCAACCTGGCCTTGAACACTCCCAGGGAGGGGGCAGCCACAGCTTCTCTGGACAACTTTCTGCAGGGTCTTGTTAACCTCACATAATACCATCCCAGAATCTAAATAATTAAAGAATTAAAAAATTGTAATTAAAATTTCCCCTCCCTCAGCTTAAAACCAACACTCCTTGTCCTGTCTCTGATTAAAAAAGTCCTTCTGCAGCTTTTCTGTAATTCCTTGTCTTGGTTCAGCTCCAACCAGAAGCTGAGCACCACGTCACTGCTCACTTGCTTCCCCCCCAGAGTGGAGGGAGAAAAAGAGGGAGGGATAAATAAAAAAAACAACAACTGTGAAGATGAAGGCAAACCTCGTGGGCTGGGGTAAGGACAGTTTGCTGGGTCAGCAAACGAGGGAAAAATACCAGTAACAGGACTTTATTGAAAAATACTCATAACTGTTTCTCACTGAGCTGTGGAACACACCATACAGCTCAGAGCTGTCCCCAAGCTAGACTGTCCCCAAAACTGAGCATCCTGGGGAAAGGCCTTCACCAGCCCCTATTTATGCTGAGCATGATGTCATGGTGTGGAATAACTCCACTGGTTTCACAGAATCACAGAATATTAGGAGCTGGAAGAGACCTTGANAAAAAGTTCTTTGCTGTGAGAGTGATGGAGCACTGGAACAGGTTGCCCAGGGAGGTGGTGGATGCCCCTGGATCCCTGGAGATGTTCAAGGCCAGGTTGGATGAGGCCCTGAGCAACGTGATCTAGTTGGGGGTGTCCCTGCTTCTTGCAGGGGGGTTGGACTAGATGACCTCTGGGAGTCCCTTCCAACTCTGATCATTCTATGATTCTATGATATCTGCTACCCTATGATCTGCTATATGTGAACCACAGATCCAGAAAAAATACAGCAAATAATTAAAGCATGTTTTTGCCTATCCTCATTCTCTTCTGCAAGATAGGGAAGGAGGGGAAAGGAAAAAGAATGTATAAAAAGTGAGCAAGGTTCTCTGATGCTATATGGGCAAAAACTAAATCTTGCTACAACAGCCTTTCAACAAATATTTTTCTCTTGTCTATGGCTGGGGAGAAAAAAATGACATTCTATAAATCAAACTGATTCAGCCTAAGCAACAACAGACCAGCAGAAAATTGTTTTGAGGGCAGAAGCTATCCAGAACAGCAATTACAGACTGAGTTAGATCTCCCCTGGGACTGAACAAGAGCCGGTGGGGGGAGTTTCTCTCTCCCTCTTGCTCACTTGTGCACACTTTCTCTCTGGTTTGCTGTGCTAGTGGTCAGTGTCATCTCAGGAAATGTAGCACCTCACTGCATAATTAAAACAGTTGTGCCGAGCTTCAGTATGTTAATCTGGTATCTGCTTGGGGACAGTGGGCACAATAAAGCCAACATAAATGTTCTTGTCCACCACAAGCCAAACAGAGAGTCTGGGGAAAGTGAGATGCCTTGAGTTATTCAGGCATAGGTGAGGCTATTCCAGAGATGGGGGTCTATAGGGATGGATAAAAAAAAGCAACCCAGGAACCAGCTAGTTCCCTAAGTGGGAGATAATCTAATGGTTTGGAAAAGAGGAGACTGAGGGGAGACCTTATTGCTCTCTACAACTACCTGAAAGGAGGTTGCAGTGAGGTGGGGGTTGGTCTCTTCTCCCCAGTAACAGGCGACAGAACTCGAGGTAATGGCCTCAAGCTGCACCAGGGAAAATTTAGGGTGGATATTAGGAAGAACTTCTTTACTGAGAGAGTCCTCAAGCATTGGAACAGGCTGCCCAGGGAGGTGGTTGAGTCCCCATCTCTTGAGGTGTTTAACAGATGGGTGGATGCGGTGCTTGAGGACATGGTCTAAGGGTAGACTTGGTGGCGGTAGGTTAATGGTTGGACCAGATGATCTTAGGGGTCATTTCCAGCCTTAAAAAATCTATGATTCTATGATTCTATGACATGTTCAACCTATCACACCATCATCTCACATGAAAATACTTGAGCAAGTATCTATGTAGAGAAGGAGGCAAGGCTGGTTGGTTGGTTGGTTGGTTGCAAGGCCTAATTAGTCTGCATTTGAAAAAAGGAAGAACCAACGTCTGCTGTGGGATGGGAAAGAGCAGAAGAGGTGGCAGTGTGCTAACTGCAGCTCTTCTGTCATTGTCCACTCTAAAGGTCAACCCACAGATCAAGTAAAGATGGAGTTTCTGTTTATTTTTACTTGAATGAATAAGACATAAGATCTCCAATTCACCTAGATTATCCTCTTTATCTGTGCTTTGGTCACAATAACCCCAGGCAGTGCTACAGACCTGGGGCAGAGTGGCTGGAGAACTCCCTAGAGGAGAAAGACCTTGGGGTGTTAGTTGAGAGCCAGCTGAAAATGAGATGGCAGTGTGCCCAGGTGGCCAAGAAGGCAAAGAGCATCCTGGCCTGTATTAGGAATAGAACCAATAGGAGTGGGGAAGTGATTGTCCCATTGTCCCTCACTACAAGAAGGATGTTGAGATGCTGGAGTGTGTCCAGAGAAGGGTGAGAAAGCTGAGGAAGGGTCCAGAGCACAAGTCCTATGAGGAGCAGCTGAGGGAGCTGGGGAAGGGTCTGGAGCACAAGTCCTGTGAGGAGCAGCTGAGGGAGCTGGGGAAGGGTCTGGAGCACAAGTCCTGTGAGGAGCAGCTGAGGGAGCTGAGGCTTTTGAGTCTTGAGAAAAGGAGGCTGAGGGGAGACCTTCTCACTCTCTGTAAGTGCCTACAAGGAGGGTGTAGAGAGGTGGGGTCGGTCTCTTCTCTTGGGTTACAAGCGATTGGGCAATAGTAAGGAAATGGTTCAAACTGCACCAGGGGAGATTTAAATTGGACATCAGGAAAAAACTCTTTAATAAAAGAGTTGTTAGGCATTGTAATAGGTTGCCCAGTGAAGTGCTGGAGTCACTATCCCTGCAGGGATTTCAAAGGGGTGTCAATATTGTGCTTGAGGATATGGTCTAAAGACAGGGTTAGGCTGTGGTTGGACTTGATGATCTTGTCAAGGTCCCTTCCAACTCCTAATATTCTGTGATTCTGTGATCTTAAGGGTCTCTTCCAACCCACGTGATTCTATGATTCTATACCACCCTAGTGTGTGTCCCCCCACCAGCAGAAATCTGAACATGAGAGGGTAAAACAGGCAGTTCCCTTGAGAAACTGCTCTCCTCTTAGCCATCAAACCACATCTGAAGACATGTCTTGACAGCTTATGTTAATTATAGGTGCCATTATCTCTGATAAATGTATGATCTAAAAGGTATGAGAGGCATATGGGGGGCAACTCCACAGGACTGTGGGATGTGTTAATAACTTTTAACCTTCTTTTGCACTATGTCCTTTCTCTCAAGTTTCACAACCCTACACCTGGATGGGATTGACTGAAAACATGCATTTCTATCACTACCTGCCATGTAATCTATATCCCTTAGTGTCTTCTTTATAGAGATTTATATATGTTTAAGGCATATATTTTCCTTTATGGGAGCTTTATAATGTTCATGTTTGTGCTGAAGGTCAGAAACAGACTGAGGCCTAAGGAAAATATAATAATACAAATGATAGGAATATATATTTTTCCCTCTTAAAATTGTTTAGATCTGTAAATAGACTGTTAGAATCAAAGAATTTTTTGTGTTGGAAGGGACATCAAACCCACCTAGTTCCAAGCTCCCTGTTGTGGGCAGGGACACCTTCATATGAACCAGGCTGCCCAAAGCTCCATCCAACCTGGCCTTGAACGCTGCAAGGGAGGGGGCAGCCACAGCTTCCCTGGGTAATTTGACCACGTGCCTCACCACCATCACAGGAAATAATTTACTCCTTATATCTAATCTAATTTAACCATATTTTAATTTAAACCCATCTTTGTCTTGTAACTACATGTTTTGTAGATAGAAAATCACAGAATATTAGGAGCTGGAAGAGACCTGGAGAGATCACTAAGTCCATCCCCCCTGCCTGAGCAGGATCATCTAGAGTAGATCACATAGGAACGTGGCCAGATTGGTCTTGAATGTCTCCAAAGAAGAAGAAAAATCCCTCTCCAGATTTCATTTAGGCCCCTTTAGGCACTGGAAGGGTGCTACAACTTCTTCTCTGAGCCTTCTGCAGGCTCAACATGCCCAACTCTCTCAGACTGTCTTCATAGCAAAGGTGCTCCAGCCTTTTCCATGGCCTCCTCTAGACTGACTCCAACAAATCCATGTCCTTCTTGTCCTGGGAATGCAGTGATCCAGGTAAGGTCTCACCAGCACAAAGCAGAGAGGCAGAATCCACTCTCTTGACCTGCTGGTCACGCTGGTTTCTGATGCAGCCCAGGATACACTCATTTTTGTGGGCTGTGAGTGCACATTGCTGGGTCATGTGGAGCTTTTCATCTCTCAACATCCCCCACACACTCAGCACTGCTCTCAATCCAAATGGGAGATGTCTTAATGGAGGTCACTGATAGTTTTGTTTTTAAGTAGGTATGCTTACTTTATACTGGATAATATGTGGCATAGAATAAAGTATCAAATATCATGTAAAAAGCTCTTATTACTAATCACAATCTTGAGCTTCAAAATAATATTCATTCAAAATGTTATTAAAATTCAGCTGTTTATAAAGGTATGTGACTTCACATATGTATGTACATGAGAATATTTATACCAGTACATACACACTTGGATTCTTGTATATGTCAAATGCAATCACCTGTATACAAAGTAACTGCATAGATAGACATACGCATAATTTAAACAGCTAAAATCCCCCCCTCCAAATACACCAGGTGTTAAATGAGCATTTGAGGCTTAGCAGATTGCAGATACAAACACAGTCTATTTCTGTCTTCTACAGTAGCACAAAACAGACCTTAAATCTCAGGCTTTTCTTTCCTGGCTAAACACTCTGGTGCAAGATAAGTAGAAACACTGATACATTCTGATAGCAGGCAAGCAATCAAAACAAAACAAAAATAAAACAAATAATAATAATAATTAAAAAATCCAAGAAAAATTATTTTTCCCAGCTTAGCTTTGATTAAAAAAAAGAGCTGCATCGATTCCATTTTGCCTTCAAGACAATGGCATGATAGTTCTATGTTGGGCAGTGCAAGGGAGGAATATTTCATCAGAAAATCGAAAAGTAACTTGTATGGGGGAAAAAACCCACAAATACNCTAATCTGAACCTGCCCTGGTGCAGCCTGAGGCCATTTCCCCTTGTCCTATCACTTGTCACATGGCAGAAGAGACCATCCTCCACTTCTACAACATCCTTTCAGGTCATTATAGGAAGTGATGAGGTCTTCCCTCAGCCCCCTCTTCTCCAGAGTAAACAACCCCATCTCCCTTAGCTTCTCCTCATAAGGTTTGTCCTCCAGACCCTTCACCAGCCTGGTTGTCCTGAATGCTTTGGGTTGGAAGGGACCTCAAAGCTCATCTAGTTCCAACCCTTCTGCCATGGTCATGGACACCCTCAACTTTATATACAACAAAGTCAAGGGGCAGAGCAAGTGGAGAAATGTTTCAAAAATCACAGCTTAGCTTTGATTACAATTGCCTTTCAATACTCCACAATGTGCTGCCCTTCATCTCCATCTGTCTCATCTTCCTCTCTTAAAGTCCCTGATAGTGATTTGCCCACAAAGAGGAAAGCTGACAGGAGATCCACAAGCCAAGTCAATGAAGGGGAATGATGTTTCACCACTCTCTCAAGTAGAAGGGAAAACATCAGCTCTGCTCTCAAAAAAAGGGATGTGCCCCAATTTTATTTACCTTTACTTGGTGTCTGGTGTTACTGCACTTTGTTAACACAACAAGTTTGAGTCTCTGGGATGTTATAATGAATATTTGGAAGCAGTAAAACCAAAATGCATTAAATTTGTTAAACCTAATACTTATTCTTTACCCTTCTTAGGTTATGCATTTATTTTATTAATATAACAGAAAAAATAAAGTATCTGCACTCACACTACAAATCCCACATTTTGCTCTCCTGCAACCAAGTCTCTAGACCTTTCACTAAAGAAAGACCAATACTCAGGTGCTCCCCAAAACCCCTTAAGATATATATATATAGAAGAGACTCACAGGCTAGAAAGACTGGTTGTTTCTTTTTTTTCCTATGTTAGCAAACTTTTTGAGGGATTTTTAGCCAACTCATCTGTCCTGGCTTCCTGGAGTTGAATTAGGGAGTCCATTCTGAGGTAAATTCACTTATATTTATGGGGTAATAAAATGGCAGAAAACTATTAAACACAGATAGAGATAGTTAAATAAAAATGCTCACAGAAGAAAGTTTCTCCCAGTAGAGAATATCCATTAATATTTAGAATACAGGTTGCAGATTGTGATTTGGTAGACTTGGTGGCAGTAGCTTAATGGTTGGACTGGATGATCTTAGGGGTCATTTCCAGCCTTAAAAAATTCTGATTCTATGATTCTATGATTCTATGATTCTATGATTTGTGAAATTTGCTGGTCTAACACCACAAGAGGATAAATTAAGTAGAACAAAGACAAAATGTAAAAATAAAAGCCATTCTAATCACAGAAGAAACGTCCACCTACAATTATCCACAGCCTTGTCTGAGAAAAGGCTTTTGCAAGCCACACTTCACTCAGTGACCAGTCTTTGGCAACAAACTGCAAAAGCTGTCTGAGTTCTTAAAGTAACCTAGGAAAAACTTAAAAAAGAACATGTTGTTATACTATATATATATATAAAATTTAATAGTAATGGTTATTGGGGACACTTAGTCTTGTAATGGTTATTGGGGATACTTAGTCTTATGAAAAGAAAAAAGGGGTACACTCTTTTCAGAAGAAGTTCTTCTGATTACTAACTCACAAAAGATATAGAAATCCATATGCAAACTCCAATCTCAGTATCTCACCACTAACCTTTCCTTTAGCAGCTCCTGCTTTCTGACCCAGGCTGCAATGTATAAACTAATAGGAGTAGTGAGGAAAGCAGCTGTAATCTATCACACTGACTGATACCAGCCCCAGGAAAGGTAGTTTATTGCAGGCAGTATGTTATCTTCAGAAATAGAAACTGTGCAAAGATTATGACAAAAACTTCAACTCTTTCTACACTTTGTTTGCAGCACTATTAATTCTTCATTCTGGATTTATTTCCATGAGGGTCATTTAACCAGAAAAAATACAATGGAGGAATTCATTTTCTTTTTAGGAGTGTTCTGGGAAACCAAGCAATTAAAGCAATCTTAAGCTGTCATGTATTATCAATTGCCACTCAATTATTTCACTTAAATAAAAAAATGATTGCAGAGTCTGATCTGCAGCTATCAACTGAATGATTCATTTAGGTGCACTATTTATTCCTGAGAATTAAAAATAAATAAATAAATTAGAAATCTCTAACTGAAAAGCAAAAGACAGAGGGAGAAGGGAGAGGATAAAATTGGCAATACATATATTTTTTTTCTTTTTCATGCTTCTCTGCTGTTTTTCCAATTCTAACTTTGGAAATAGCTGAAACTACTTTACTTTGTGTATAGTCTGGAGGTAAGTCCTCTTTACAAGTGGTATACATGGTTTTGATGCAAAGAGGAAGTTTTACACTCTTAAAATGGTCACTGAATCACTTGTCCCATTTGGGGGACTGAAAAGACACATCCCAAAAGATGGGGTATAGCTGTCCAGGTCTCCAAGGGCTGCAGATAGCACGACCTCCATGAGTGAACCAATATCTGAAGTCTGCACAAGGTTCACACACTCTTCAATGGTACAGACCAAGCAAAGACACATGCTCCACACAAGTTAAAAATAAAAAATAATAATTAAAAAAGAAGTCTCTGCCCTCTATTTCCCTATGTGTTTCAAAACCAAATAATAAGTTCTTTGCAGACCATTCCAGATACTGGCTCTCTGGACTGCAGACTATGCTGTTGATACTTCTCTCCTATATTTTCAGTCAGTAATGCTGGGTGTCTAAAGGCAGAAATGCTGAGTAAAGGCATCTGTGGGACAATTAATAAAAACTACAGCTAAAAGGCATATAGAAGAAAGGCTTGATGACTCTGACCTCCTGTAAATATCAGGTTTGCACCAAAACCATTCCATGCATGATAGCCCTTCTTTTAAAAAAGTATCCATTATATCCAGAATGATTAATCTCATTGTTCAAGGATTTTATCTTAATGTTTAATTTATACCTAACTGCCCTTAGTTACTACTTGACAATTTGTTACTACCTTCAACCTTAATATTTTAAATTATTCTACTTTTTTCAATGCTATTACACATCAAGTATTTCTATGTAGTTACCATGGCTCAACTAATCACTTCTATACTTTCTGAGCTTGCAGCTGGTAAATTCCTGTAATCTCTCTTCATAAATTATACTTAATGCTTCTTCCTCATTTCTTTGCTTCTGGATCACCTCCAAATTTCTAATAGAAAAAAGGAGGCCAAAAAGCTCTCATTTCTTACACACAGTTAAAACTCCTGTCAGTTAAAAGGTGCCAATGTCCACAGCAGACACTACAGACTGTATGACAGTTCAGTTTACTTTCCAGCTTTGTGTTATTTACTTCCAAGCTCAAAATTTCCAGTTTCCAGTTAAAACTACAGCAGTGTCTCACATCCAGTCTTGTTCTCTAGAGATGGAAGCAATTCTTTGGTGGGTAGTGTGGTCTGAATGGTCTAGAAAAGTTGTTCTAGGTTGACTTTTGCAATAGGCTTTGAGATACTCATGGAAAGATCTTGGTATGGGTCTCTTTAAGGAGACAGATGCAAACTCTTAGGTCTCACAGTCCCAGACTCACCTTGAAGAAAAGTTTCCCTAGGCTTCCTCAAAAGGCACAAGAGGGATGCAGGCACCTTCAGAAAGTAGTTCACATGTTTGGTATTTAAACAGAAGCAGGACAAGTCTGAGACACTGTAGGTAGCACTGCAAAGGGAGAAAGAGTCTCTGAATCCTTTTTCACAGAGTGAAAAATATGGTTCAGAAAACAAGAGTTTGGTCACACAACCCTGCAGACAACGTAGCTGCATACCCACATGAGTGTAACTCACACTGGGGTAGATACCATGACCTGGTTTATGATGCTGCACCCATCTAAAATGGCATGAATTTGTTTCCACAGTTTCTGATTAAGGCATGTACTGGCCTACACTGTCCAAGATGTAATTTCCTTTTTGTATTTCAGCCTATTCCTGAATATCTCTATTGAACTTCCTTAGGCTTTTCAGATAGACCTGGGCTGTCTGGGTAAATGGGCAGACAGGAATGTCATGAATTGCAGAATCACAGATTCTCCTGAGTTGGAAGGGACCCATAAGGATCATCAAGTCCAACTCCTGGCTCCACAAAGGACCAGCCAAGTCAGAGCATGGGACTGAGCGCATTATCCAGATGCTTCTTGACCTCAGTCCAGTTGGGTGCTGTGACCACTTCCCTGGGGAGCCTGTTCCAGTGCCTGACCACCCTCTTAGGACTTCCTTTTAGGAAGAGGAAGAACCTCTTCCTAATATCCAACCCAACCCTCCCCTTTCTCAATTTCATACTGTTCTCTCGAGTTCTACTACTGGTCAACAAAGACAGGAGATTGGTGCCTGCCCCTTCACCCTCCACCATTGTGAAGCCATAGACAATGATGAGGTCTCCCCTTGGCCTCCTGTTCTCCAGGCTGAACAAACCAAGGGACTTCAGCCTCTTCTCATAAGACTTCAGATTCACAGAACTGTAGGGGTTGGAAGGGACCTCAGGGGATCACTGAGTCCACCCCTCCTGCCACAGCAGGTTCCCTAGAGCAGGTCTCATAGGTAGGCATCCAAATAGGTCTTGAATATCTCCAGTATGAAGTACAACACAGGTAAATGCCAGTCCTGTACAAGGGGAAGAATCACATTATCACAGAGTAAGTTCCCTACTGAACTGGGTCAGACAGAGCACCACTGTCAGGGATCTGAAGCACATAACATGCAAGGATATGACATGTTTGTTCATCCTGGAGAAAAGAAGGCTCATGGGAGAGTGTACTGCTTTGTACACCACCTAATGGGAAGGCATGGATGGAGCCCACCACCTCTCAGTGGTGCATGTGAGAAGCAAAAGCTGCCACAGATTTGTTGGAAGGAAAGAATTTCCAACTAAATATAAGGAAAAGAAAAATCCCATGAGGGTAAACACAGGAACAGGAGGCCGAATGCATTTCCACTCCAAAATAGCTTGAGTTATTATTTAATATTAATTTGGGTCTTTCTTTTCACTTGAGGGTCCCATGACATTAACTCCTTCCCAAATTGCAGAGGAAAATATCCACTGCAATTGCACTGCTAGTCAACCATATCTTGGTCAATTATCTCTTGTAACCCATATCACAGGCAAGATCCCAAGAGCCTCATTGTAATAACCTGTTCTATTTTCCAGAAGTGTGACCTGCAGACTATCAACAAATGCAGGTAAAAGCACATAACTCACATACCAATAAACTAAAGGCAGGAGAGCCTTCAAGGGTTACAGAGCTGCTGGTAGTCTGTGCAGAGTGACACAACCAGCCTTGGAGAAAGAAAACATTTGATCTCAGTGCTGTGCAAAATCTGCATTAGGAGTCTTAAACTGGGCACCAGACTAGACTGTGGAGCTTCACAGCACTGCTACTCCCCAGGAAATTAATCAGCCCACAACATTCACAAATTGATTATTTTTTTTCCTTTTTAAGCACTAAGAAAGTGCAACACATTTAAAGAAAATAAATACACATTGTATTTTCTAGACAAGCAAAGGGCACAATGTTCACAGACTTCTGAGTGATACTGCTCATTTATAATATAGACAGTAAAAGTAACTGCTACACAACCATTATTTTAGACAATGAGATTCCTGATGTCCTACAGATAAAGTCTTGGGCAATGACAAAGGTAACTCAGACAATGATGAGTTGCTCACATCGTTTCATCTAGAAATACCCAGAAGGTAGGACTGGTCTGAGATAATGTGGAGCCACAGAATCACAGAATCACAGAATGTCAGGACTTGGAAGGGACCTCGAAAGATGATCTAGTCCAACCTCCCTGCCTGAGTAGGATCACTGAGATTAGATCACAAAAAACACATCCAGATTGGTCTTGAATGTCTCCAGAGAAGGAGACTCCACAACCTCTCTGGGCAGCCTGGTCCAGTGCTCTGTCACCCTCACAGTGAAACAGCTCTTCCCTACATTGAGATGGAACATCCTCTGCGCCAGCTTGGACTCATTGACCCTTTTCCTATCACTGGCCATCAGTGAGATGAGCCTGGCTCCATCCTCATGACAGGATATATTTATATATATTTTTACATATTTATAGACATTAATGAGGTCACCCGTCAGTCTCCTCCGAACTGAAGAGACCCAGCTGCCTCAGTCACTCCTCATAAGGAAGATGTTCCACTCCCTTAATCATCTTGGTGTCCCTGTTCTGGACTCTTTCAAGGGGTTCTATGTCCTTCCTGAATGGAGGAGGGGCCAGAACTGGACACAGTATTCCATTCCCACAGAGACCATTTCTGTTGAACTATTCAATGCCTGTATGTTGACATTTGGGTCTATGTTACAGGTATGGGAACTGTAAGGACAGTTCACTTTGTTTTTTTAATGTAGGACATCACAACATTTAAAATACCCCAACACCCTGACAAAGATCAGGCATTTATGAAGATGATGGCTGTGAAAGGGCTGACCCTTTGAATGCCTTATAGGGTTGATGCTCCTCAGCTGTCTGGACATCCAGGGAAAAATACAAGAAATTGTAGAAAAGGTGGAGAGAGACTTTTTACTGAGGCATATAGTGACTAGAGAAGGGGCAAAAATTTTCAAGTAAAAAAGGATATATTTATATTTGACATAAGGGAAAAAAATATTATGATGGTGGTGAGACACTGAACCGGCTGCCTATAGGAGTTGTGGGGACCCCACCAAGGGAAGCATTCAAGCACAGTTTGGATGGGGGTTTGGGAAACCTGAGCTAGTAGGAAATGTCTCTGCCCATGGTAGAAAGGTGTTGGAACAGATCTTTAAGGTCCCTTCCAACCCAAATGGTTCTATTATTCCATGTGTTCTTCATGGGTTTGTTCTCGATGCAGAACTCAACAGTATTTTTCAGTAATGTTTTGGGTGATGGAGTAGAAAGTTACTAAATATGAAGGTTCAGTGAAGCTCAGAAATATTTTGATCCTGTCAGAATATACAATTTCAATGTGATGTTGTTAAATTGGGGAAACACTGTAAGAAAAAGGATACAGTACAACAATGGAAATACAAAGGGGTGAGGGCTGCCTGGAGCAAAGCCAGCACTTGGATAATGAAATATATATCCAAGGTTGAGTGACATATCTCAGGTAGACCACCTGGAAACATTTCATAGAAAAGCAATACCTAAGGTGTCAGAAAGACACCCTGAAACACAGTATTGTGTCTTCTAGTGTAGAGAAGGGTGTGGTGGGGGATGCACACATGATAATTCTTTTTACATTAGTGAAACTGTTTCATATAGGAAGAGAATAAGCTGTTCTCCATATCCATCACGCACAAGGTAGAAATTCATGGGCTTAAACTGCAAAAGAAGACATTCATACAGGAGGGTAATGATTTGGATAGTTTATCCTGAGAGCTGAAAGATGTGTTTGATGATGTTTAAAGATTGCTCTTAACTCCACTTGTCTAATGTTCAATGCAATCAATACAAACCCTCGAAATCAGAGCGAGAGGGACTGTTTCAGACAGCAGCCACAAACTTCCTATCAACTGGAGTCACTAAACTGATTAAAGCTCTCGCCTCTCCCTCAGCTCTCACATGTTAAGACAAATTCAGTAAATCTCTACTCTGCTAAACATCCCTGTCCACAAAAATAAAAGGCAAAACTCAATACACTTTAACCAACTTATCTATATCAGCTTAGACATTTTCTGTCATTAAACAGCAACTGATAACAATCAGACAGCGGCATCTCACCTCTTTAGCAGGGAACAAGAGCATCTGCAGGCAGGGAATCCTTACAGCAGTGTGCCATCTATCAGCTGTGTGTGAAAACAAGCCACAACCAACCCCTGTCCCCAAGGCTGCATTGAGAAACCATTCAGCATGTCTACATTGCCAAAGCAGATACTCCTGTGCTTATAAAACCAGTAGTCACTCAGCAGAGAGGTAAGTTATCCTCCTTCTGCTCCCAGCTGTGTTGGCCCCCTAAGGAAATGCTAATTTAGAGGAATCTGGATTAATCTCTCTAGTTTATCAGAAAGTTTTAAGCATTTATATTCAATTATGCTCAGGTTGTGCACACTGAATTCAGATCAGCCTTCAACAGGCTGTTTCAAATTTGTGTTAAATTTGGAAACGAGGCAGGTGAGAGTCTGGAGTTGAATGGGAGATGGTTCAGCTCATTCCTATCAACACACAGGCTCAGAGTGAAGCACTGGGAAAGATGGATGGATCTAGATTTGTCAAATGAGGAGTGGAGGGTTTCTTCAGCCTGAATATACCTTGAAAAGCTATTGTTAAGACTGCAAATATATATATATATGGAGTTTCTTCAGACTGAATATACCTTGCAAAGCTATTGTTAAGACTGCAAATATATATATATATATATATATATATATATATATAAAACCTATAAACCATGAGAAACC
>VXBZ01012077.1:1021-12619 GCA_013399135.1 Heliornis fulica | reverse complement strand
TGAATATGAGCCAGCAGTGTGCCCAGGTGGCCAAGAAGGCCAATGGCATCCTGACTTGTATCAGAAACAGTGTTGACAGCAGTCTAGGGAGGTGATTGTGCCGCTGCAGTCAGCATTGGTAAGGCCACAGCTTCAGTACTGTTTCCAGATCTGGGTCATACACTATGAGAAGGGCATCTCAAGATGGAACATAGGAAGTTCCATGTGAATATAAAGAAAAACCTTTTCACTGTGAGGGTGACAGATCACTGGAACAGGCTGCCCAGAGAGGTTGTGGAGTCTCCTTCTCTGGAGACATTCAAGACCAATCTGGACATGTTCCTATGGAGTTTAATCTAGGTGGTCCTGCTCTGACAGGGGGGTTGGACTGGATGGTCTTTTGATGTCACTTCCAACTCCTGACATTCTGTGACTCTGTGAGGTCCTGGAATGTGTTCAGAGAAGGAAAAGGGTCTGGTGGGAAAATCTTATAAGGAGCAGTTGGGGTTGTTTAGTCTGGAGAAGAGGAGTCTGAGGGAAGACCTTGTCACTGCCTATAATGACCTGAAAGGATGTTGTAGAGGTGGAGGATGGTCTTTTCTGCCAAGTGACAAGTGATAGGACAAGAGGAAATGGCCTCAAGTTGCACCAGGGCAAGTTCAGAATATATGTTAGGAAAAAGCTCTTCACTGAAAGAATTGTTGGGACATGGAACAGGCTGCCCAGGGAGGTGGTTGAGTCACCATCCCTGGATGTATTTAGCAGACAGGTAGATGAGGTGCACAGGGATATGGTTTGGGAGAGGACAGGTACAGTTGGATTCAATGATCTTATAGGTCTTTCCCAACCTAGTGATTCTGTGATTCTGTGAAGGTTCACAAAACAAATAATTCTCCAGCACACAGGACTTCAAGCACTATATGTATCACACCTCCTATTATGGTTTGTCATGGAGATCTTGTCATGACATCTGTATGACATCTTGTCATACAGATGTGTATGTATTTAACTTTTTATTAATACTAAGTAATATCAATATACTTATATCAATCCCTGGTGAACAATATTGAAGCCTACTGAAGCTGCTCCACATACTTCCAAAGGAGAAAGGAAACAGTCACTGGTTTGTTTTGTGGATGGTGACAGTAATTTCTTACTGTTTGATGACTACTTGGCAAAAAATTGATGGATTGAGCCCTCTGTCCATTCCTTCCCAACCAGTGCTCATCTGCCAGCATGAGTAGTGGGACATACTAACACTCAAAGAGAACTTCAGCATTTCCTTAGCTGCTAAGAGGAGGATGCTATTTGAAACAAAAAACAGAACTAAGTTTTAGTTCCCTTAAGCAGAACTGAAAGACATAAATTGCTTCTGTATGCTGTTCCTTGGACAGTTACAGATACTGACACCAAACTCATCTCTGATGAAATGTCTTAGAGACCCTTGTCCTACCAGACCCAACTCATGCCTTCTCAAAGGTGCACTGGCTCGTTAGTGTTTTCCACCAGGACCCTTGGCTTTCACCTTACATCAGTAAACAAACCCTGTTTGCCACCCCACACATCAGAGATGTGCTTCTCTAGATCTCTGCACCTGAGCTGACCTCTGAAAACACTGATGATGTGATCTGCTTCAGTGCTTTTGTTGTCCAGCCCTGACACATTCCCCACCTGAATCTGTTTGAGCTTTGCTCATCTGCACCCATACAATGTCTCCTTTGTAACATTGTAAGGTGGTGGAAAGAACTTATTCAATGTGCATCATCTTCCACAAATGCCAGAGGCTGTGAAAGAACTCAGAAAACATTTATTAGTGAGTGCACATCCCCAGTGCCACAGACAGTCCTTCAGCTCAAAGATCCTTTAAATTTGGTCTTCCTCCCTAAGTAGCTACTGTCCAACAAGACTCAGCTGAGCAGAACATCAAGTTAATCAAGTTCTTTCCTGTGAGAGTGGTGGAGCACTGGAACAGGTTGCCCAGAGAGGTGGTGGATGCCCCTGGATCCCTGGAGACGTTCAAGGCCAGGTTGGATGAGGCCCTGAGCAACATGATCTAGTTGGGGGTGTCCCTGCTTCTTGCAGGGGGGTTGGACTAGATGACCTCTGGGATATCCCTTCCAACTCTAATCATTCTATGATTGTATGATTCTAATATCCTTTTGCATACTTTGCCCCTGAAAGACCCCAAGTCATTCCTGTAGAGTGACTCCTGCCTTCCCAAAGGAACCAGCCCACTTTCTCAGCACCATTACACACTGCCATATTTCGACTTATTGGACTCTCAAAATGGTTTATTACAAGAGAGTTTCTGCCCCAGTTCCCACCTTTACATGGGCATTGAACCCTCACCTCTATATGAAGCCACTTTGGGTTTAATTTTGTATCTTTTCGTTCTATTTTATAAACAGAAAATAGATTGTGATAAATTTTGCCCTTTCAAGTATTTAGTGACGGAATGGAGTTGCCCTCAGTCACATCTGTTTATCCTGGTAAGCACATTTATAAAGTGTTTCCCATCCTTGTTATTCTGTCAATGGCATTTCACACTGTAGCTACTTTAATGTAGCATTTTATCACTTGTCCTAAGGGCTGCTGACAGCTGCCAATTCCAAGGCTTCATTCCAATCAATTTTTTTTTTATATATATATATTTTTAATGTGTGCCATTTTCCTTTATTTCCAACATCTGTGGGGCTGTGGAAATAAAGGGTAGTGAGATGAGTGCAACAAACTATGACTACTATTTCCTCTCCCTTTTAACACATAGACATTAATTCCATAAAGTGAAGCTGTGGTGCAGAGGGAAAGTTAAATTTCAGAAAAGTGTAGCTGAATTTCTGTTGGCTATTAGACTTTTCACTTTCTCCTGATAAACTCTCCATTAATGCTACTGGGTTTAAATTTCCCTGCTCCCTTGCTGTGCAGAAATTGGATTGTTCATCTCACAGGGAAGGTACTTTGCATTCGTGCTTGCTGTGATCCTCCTGCCATCCAGAATTACCTAAATCAAGCCAGAGTAGGCTACAATCTGGCCCAAGCCATAGGAGAACAAGAATTTTACCTGAGGGATTATACACACCTATTACCCTATCTTGAGAAAGTTCCCTTCTTGCCACAAGACATTTCCATCCAAGAAACACATCATCAACATAAGGAAGAACTAAGCTGTTTGTTTTCACTAAAAGAATAGAAACCCAAACCTTATCCCAGTCAAGACAACAGCCACATTTCAATTAATTTCAGAAAACTGCCCCCCACACTACCTCTCTCCCCCAAAATAGCAATGTTCAGACACAAGCTTGTTTTCCAGTGGCCACAAACAGATTTTTCACTCTGTAATATTTTGCCACCTTCTGAGCAGTGAGCACGAGCTGTCACATGAAAGAATCCACAGGGTTAAATCTCTTACTAGGACTAAATAATTTTTTTTCTTTAAAACTGAGCTTGGCTTCTGCTTTAATGGTTACTCCTTGTCTGCTCAGTGACCCAACAAAGACTTGCAAGTAGCAAGGCAGCATCATCACTGAGAGACTTTGTAAGGTTTAGAAGATTATAAAGCCTCAGTCCTTTGGAGAGATGGGAGCACTGCATGAGGCCAGGGTAGGTGTAAACATGCTGCACACTATACAAGTGAATGATGCTCATAGCTTACACTGTGAACCATATAGTAGACTTTGTTCATATAGACTGGCTTGTAGGCTGATAAACCCATGTGTAAGGGCAAGGCTTGGGGACACCATTTTTGTATGTGTGCTTCCCTCAGCTTGGAAATTATATACAGACCTCTCCTGTATGTCTCCCACACTTTGGATATACAGAAATTCACCAGAAGTACAAGTGGGCATCTCAATCTTTTATTTGCAGAAGTCTATAAATAATTTAGGCTGCAAGTCTTGTAGGTGCCAAAGCCAGTGTAAGAAAATGTCTTTTTCCAGCACTAGAAATCTCATCTTGATCTCCTAGTTTGCCAGCTCATATCAAAGGATGCATTGCATCATTCTCCAAGAAAAATAAAAGTATTAATTTCATCCTGATGTGGCCCAAACTTTCTGTTGCTCACATTTTCACTATGATTTCCTAAGTTGTAAACCTAAATTTCTTCTTCTGATCTGCAATAAACATTAGATTTAATTATTGTTCTTTTCAACAGAATTGATTTTTTTCCCCATTTTATTGCTAGAACGTACTGTCATGTTGGTGAAAGGGCAGAAAGCCAGAATATTACTTAGATAACCCTGGCATGCCTAAATGGAAAGCTTTTAATTTGTTCAATTAAAACCAAACATTGTTTTTCTTTAATTTCATTATTACAGATAGCTTATAAATGCATTTACTCATGCTGTCATCAGTTACTGATTATCAACATGGTACTGTGCCTCATCTCCCTAACTAAGATCCATTATGACCCAACTGATGTGGTAAATCAAGCCATATAGTGCTATTAAAACACTATGTCACACTATTATAGATTTAGCAGAAAATCATAGAATGATTGAATCATTTTGGCTGGAAAAGACCTTTAATATCATCCAATCCTACCATTAACCTAGCAATACAAAGTCCAACCAGTAAACCATGTCCCTGAACAACACATCTACACGTCTTCTAAATACTTCCAGGGATGGTCACTCAACCACTTTCCTGGGAAAGCTGTTCAACAACCTACTCAAAGAAGAAATGTTTCCTAATATCCGACCCAAACCTCCCCTGGTGCAATTTGGAGCCATTTCCTCTTGTCCTATCATTTCTTACTTGGGACAAGAGATCAACATCCACCTCACTACAACCTCCTTTCAGGTAGCTAGAAAGCAGCACAGTCACACTTCAGTCTTCTCTAGGCCAAACCATCACAGTTCCCTGAGCTGCTCCTCATAAGACTTGTGCTATAAATCCTTCACCAGCTTTGCTACTCTTCACTGGACATGCTCCAGCACCTCAATGTTTTTCTTGGAGTAGCAGGTCCAAGACTGAAGACAGTATTCAAGGTGAGGCCCCACCAGTGCCAAGTACATACGGGACAGGACGATCACTGCCGTGGTTTGGTTGATCAAACTATGTCTGATATAAACCAGGATTCTGTTGACCTTCTTGACCATGAGGGCACACTGCTGGGTCATGTTTAGCTGAATGCCAAGCAACACTTGCAGGTCTTTTTCTGCTGGGCAGCTTTCCAGCCATTCTTCCCCAAGCCTATAGTGCTGGATGGGCTTGTTGAGAACCATGTGGAGGACCCAACACTAAACATTGTTGAATCTCATGTAGCTGGCCCCGTCCCATGAATTCAGCCTGTCCAGATCCTTCTGCAGAACCTTCTTATCCTCAAGCAGATCAACAGCCCTGCCCAACTTGGTGTCACCTAAAAACTGACTGATGCTGTACTCAATCCCTTTGTCCAGATCATGACTAAGATATCTTATGAGCTGCCCAGTCTTGCTGGACCTGGTTGACTGGGTTATCCAGGTTCTTCACAGGGGCTGGAGACACCCTGCTACTCACTAGACAGCCAGTTACTGACTCAGCTCTGTGTTTCATTTTTCTCAGCATATTTTTCCATCCTTCAGTCTGAAGGTTTGCCTGAAGCTTTTCTCAGGTATTCAGTAGCTTGACTTTAACCATGTAGTGTCACGTGTGCTTGGGTAGCTGTGCTTACTCCACCTGTGCACAGTCCATATGAAGCTGTTCAGGAGGTCCTGTTGACAGTTCTCTGTCAGATTTCTACCCCAAGACGGATGACCAAAGTTTACAGTCTTCTGCACCTGAATAGAGCTTTCACATTAACATGGAATTTGCAGAACAGAGTGAAGACAGATTGAGATTTTTTGGTCTTGTTTTTTTTTAAGTTTTCTTTTGTTCACCCCTTCCCCACTCTCTCCTCCTCTGGGAGGACTAATAATTATATTTAACAACAAGGCCTACATTAAAATGCCTGGAGGCAGCTGACAACCTTTTTGTCATGGTATAAAGTGACCTATTTTCAGTTTTGGGTTGTGTTTTGTGGTTTGGGGGTTTTTAGTTTGGTTTTTGTTTGTGTTTTATTTGGGTTGTTTTTGTTTCAGTTTTGGTTTTTAAAACATTTGTGCACTTGGTGTTTTGTACCTCACTCCATGATAGTTACTTTCTGTAGGCACCTCAGGAATGACAACACAGACCTTTACAATCTGAAAAAAAACTAAACCAACTGTTTTATGGTTTATTTTTCATTTCCATTGAGCTGTTGACTTATTTAAAGAATCACAAAGAATAAGTGAACTGTGATTTTCTTTGCAAGGACTAGGCTATCACAGCCTTGCGTGTGTTTTGTTGCTTTGTTCAGTTTTAGGCATTTTACCATGATGTGTAAGGTTTTATTACTCTATTCATCATTCAAACAGCCAGGACTTTTTGTAAAGCTCAGTTATTTGCAACCAGCAATCTGCAAAATAAAAGATCTTTTTTCTTAAAGAGAGATTAGATGTTCCTGTTGTTAGCAAACCAGCTGTTGGATACCTCAGGTCATTAGGACTTCTTGTCACTGAAAGTAAGGTACCTCTTTCCCAGCCATAGGTTTTCAGTATGTAGATGTGCCATCATTATATCAGGTTTAAAAAACACCCAATCCACAAAACATGCCTTTTTAATGAAAGACATGTAGTATACACAGTTCATCCAATGTGATTTTAGATACCTTTTCTACCATGAGCTACCTGTGATAGGCCTGTTTCTCTTCATTTACCAGAAGTTTTATTTATCTCACAAATTCAGACATACATCCTGATCACTGGTACCCATGGGTTTCTTCTTGACCAGACTATTTTGACAAAACACCATAATTTCTTTCTTTGAATAGCAGTGCTACATCCCTGCTTACATCATCCTCATCTCTTAGATCACCTTCTCATTATGTGTGTAAGTTAAGAAGATTTGATTACGTGGTGGTTTTGTAATTTGATCATGCAAATTTAGAATCATGAAATCATAAAATCATAGAATGATTAGAGTTGGAAGGGACTCCCAGGGGTCATCTAGTCCAACCCCCATGCAAGAAGCAGGGACACCCCCAACTAGATCGCATTGCTCAGGGCCTCATCCAACCNTCCCCATCTTTCTTGTAGGCCCCCTTGAGGTCCTGGCAGAGCGCTAGAAGGTCTCCCCGGAGCCTCCTCTTCTCCAGGCTCAACAGCCCCAACTCTCTCAGCCTGTCCTCGTAGGAAAGGTGCTCCAGCCCCTTTATCATCTTTGTGGCCTCCTCTGGACCTTCTCCAACTGCTCCATGTCCTTCTCATGTTGGGGGTTCCAGCACTGGACACAGTACTCCAGGTGAGGTCTCCCGAGGGCAGAGTAGAGGGGGAGAATCCCCTCCCTCGCCCTGCTGGCCACGCTCCTCTGGATGCAGCCCAGGGTGCGGTTGGCTGCTGGGCCGCAAGAGCACATTGTCGGCCATGTTGAGCCTCTCATCCACCTGTGCTCCCAACTCCTTCTCATGATGCTGTCCTGACACCCAGAGAGAACCCACCTACGTAACAAAGCACTGGCTTCTCACAGCTCTTCCAAAGCTATTGTGGCAGCCTCTTTGATGGAACACAACAATAGATGCTCTAACTCCACAGGCAATGGGAGTTTAAAAGATTAGCAAGAGGTATTAATATAATAGTGCTTAACCCAAACCTCACCACACCCACACAGAGTCCTGCAAAATTAATTAATACTGCTATTTCATGGGGAATGGAGAAAAAAGAAAAATTCAACAGGTCAGATAGAGGTAGATTTAAAGCTAAGACTGTTCACCATGGTATAATAACTGCATGTACCTCATGGGATGCACTGGTACCCTGGGAACATCAGAACTGTTGCCAATTAGGAGGTGATGATGGTGCTGTGATACTGGAAATATCCATCTTGCCCCCCAGCCTGTCCCAGTCCTCTTTTGTCTCACACAGCTTCCAGATTCTTCTGGGCTGCACTCTGCCCATAGCAAGACTGTGATTCCAGGAGGTATTCCCAGCCCCAGCAACACACAGCAGGAAGGAACCAGAAACATGCTCTTTCTGACTGGTAAAGTACCAGTGTCACAAACATGGGACTGGGAAACTGGGAAGGACCATTGCAGCCTGATACCAGGATATAACTTTGTACCTTGTGACATGGACAAGGAGAGGAAAATGTTGAAAGACTCCCTAGTGTGGCAGGTTCAGTTTGAATGTGGTTGTAAAATACCTTGTGCTCCTTCAAAAACACCCAGGGGAGGAAAGCTGTGCATGCAAGAAATGCTGTTCATGCTTTTCTTTGGAGGTGTTTGAAAGTCATTCAAAATGAGGCACCAGTTCATTTACAGCTCGTAGAAATCAGCCTTGAAGCCAGTTGATCCAGTCAATTTCCAGCTGGTTATCTATCCTATAACAAAATTATTCACCAAATTCCCAAAGTGTGTCTGGGGGATACCAACAGATATTTAGAAACCTCTCCTTTATGACAACTGTCCTTGAGTCCCCTCCTTATGAGGTGACACCTCAGAAGTGATCACCTTTCTACCATGTTCCACATAAAAGGAAGTAAGTTCCTCTGAATCTTAATAGGTGAGTTGTAAAAACTTGTGACATCCAGCAGCACCTGGTGTTAAATGGAAAGACTCAAGACTAAAAGACACAGAGTTCTTGATTTTTAGATAGGGAGACAGGTGACTAGGAGAGAAATGCACAGATAGTTCCCTGTTTGCACTTAAAGCTCCTTATTCACTGGCTCAGCAATTCTGCTGTGGCATTTATTTTTAATCCCTTATTTTTGTGATTTGACTTTCTAATGGCAATGCCTGAAGTCACCTTCCTTAACCCTTCAGAGTGATATAAATTAGAAAGAACAACAAAGGAAAGAACTGAAGGAGCCCAGCTTACCCCTGTCAGATCTCAGTAGGAGATGAATCCTTTCTAAGGAATGAGCATCAGTGTGAAAATGTGCAAGATTTCCTTTTATTTCTTCCAGGTACCAGCAGGGTGGGAAGACCTAATTCAAATAGTCCCTGCATCCTAACACTGAGACTCATGTTTGTAATCATGAGATGAAATCAGAGAGGCAAAGAAATCATGGAGTTTGATCTTAAAAAATTCCCTCTCCCTTCCCCCCCTCTTCACAGAATCACAGAATGATAGTGGTTGGAAGTGACCTATAGGGATCATCTCATCCAAACTCCCTCACAGAGCAGGACAGTGTCCCAGTGGGTTTTGAATGTCTCCAGAGATGAAGACTCCACAACCTTTCTGGATAGCATTTCCCAGTGCTCTGACACCCTCCCTCTAAGTAAAGAAGTTCCTCCTCATGTTTAGGTGGAAATTCCTATATTCCACTTTCTGCCCATTGCCTCTTGTCCTGCCACTGAGCAGCACTGAAAAAAAGACTGATCTCATCCTCCTGACACCCACCCCTCAAGTATTTATAAGCACTGATATGATCCCCCCTCAGTCTTCTCTAGGCTAAAAAGTCCTAAGTCCCTCAGCCTCTCTTTGTAAGAGAGATGTTCTAGTCCCCTAATTCCTTTTCATTTTTGATCTGCAGTTATCAAGGAACAAAGAGGAATGAGAGAAATTACTCCTGCATCAACTGAAATTCTTTAGAGAGTTCATCTTCAGGGACATATTAAAGGATAAAGCCAAATCCAGGGACTGATGCTAATGGAGGGACATTTGGGTCCTGGCTGCTGGCAGCGCCTACTAATCAAATCAGGCTGAAGATCTGAAATCTGCATAGCAGCATTTTTATGGGGACTGTCAAGATGAGACTGAAGAGGTCATTCTGATGAATCATTATGGATCTAGAAATGCTTCACTTTGCCCCCTTACTAGTCTCCCACCCTCCATTCAACAGCCCTCCCCACTGCCCTCACCCCATACAAAACAATACCAAGAATAGAGGCACTTTTATCATCTGACTTTCCTCAAGAAAGACTCAAATGCCTGAAAACCACAAGGATGGAGACTCTCCAGGAGCAGCTGCTATATATGTTTTGGGAAATGGGAGAGCACATGGGTTACTTTGTGAAAATCACTTCTTTTGCAATGATGTGGTACAGCTGAATTCTTGGCTTAAACCAACCTACTAAATTAATTTAATGCCTGACAAATTGAAGCCTTCCAAAGGCACTTGGATCCAACAGAAACCTGGTGAGTACCAAGAGCAGAGAAGCTGAAAAGATTTATAATTCTTCAAACCCCTGAAATTAAGGTCAATCCCTAAAACCAGCCAGGCAAAGAGATTTTGCTTTCCTCATAAACTTGTCTCACACATTAAGATGAGGTTTTTTTCATACATAATAAAATAGCAATCTTCTTCCCAGAGAGAGTGGAAGAGCTCTTAGTGTTGTATTGCCTGGCATCTGGCAGAAAGTTGGCCACCAAGAAGCCTGACAGGAGCAAAATACACCCTGTACATAAAAAGGGTTTTGAATACAGAACCCTTCAGTGAATGCAGGCAGCAGCAAACCACCATTCATAAAATTAGCATATGCTAATCAAAGCCTCCAGCACTCAGCTCTGAGCACCATACCTGTATTCCCTGCAGACACCTGTCTGTCAAGTCCCATGGCACTAATTTT
The DNA here is from genome assembly GCA_013399135.1 of Heliornis fulica. NCBI lineage: Eukaryota > Metazoa > Chordata > Aves > Gruiformes > Heliornithidae > Heliornis > Heliornis fulica. The sequence goes on along the minus strand of VXBZ01012077.1, from coordinate 2,079 downwards.
TAAGAGTTAACAGTACACTGTCTGACATTGACACTTCTCTAAGTTTTCCCCTAGCTATGTTTTATATGCTATTGGAGGAGCTCTTCTCCTCCCTGCCCTCCCTCTGATAGCCTCATCTTCATACCTCAAAGATTTTTCAGAGGGCAAGAAGTTATCTCCCTCTTTGACAGTGCAATCTGCTGTGTGCCCTTGGAAAGATGGGCTGTTATTTAGCTTCTCTTGATAAAGTCGTGATACCATGGGTGAAACTTCAGAGCACTGCAAGCTCCCCCTGTAGAGAAGTTCTGCCTTCAGTTACAAATGATGATTAGCATTTTCCTTGAGCTTCATCCAAGCTGGATAGATGACAGTGTGTTTTGTGAACAGAAGCACGTTCCATCTGCCTAGCAATTCAAATAGGGGAGAAAAATTAGAAGCTAAATGCTCCACTTCTTGCATTTGGATCTCTCATCGTGGCACACTATGAAGGGAGTTTGGTGTGGATGTTCAGAACAAGAGGCATTTTTATCCTGGCAGTGATACTGACTCTATCCCAGGTCTTAGGCAAGACATTTACATTTCTATGGAGCTCCACCAGCAGGAAAACAATCCATAATGTCTCAGTTTACCCAGATGTGAAATGAAGATTGGAGCAGAAACGGGAATAGGAGCACCATAAGAAATCTTCAATCCTCATGTACTATATGAGCAAAGACTGACAAGGACTTGGGCCTGGTGCTCCAAAACCCACCAGCAGCAACAGCAGCTAAAATTAAGCACCTGCTGCAGTGAAAAGAAGGAAGATCCAGACATTCACAAGAATGCTTTGATGATAGTCCTTTTAGTCCCTGACAACTCAGCAGAAGATGCTAAGAGTAACATTACAAAAAAAACTGGCTGCATATGTTCAGGCAGGGGATTGGACTAGATCTTTCTAGGTCCCTTCTAACTCCTGACATTCTGTGATTCTGTGACTTAAAGCCCTTCCATTTCCCATCCTTCAACAGTGGTCCTTCACCCTTAAATCAGAAGATAATTTAACTCTGTTCTTTATATCAGTAGGAGGCCATATGCATTTA
>VXBZ01012075.1:400536-412572 GCA_013399135.1 Heliornis fulica | reverse complement strand
AACATCAGACTAAAAATAAAAAACCACACAGCAGAGCAAGAGAGGGTAATCTTCATGATCAAGTACACTGGCCTCTCTTGGGCAACTGCCTATCATCTTTTTTAGTCACTGCAAACTAAAAGAACCTTAATAATTACAAATTTCCCAGCACCTGCTTTTTCCCAGATGCTTTTTGGTGCATCCTCATCAGAGGAAAGATTGGCTTTGATTTCTTCTAAAAGCATTTTCTTGGCAATTCTTTGAAGTAAAACAGAAAAAACTATTTATTCCACCGTTCAAGTAAATCTACAAACGATAAGTGCAGTCCTATACCATTCAGAACTTCAAAAAAGGATTGAAAGCTGAACAAAAAAAAGACATGATGTAAAGTCACTGTGGTAAGACAGGATATATCAGCCAAAATATCATGTTCAGTGTAATGTGCTAACTTGCTTTTAGAAAGCAAATCTTGATAGTGCTTCGTAAAGAAGTTGTTTCATGCTTTCAGCAAGACCAGAGACAGCTGTAAAACACACACAGGCTTAAAAGGGCTGGTTACATTCACGGTCTGTGTGGACGGACTCCCAGTTCTGGGACAGGCACCTAAAGGAATTCTAACATCAACAAGAACGTGAAGATGCTGCAGACCAACTCTTAATGCTCCAATCATTCCACTCCAAAAATGGTTACCACGCTGACTTCATCTACAGATTAATTTCCCGAGGCACTGAATCGACGTGACCAGTGTCTGTGTGAACAGTAAGGTTTAAAATCAGTGTAGCGCTGAACACTGCAACATGCATTAACTCACAGGTTAAAATTAAAAATAAATTAAAAAAAGACAATGTGTTTCCCAATTTCCACACAGCTTGGCTTTGGCTGTGTTACCATTCTAACCTCCTGGGCTCACTGTACTGCTAAAGAGATGCTGTAGTCTCTGAAGCAACTCATGATGGCTCAAGATGAACGGCTATGAAGTGCCTCAGGGCAAGAAAACCCCACAGCAAATCCCTCCATGCACTCGCCTTAGAGCAGCTACAGTAAAAATTAATAAAATGTGTGTGTGCACACATACACCCAAGAAAGTTTCATCAAACGTTACAGGACCTGAACTTCAAAGACAAAAAAATCCCTGTCCATTTCCTGCTCCACAAACTGGTCAGCTCCTCACAGGGTCCTTTCTGCACAATAGTGTTTCCAGCCAAAGAACAAGGAGTTACTATGGGAAAACATTGTCTTAACCGCTTTTGCAACATGTAAAAATATTCTATGAACCTATGCAAGGCAAAATATGAATAACGTGAAAAGCACAGGAAAACAGAGGACTTATCTGAGAACTTGTACTTCCAGGGGTAAAAAAATGCTGAAAGAATGAAACCAGGCCTTCCTCACATAAATTTCAGAAACATTATCATTTCCATTCCATGGCCATCAATGTCAAATGAAGATTTATCCTAGGACAAATCTGGTCTGTGTTGCCTTTCAGGAGAATTACAGTGTACCTAGTTCAGAGCAGGAAAGCTTGGAGACCAGTCAGAACAACAACAGTTCAACACCAACGGAAGCAAACCTCAGCCTGGGCTCACAGGAAAGGGCAAAGGAACAGCGATTTCATAAGTACAGCTTCTTAGACATCGGAATTCAGTTGTTACTTTAATGTAGCACTATCAAATAGGATCTAAATATTTCATATTTCAGAAATGGTATAACAAAGAACTGTTTGGGGTGTTGATTCTGCTTTTTTGGCTAGTGTGTGTGTGTGTGATTTTCATGGATTCTCAGCAGTCTAAAAAGTGCTGTATTTGCGCATCACGCTATACAGTGTTCCATGAGAGCAATAAACATGGGTTATCTTAACTGCATATGAAAGCATATGCTTCAGCAAATGAAGACAGTTCTGTATGAGATGTTTCTAAGTATCTTCTCTTTGGTACTATTAGCTGCATCCAGTCTGCATGGAAGAAGGCAATGAAATGGGGGATATTGTGTATTGTTGCTTGTATTAGCAAGCTAATGCTGCATACAAATTAGCTTAAAGTCATCCTTTAAACTCATTACTCAATTAACTGAACTGAAAAAATCCACAACGTTTGCATGTGACAAGTTTTTTCAAGATTGCTTATCTGTTGAAGTGGCTGTGCAGCACGTGTTTTTTTCTAAAACATAATACTGCTCTGGGCAGCTTGGCTGGAGAACTGCTGATTTGTAGGCATCTGCCTTTACACTGCTACATTTTAGAAAAGCACTGTACCAAGTCTTTTTAAAAAAGCCTTTCCTTAGTAAAGGCAATGGAAATGTCTAAGGATATGTCATATTGTGCTTTACTTCAGGGGGGGTGTGTGTTTGGTGAACCTATGTTCACCATTTACTTCCTGTTACTTGATTAATTCACATTTAATGGATTATTGGGAAGGTCTAACTTAAGGACTCAGACCAAACTTTGTTTTGAGAGGAATGTATTTTGATGCCTTAAGGGACCTGGTGCCTGCTCTGCATGATTAAGTGGTGTGTCTCTTTCACGCTGAACTGTGAATGGCACTAGCATAATTTGGGGTAAACTTTGTCAGCTAAAAGATTAAGAAACATTGTAACAGTTTTGGTGGGGTCAGATTTTTCTTCACACTGTGTGGGCAGCTTTGTTACGGCTCCTCTGATAAATCCATCACATCTGTACTGTTTATTCTGAGCTGTATCATAGCAACAGGGAGCCCATTGTGATGAGCGTTGTCACGTGTAGCATACCTGTAGTTGCAGTACTTAGAGTAGCTGTGGACTTCAGCAGTAGCAGAGACAACAGCAAAAGTATGTAATGAGGAAAACTGGGATTGTCTCCATCTCTCTTGTTTCCTTCTCCTAAGGAGTGTTTTTCCTCTTCACAGTTTGTCCTGGTTGGCATTATATTTTGATAGGTAGCCTGGAAAACATGATTCCTGTCCTCTTTGGAAATAACTTCATATTTAATGACCAAGGAAAAGTTTCTCTGTGGGACAGGATGTGTGTGTGTGTATTTTACTTTACAGCACAGGTCCACCCTAATGGCAGGAAAGCTTCCCTCACTCACCAGGGAAGGAATTCAATATTCTAAAGTAGAAGTCAGTTGTAAGCTTCCACCACTTTTTAGTTCTTCAGCCCTGCTCCTGTCTGTTAAAGCTGGAATAAAATTTTTAGCTAAAAGTGATTTTTAAGGTGTCAGCTGTCCAATTCTTGGACATTTCAGAGAGATGATTTTTGGCTTTTCTGTTAATGAGTTACCTCCCTTTAAATTCTCTTTAAATGTGTAATTATTCAGAATCAGTTACTGAAAAAAATGTTTTACTGGGTTTGGCAGCCTCCTTATTGGAAGGAAAAAGAAAAAGCACCAAACCAGTCCTACTCTATACAGCTGTCTGCTATCATGTTTGTTCTTGTCTGTAAATATGGAGTTAAGATGAGTAACCATGTAACTATTATTACTGTTGGTTTTATTGCAGTAATGCTGCCAATTGGCACACATCTAGGGTGGAACTGCATGGTACTGATACTGCTTTGCAGCATTAATTCAAGTGAGTATTGCAAGGAGCACTTTCATGGAAGCAGCAAGTATTTGTACTGGTATGAAGTTGAGTTTACAATGTTGTTGATTTGGTAATGATTGGAAAAAATACACTGAAAAATATAACTGTTACTTACTCCGGATGGGATTGATCAGTCCAGACACTTAAAAGCTTAAAAGTGTTATATTGTATTTATAATATATCATTAAATAATTGCTTTCTCATTTCCCTCTCTATAAGAAACAAGTGCTGCTTGTTTCATACCTGGCAGTGTATCTTGCTTTCATTTTACCTTTGATTAAAGATTCTTCTATTCTTCTCCACTTTGACTTCTTTTTTTACTCCTAGCACACAGTTAAAGGTGTGCCTGTGATCTGGTGAGATTTGGTGTATTTGCTTACTAGAGCAGGTGGCTCAAGATAGCAAAGGTTTTTGACTGATAACTTGCACTCACATGAGAAGTTAAATTTGGTCATCTGACATGTGTAAAGGATCAGCCCACACCTGAAGCTTGTGTTTGATCCCTTATGCACTGGGAAACCTGCCTTCAGAGAGTAAGTAGCCTTTCAGATCTTGGTGAGAGGCTCAGTTGCTGCAACTGTTGCTCACATTGTTTTTGCAATATCTAGATGAGGAAGACGTTCTGTCTTAAAAAAAATAAAATAAAAAAAGGCAAAAACATTTTTCTAGGGGGTGTGTGGGCTCTTAGATATAAATGTGATTTATAAGTATGTGATGCAGCTCAGCTTACATTGGTCCAGTGCCCATTAAAGCAAAGTCTGTGGCTTGTGTTTCTTTACTGTCACATGAGAGTTTAACACTGTAGGACAACCATGGCCATACTTTCAGATAATTCTTACCGAACTTTGTCAGATACCTCATCTCATGAACTTCCTGTGAAATCATTACAAAAATCTTCAAAAGTTTTCATTCTGTCTTGATTACTGGCACAGGGGACCGTGACACACTGTTTGAGTGAGCTCTGCTGGGCAAGGTTCTGGAACATGTTTTCAGAGTCTATTTTGACATATGTTTAGTTCTCCCTATTCTGATGCTGCTTTTTCCCAAGGGAGTCCTGTATGGCATAAAAGAGGCAAGTTGTGCCCCAGTACAAAAAGAAAATTTATACTCTGTGATCTCCCATGCTGCTGGCTGAACAACCATCCAAAAGACTCAAGTTGCTCACTACCTTAGCTTTTGGTTAGGCCATCCTCTCACTTCTGTTCACAAGGTACTGTGAAACCACAAAATGAATGTCGATGTTCCTCATGGAGAGAGAGGAAAAGCAAGCAAATGGGAATACATGATTTTGTAAATTTATTTTTCTTTTCCTCTCCTTCTTGTTGTGGGGTGGCTACCAGAGGAGTCCCACTGTGATTTGTGCTTTGGTTTAATGACAATGAGATAGTGAGGCAACAAGGTTTACTGAAGTTACATTTTTTACACACACATAAGTGTAAGTTAAAGGTGATTGAGGAGTCCTAGAGCCATAATTCACTAGGGTTTGGGAAAATACTCTGGAACCTCTATATTCAGGGAGGTTTTGCCATTTTCTATGTAACTGCTGTCGGTCACTGTCCAAAATAAGATGTTGGGATAGATGCACATTTATTTGTACCTGATAAAACTGCCTTTTGCCACATTTCTGTATTTCACTTGGGGTCTGATCTTTATCTAAAAAAAAGGCTGAAAGTCCTGTTTGCTTGCATAGGAGAAATACATCTATAGGTGTTGCACAGTTCTCATGTAATCTGCACAGTCCAGGTGAAGAGTAGGGCTTTTTATCTTGACAATTTCCATCTGAATGGCTTCTTTAATTTAAATTTTGCAGCTTTAGTTCTTACTCATTGTGGTTCATGAAGCAATTTGAAGTAATGTAATTGAATACAACAGAAAGACATGTATGCTTAACAATGCTAGCCATCAGCAGTCACAATTCATAATGACTATAAATGCCTTCCTAATGAAAGATAATCAGTATGAAAATGTCATTGCCTTTATCAATTATGGATATTTTTGTGGTAATGAGCTAATTATTATGAACTTTCAGGCTTTGCATCACCAAGTCAGTATGTTGTAGAAAAAAGTGAAGTGACACCCAGTAAACCTAACGTGAAACTGAAAGATACCTATGAACTTCTCTTAAGTTTCTTCAAGCCAGTGAGTAAGTGCCACTTCATCACTGCAGCAGTTTCTCTCTTCCCTTTCCCCTTCTTTTGCCTCACATCCTGACCACCTTCCCATCCCTTCCCCTCAGTATTTAGTGAATTTAAAACTCCCAGTCTGATACTGTAAAACTCACTAAAGCTCTTCAACATGGAATTGTTAAATCCCCCTTTGGAACAGTCATAAATTTGCTTCTAGTGTATTATGTTCCTACTACAAATCTCTTTATCAGTGGTGGAATTGTACTGGAAATGGTAGACAGTTTGGTGTAGGATCCACCTTGTTAGCACTGTTGTATCTGACCGGAACCAGTTTTCCAGTCTTCCCCACACAGAGGAAAAAGAGGGCGATTTGGCACATCCTAAGTGAGAGAAGGGTTTTGCCCTGCAGTAGTTTCCTTGCCACTGGCTAAGGAAGGCTCCAGGGACTTTGACTGAATCACTCACCTTTTGTACAGCAGAAGCTGAGGATGCTTTGCAGCTGCTTTTCTGTCTTAAAAAGGGATGTGATACCAAGTTTCACAGGAATTGAGATGTGTACTATTTATAACTACCTTGTACACTTCAGCCCTTCCCACAAGGGACCTCATGATTATCAATAAAGTTGATACTAAAGAGCAAATATTTAAGAAATTTAAAAAAAATTTGTTCACTAACTGTATTGGATATCTTAATATCTTGTTTCTATCAGCTGATTTTCAGCTGCTTGTAGAAACATGCAGTTAGTACCAAACAGATGATTACTTGCAGTATATTCTATACTGCCCCCTTAAAAAGAATTGTCTTCAATTTCTGGTTTTTAATTGGAAACAGTCCAGTCAGAAAACTTACTTAGTCTTTCCCACTTACTTTACACACTGAAGCACAAGGAAGTGGCACAATGGTGTTTAGATTCATGTTTATAATTGTTTCTTACTGAAACAAGGCAAATTACTTAAGATCTCGTATGACACGATTTTAGCATTTCTGTTAATTTTAATAGAAAGATTGATGAGGTTTTGGGAGAGAATGTACATGAAAATCAATGATACTGTTCTCTGGCACACTTACCCTGTCAAAGCACATTAGGGACACCAAAATGGTAACTTCCCTCTACTTGAACATTGCTCCTAGAATAGAGATCTTACACTTCTTTTTTGTGTTTGTTTTTGTCTTTTTTTTTTCTTTTGAAGCATGCCTTCACAAAGATGAACAAACCTTAATTCCTTGCCATGTAGGAGAGGACCTTAACACAACTAAATGCTTGGAAAGCAAATGTTGTCCTTCCAAAACCAGCCATGAACTGAGCTGTTACATGCCATTTAAAGACCGTGAGTAAACTTGTGTAGATTACTGCCTCATGCTACATGCCAAATGCTTCTTCTAGTCAGACAGTGAAACTTCTGTTTCCATTTCTTCCTTTAGTTTTTCAGGTCACCACCCTCTTCTAAGTATGTGTAAGCTTGCATTTATTACTGTATTTCTTTTAATAAAAAAACCCCAACCTCATTGATAAAGAATTGGCTGGATATCTTGTCAACTGAAGCACAAGCAATATGATGTAGTAACATACATTAGTACAAAGGATAGAGTAAAGGCTTTGTCTGTGGAAAAGGGGTTTTAATCCAAAGTAGCCGTGGTTCTGAAGAAAAGGTGAAGTAACTAGATGTATTAAATCTGGTGAAGGAGGCTGATTTTCTATATAATATCTACTGAAGCCTGTTTAGAAGGGTCTTAAGATGAGGGAGCCACAAATTCTTCTTGGTAGAAGCAGGTGATACAATAAGTGGGAACTGACACTAACTGATTCTTGGGGAGTTTATCTGGGACATTGCAGAGAGAAATCACTAGGAAAGTAGTGTAACTCTAGAACAAGTCATCAGAGAGGAGGTGGAGTCACTACCTTTGGAGAAGCTCAGTACTTGGCTAGCCAAAAATGCAACTTACTTGATCTCATATTGGTTGTAGCCTTGCTTGAGGAAGCAGGTTTGTCCACATGATGTGCAGAACTCTCTTACGACCAAAATTTCTGATTCTGTGTTCTCAAGTCATAGCCCCAAAAGTACTTTACCTTCCTTGATTGTTTTGAGAACAAACTTAGTGTGCGCGATTTTTCTTTCCTCTCTCATTTGAAAGAATGAAGTTCTGAGTTTTTCCGAGGACAGAGACTCCACAACTGCTCTGGGTGTTTCTCTTTGAACCTTAACACTACAAATTTTTTTTTTAAATTTAAAAAAATTAAAAATTCTTGGAATTGAGCATCTTAGTGTCCTTTGCCTCATGCAAAGGACAGGTATCCCATTGATTCCTGTCAAGAGCAATGTCAAAATATCAGAGCCATATTTCAACATTCATCATAGACCCGAATAGGAATAAAGCCAAATATTGACATGTTTTTTCTAACACAACAATTCTTGTTATACTGTATCCTTTTTTTTTCTCCAACAGTTAAGCAGGAAGAGTTCTCAGACACAGTCAATCATGTTGAACACGGATGATAAATTAGCAAAAAGAAAACATAATGTAGAATTAAGGGTTTAGGTCTTTTTGGTACAATTCAGCTTGCCTTCACTGATTTCAGAGATGCTATCCAATTTTCAGGAACACCTGACTTAATACAGATGTGAAGCTCCAAGGGAATCCTTATACCCTAAGATGAATGCACTGTCTGCTTGCCTGTGCTTGCTCAAAAGCAGAGAGCAGGATCAAACCGATATTTTTCTTGTAGTTAAGCAGCTCTGTTCCAGGGCTGGAGCTTCTGGAGGTACTATTAGCTAGGTAGCTTTTGGTAGAAGAAGGTACATTTAGCAGGAGGCCATCAGAATCTGTTTGTTAGGTAGGGGCGTACTGCAGGAATGAAATGCTTTAAAAATATTCATTCCTCACTTGGGACTTTGTATTATGCACAAAAGACACTTCACTCTAGTGAGAGGAAAAGCTGCATTGTGAAAATTATAGCTCTTCTGCTCAGTTTTAGGACATACTCAAGCAAATGTTAACATTAAATATGCTTATTCAGCTGTGACTGCTTGATTCCCTATTCCGTTTAAGTTTTTATTGTTTGGACATAAATATCAAGGGCTGACTATTTTACAGAATTATTTGTTCATAGATTAATTAGCTACTCGAATGCTCCTGGAAGTACAACATATGTCCAAAGAAAATACAAACAGTTACTGCCCCAGGAGCACATGCTGTTTGCCTCATAGCAATCTGTTGACAAAATAGAAACACTTAGCAGATATTAGGCTTGTGCCACTTGTATTTCCGTAAGATCACCAGAGGCTGCATACTTGGAAGTTTTTTCTTGAAATTTCACTAAGAATAAAATGAGGCTTTAAGAAAATACTGCAGACTAGATCAGTAGCACTCATTTGCATAATTTTGTCTCCATTTTTTAAGAAGCTTCTAAAGGACTCTGATTTTTTTTCTTTTCTTAAATCATTTATTTATTCCCCCCATGCCTTGGGCTCACTCAATCACCAGTTGCTTCTGAAACAAACCAAACACTCGGAGAATTCAAACTCTGGTCAGATTTGAAACTTGAGCTTTCTCATCTGAGCTTGTTTCTAACACCTACGTCCTTTCCATTGTGTTGCTGGCTGAGGTAGATACATGTCTGTCTTAGGGGTTAATCTGTAATCTATACCTCAATATATATCTCAGGATGATTCATAACTAATGCCAACTTGTTCTGACTCTACAGATGTGCAACTGACATTTCGGCTGCTTGTGCTTGTGGCAGGAGGATTTTTAGTCTTGGGGTGTCTGCCGCTCTGTTGCAGCACCTGTTTGAGGAGAAGGTAAGCGCTAGCGCATGACCAAATTTAACTTGGGTTGGGCTCTGCAGGAGGTGGATCCTCTCTGGCATGACATGCTGAGGAGTGGAAGACCAGGCTTTTGCTCCCTTGACTCTCCAGTTAGGTTTCCCCACTTTTTGTCCTTGCTCCCCACCGGGGGCTAGAATATCCATATATGTTAAAGAAACTTGGTTTCCATTCCACTCCTCTTTGGGAGGAAGGTAATACCCAACAACTGAGACTTGTGAGCAAAGAAAGGTGCTTAATTTCACTTTGTAATACAGGTTTAAGCAGAAACAAGTGAGAAAACTTCTGCCATTTGCCTTAGCATTCAAAAATTCTAGAGAGAAGGAAGGCAAAGTGATTCTTTCACTGCTGCCTTCAAAGGCCCTTCTACAGAAGGGTGACGTTGCCCGTGGAAAACAATTGACTGCTGCACAGGTAATGACATGTGCAAGCAGCAATGGGTCATCTGAAAGATAGTAGGGAAGAAATTGATGAGAAAAAGCAATTTATAAAGAAGAACAAGTAGAAATGTGTGTGTGCAGGATAGACCTAGAATTAGGCAGTAAGACACAGAAGGAAAAAAAAGTAGTGTGGAGTAAGAGAGTAATAGATTAAGCATATTAATGATCTCTAATGTGCAGTATGTTTTGTAATGTATAGGGCACATTACAGCCTGTGAGTACACTTTAGTGTTTGAAATTGTGAGGAGTTTCAGCACATGCTGTTATGGTAATAGAAAAATGGAAGCACTGTGACACCAAAATCAGAATCATAGAATCACTTGGTCTGGGAGAGACCTTCAAGATCATTAAGAGCAACCACAGCCTAACCCTGCCTAGTCTGCCTCTAGACAATGTTCTCAAACATAACATCTACACACCTTTTAAATGCCTCCACCACTTTACTGGGCAGCCTGTTCCAATGCCTGACAGCCCTTTCAGTACAGAAATTCTTCCTGATGTCCAACTTCAGTCTCCCCTGGTGCCGTCTGTAACCATTTCCTCTCATCCTATCGCTTGTGCTCCAGAGCCTTCCCCAGCTCCCTCAGCCGCTCCTCGTAGGACTTGTGCTCCAGACCTTTCCTCAGCTCTGTCACTCTTCTCTGAACACACAACAGCATCTCAAAATCCTTCTTGTACTGAGGGGGTTCCACTCGGGGGTCTGTGTATCAGGAGACCAATTGGTCTTACTACTAAAGACTGAGGCAAAAAAGGCATTAGGTACATCAGCCTTTTCTTCATCTTCCATCACAATGGTTCCAATAAAGGTGGGAGATTCTTCCTGCCTCCTTTTGTTATTCATGTATTTATAGAATTATTTCCCCTTGTCTTTTACAGCAGTGGCCAGACTGAGTTCTATTTGTGCTTCAGCCCTCCTTATTTTCTCCCTGCATAACCTCACCTCAGCCCTGTAGTCCTCCTGGGTTGCCTGCCCCTTCTTCCAGCAATCATAAACTCTCCTTTTCTTCCTGAGTTCCAATAAAATCTCTCTGTTCAGGCAGTTTGTCTTCCCTACCGACTTGACTTTCAGCACAGTGGGACGGCTTGCTCCTGTGCCATCAGGACCTCGTTCTTGCAGAGCATCTGGCATTCCAGAGCTCCTTTGTCCTCCAAGACTTCCTCCCAGGGGACTCTATCAACCAGACTCTTCAACGGGGCAAAGTCTGTCCTCCAGTAGTCCAGGGTGACAGTTCTGCCATCCTTCTTCCTTCCCCAAGAATTGACAACTCTGTCAAGTCATGATCATTGTGCCCAAGGCAGTTTCCATCCATCACCTCATCTGNGCACAGTGGGACGGCTTGCTCCTGTGCCATCAGGACCTCGTTCTTGCAGAGCATCTGGCATTCCAGAGCTCCTTTGTCCTCCAAGACTTCCTCCCAGGGGACTCTATCAACCAGACTCTTCAACGGGGCAAAGTCTGTCCTCCAGTAGTCCAGGGTGACAGTTCTGCCATCCTTCTTCCTTCCCCAAGAATTGACAACTCTGTCAAGTCATGATCATTGTGCCCAAGGCAGTTTCCATCCATCACCTCATCTGCAAGTCCTTCTCTATTTGTGAACAACAGGTCCAGCAGAGCACCTTCCCTAGTTGGCTCATTCACCAGCTGTGTCAGGAAGTTTTTACAGTCCAAGGACCTCCTAGATTGGCCCCTCTCTGCCATGTTGTCTACACAGGAGCAATCTGGTAGGTTGAATATTTCATCTACCTGTTCATCCTTGTTGGACAGTTCTTAACAGACTCCCACCAGAATATCCACCTTGTTGGCTTTCCCCAAATCTAACCCATAATCATTCAACCTTATCATCACCATCATTAAACTCCAGACAATCAATACAATCCCCAGCATAGAGGGCTACCCCACCACCTCTCCTTCCTCACCTGTCTCTCGAAGAATTTATACCCATCACAGCACTCCAGTTGTGCGAGTCATCCCACCAAGTTCCTGTGACGGCAACGAAGTCGTGGGCTTCCCACTGTACAGATACTTCCAGCTCCTCCTGTTTGTTGCCCATGCTGAGTGCATTAGTGTAGATGCACTTCAGTCAGGCTGTTGATCCCTCCACCTTTCCAAGAG
>VXBZ01012075.1:371732-400393 GCA_013399135.1 Heliornis fulica | reverse complement strand
TGTCTACACAGGAGCAATCTGGTAGGTTGAATATTTCATCTACCTGTTCATCCTTGTTGGACAGTTCTTAACAGACTCCCACCAGAATATCCACCTTGTTGGCTTTCCCCAAATCTAACCCATAATCATTCAACCTTATCATCACCATCGTTAAACTCCAGACAATCAATACAATCCCCAACATAGAGGGCTACCCCACCACCTCTCCTTCCTCACCTGTCTCTCGAAGAATTTATACCCATCACAGCACTCCAGTTGTGCGAGTCATCCCACCAAGTTCCTGTGACGGCAACGAAGTCGTGGGCTTCCCACTGTACAGATACTTCCAGCTCCTCCTGTTTGTTGCCCATGCTGAGTGCATTAGTGTAGATGCACTTCAGTCAGGCTGTTGATCCCTCCACCTTTCCAAGAGGAGAAGCTCTAGCTCCTGCATCGTCACTCCCAGGTGTTTTCATAATTAAGATGAAATGTATCAACATAAGAGGGCTTTATTTTTCTGAGGTGGTAGTTCATATTGAATGGTTGATGCTATATCTTGGTTAACATGACAGAATTGTCTTTTTTATGAAGGGTTTGGGTTTGCCTCCCCCACCCAGTGTTAAACTTTTGCTTTACTGAGATATTAGTAGTCTGTGTGGGATCATACACATGCACGTACACACATGCATAGACTTTACTAATGCTGCTGCTCAGCAGATGGCTGTTTGCTATGGAGTTCCACATTTAGACAAAACCTGCTGTGAAAATCTCCACATTACATCTGACACTGTGCTCAACAGCTGACATTCAGCACACAGATAGCTGCACTGAGTCATCAGTGACTCTGAAAACAGGAGGCAAAGATTTAACATGAAATTATCATAAATTTTCTGGAAAATGAATTAATATGTGTTCATTTAGGGAGAATTCACATTAATGTTTAAATGATAGTTTCTGTGTTATTTCATAGCAAGTGAAACCAGGAATATTGCTGTTCTGCTCTGACTTGGTTTTTGCTTTGTTTTTTAATGCAGTGATTAACCAGATGCTAAATGGTTTTAACTTCCAACATCATATATTTGAGTTCTAGGAATGGAGCACTCCTATAACATTTTAAATTTGAGTTTTACCAGTTTTAGAGACAGTTGATGGAGGATATGGCTTTGAAAAGCATTCTTTTAATGAGCCCTAAACCTTCTTTCTGGATGAAAATTCTTTTGTTTTCAACATAGAACAGTCATTCTTGAGGGTCCTACATACTGTGCCAAAACTCCACTGCAGTGGAAGTGCACTAAAGTAAAAATTGTTCCCTAGATTTATCAAAAAATAAAAGGGCTTTTGCTGATGTGATTTGGGATAATGTATTAGTTCCACTGTGCCTCTTACAGAGCGAATTCCAAGGTTTCCTATTTGAGTCTCTACTTGTCTTCCTTTTTGTCTTTAAATATAACCCACACATGGGTTATTGGCCTGGCAAAGGTTTTGTGGGCACTTATGCTATGTGGGTAGGAGTGGCTGTCAGGACATGCCCAGGACTACAACAGCAGAGGTAATTCCATACCATGCAGGACCAAGGAATTCTGAAGAATTGATGGAATGAGATGAGTACTCCTTCCCTTGCTGCACTTGATCAGCACTAGTAATTTCTGGAGTCAGTGGAGCTGTTACTCTGCATCCCCACAGATGAACTGGGGTTTTGCCTCCTTCCTATGTTATTTTTCATGCAGGAATCAGGATCTATACATGTCCACTCCCTGCTAATTGGCAGTTTCTCTTGTGGGCTACAAACATATGATTTCTCTTCTTGAGCTGTGTCCTCTCATGCTTTTGCTATGTCTGTAACCATGTTATCCTAAACTATTTCTCCCAATTTCTCCCAATTTTCTAAGTCTTTGTTACCAGCTACATGCAATGATGGGTAGATGAAGACACTAAAGGTTAGGAAAATGCAGGTGCACTTAACTAACGCTACATTTATATAGTTCTGTGAGGATTTTAAAAATAGAGTAAGAATTAGGAAAGTATTAGAGGGCTTCCACTGAATTCACAGATTCACAGAATGCTAGGAGTTGGAAGGGACCTTGAAAGACCAAATTCCTAGGAGAATTCCTAGGAGAGTCCAATTCCTAGGAGAGCTGTGGAAAGCAGGCTACAGAATTTGGTTGACTAGTTACTGGGGAAATTTCTGGTCATGGTTGCATTATATGAATCAGAAGGTGAGCTAAAATTCATCAAACATGTAGGAGATAGGAAAAGCTTAGTGAAATGTTTTTTCGAGCCTTAATCTGCCTGTGTTCTAGTGATGAAATCTTGTGATGGTCCCTGAAATCAATTGAAGCTAAGATTTCATATCTGAAGTCTACATCATCTTCTCTAAATTCCTTCTACAGAAGTCAACCAGTTTCAGCTGTTGTTTTAATATGTTGCAGTCAATGTGTCAATCCTCTACGAAAGGCAAACAAAGAAATACAGCAAATTGTGTGGAAGAAAAAAGCACGTGGTGAAGACATTTATAGCCCTTTACTAGAGTGACTTAAAGACCACAAAAAAAAAGAAAAAGGTAAACTAACCTTGGAGTATTCTTTTGTTCTTTCAGTTTAAAATTGTTATCTTAAATCAGTTCTATATGTAATACTAAACCTATGCAGTACCAAAATGCCTCTTGCTTCTCAGTCCACCTTGTCAAAAGGCACAGTTTGTCAGGGATCACCTTCAATTTCTGTTGTGGAGGAAGTAATGAGTCTGCAAGAATTTGATTGCTGTCCTGAGATGTTAAATGACAGCAGATCAAGCCATGAACAATATTACAGTGCTATGTTTAAGTTTTCTGGCATTTCAGTGTTCCTTTTTCCATGTGCAAACTATGTTGCATGGGAAAGTGGAAAGTAGAAAACCTAAATAAGCTTTTGCTGCTTTCAGGAGCTGTAAATCCATCTACAGACACAGAAATCTGTCCTGTATGTTTTACAGTTGACATGTTCACACAGTTCCACATCTTGGCATGCTTCCTCAATGCTGGAGAGCAGCTGACTACTGAAATAAACAAAATGTGAGAGTGAAATGCTATTTACTTCACATGAGCAAGTCAGACTATAACCTATTAAAGGTTATGTAATGAAATGAATGAGGTCATTAGATGAAAAGAAAATATTTTGGATAGTGTAGTGATTTACTAAAAATGTAATATAAAAAATGTAAAGATGTTCCCCTAAATCTAGTACTTATGTTCAGTTGGTTTTGGTTTTGTTTCAGTTGTGTTTTGGTTTTTTTTTCTTTTGGTGTAGAGGAATATCCACTGGCTTTTGAAGACCTCAAGCAGAAGGACACAAGGATTACTTGCGTATACCTTAGAAAACAAGTTGTTTTGTTGTTGTATCAAATTAATACAATGTTGTCAACCCTTGATAACACTATTGATTTTGCAAGAGAATGTCTTCATTTCTAGTTCTTCATGCTCATTCCACATCTCCTATACAAAAACACTACTAACACTGAGGGCCAAACCTGTTTGTGGGAACTCCCCGCTAACTGAAGAACTGTCAGTCTTCTCTTACTAACACAGTGCCCCTGTGGAGGGATGTAAAGATACCAGTTCAGTGACTTTGGAGGTCAGCCTTGGAATATTGTCAGGATGAAGAACAGTGTTGTCATTCGTTAGAGCGTTGGCGAGTGCAAGCTTACTCTCTTTCGGTATTGGATGGCACCATAGCACAGCAGCACTACTCTTAGGGAAGACAGTGGTTCATTCCTAACCAGGCTGCAGAGGACCAGGGAAATCTGTTATTCAAAGCTTTAAAGCTTTAAAGATATGCTTGGCAAAAATACAAAGCACTTGAGGAAACAGTGTAGCGTTTTCTCTCACATTGTATCTTTCTGTGGTATTCCACTACACCACGGAACTTTCTTTGCTCTTTGCACGACCTGTCTCCCAAGGTAGGTGATTTCAAAATGCAATTTCCTTCTGTTTCCCTGCAATATAACAAAACCAAAAGAAACAAACATTTAACAGCTTCCAACAAGTGAGTGCCAAACAAGACTGACCACCTAAGAGAATCTCAGTAGAAATCATTATCTCCCCTAATAATGTAATCACTGGTCATTCTTCTTTGGGTCTGTGAAGACTGTGTAACAGAATTTCCAAGAGCTACTATGAGGAGGAAGGGAACTTGCTCTTAAGGTGGAGAGACAATAAATATGAGTGACTGTTAGAAACTCTCAGTTTCGGAACAACCCCCATTTTTTTCTTAGTTTCATCAGTCCTAAAAAAGGCATCACTTAAAATTGAGGTGTAACAAAAGTGCAATGTGCATATGGGCAGTGTCATGAAGTTATCAGATTACTGTCAGGTGTAACTATATACAGAAGCTCTAAAGTCTGATGTTGCAACCACTGCTAGTAATGTTGTATTACACATGATTTTGTCATAATTTTGTAAGTAAAAGTGTTATGATGTTTTCAGTGTGGAGCAGCAGAATGATGGAGACTGAATAGGGCTCTGTTTACCTTCCAAATCTGATATGCATTTGCTGTTTCATTTTTTCTTCTATTTTTATGAATGACAAAGTACAAATAGGGTCATTTTGACAAAGATAAAACCAGTTTCATGCTACATGAATTCAGGGGCACTGTACAGCTGAAATGTGCGTGTGACAAAACATACAGATCCTCGTGGCTGATGGTGATTATGAAGAGAGAGCTGTGCTCTGGAGAAAATTAGGCTTTCATATGGTGCTTCATGATTTTCATTTGGAGGGTAATAAATTCCTTCTGTTTCCATGTCACTGACAGCACAACAGCTTTGAATGTCACATAACATTCTGACAAAGGGACACATACTGATAAAACAACTGTATTTAACAGTAAGTAATCAATGCATCAGCAGTAACTGTATCTGGCAGCACTAGAACAAGTTGAGCATAAGCAAAATATATGCACTGTAGGAGGAGAAGGTGAGATGAGAAAGACACAGTGAGGGTTTTATTCCCCCTAATGGGATGGTAGTCAGCATAGTGTGAGGACTTGGGCCCTGTCCCTTTTCCATGTAACAGTTTCATTGTAAAAGGCTGGACGTCTTGCTTTGCAGTTGGAGAAGACTTCAGCTTTGGTTTTAAGTTTTAATTTCTATAGTAGCTTGATAGTTCATTGGACCAATAGTTGTCAAGCATGGGTATTGCATAAATAACTGCTATCTCTGCTTCTAGCATCATAATAACTGTTTAATTGTTATTGATGGTAAGGATGTTCAACTTAGGGTCAAATCACAGATATTCATTCACAGACCTGTGTGTGATGTTTACTGACACTGTCACGTAAACCTGGATGTTTGATCAGCTGATTTGCTGCTTACTTCCACTAGTAAATATTTGGATACTTTTGATAGTATTTTTGTTTGTTTTTGTACTCCCGGACCTTAGCATACTATGGAACAATTTCAACATGGGGTTACCCCTTTTCTGCCTGGAACATGTCTTTCCCCCAGTGCCTAAGCTGCTGTGTATCTTGTATACTAAGCTGCACGTTGCTGAGCCAAATTTAATTTCCCTTTGTCCTTTCTGTCCCTTCAAAGATCTGGATTAAGACCCAGGACAGGCCGAAGGCAGCACAAGCATTCTGACAAGGCTCCTCACAGCACCTTTGTGTCTAGGGCCCAGGGATGGGTGCTGCTCACAAACCTGCAGATCTTCCACCTTCCAGGCTCAGGCAGAGGGAAACACCTGCAGTACTAAAATCACGGGCCACAAGATGGTGCTGCAGGAAAATAATTTTCCCTCTGGTTTTGGTTTCTGTAGAACTTTATTGATTTCTACCTTTTACAGTGTGGTTCATCAAGTCACAAAGAGGAAGATAGTGTACAATAGAGCAATGGTCACTCAGTAAAAAAGACAACATAATACACCATATGATGACAAGGCTTTAGAAGACTTACAAGGTATACAAACTACTGCTTGTGTCTTTAGCTCTGTTCTTCCTCCTATAGAAATGATACAGAGTGAAACAAAAGAGCTCTCGGTGGAACATCCCTCTTTATCTTCAGAAAGATTAAATAAACACAAGGCTAAACAACCTGTCCCAGTGCACAACAGCTATGTCCAAGAGTGGATGCTGCTACCCTAGAGACAGGAGCTACAATACATCTTCAACACTAGTACAGCTCTTCTTCCCATTGCATGGAGCCTATGCTGTGCCTAAAGGCAAAGGGTTTGTCTCACTTTCTATTCCCTCTGAAAGTGAACCCCCCTCCTTTAACCACATTCTGGAAGATGAAGAAAACGAGTGGAGATGATTTTTTGAAATCTTTAAAGCAATATGAAATGACTGCATTACACTGCAGGCAATTGTGGCAATATCTGGTACTTCTCTCCCTCTGACATTTAGAAAGCTTTCAAAGTCACGAGAATTGAACTTAAAAAATAAATACAAATGAATGAAACCCAGGCTTCCCAGAGTGATAGTGAGAGAACAGATTTGAACAGTAAAGCTCAAAAATCCAAAGCCAAATACAAATTTGTATTTGAGCAAAATCCCTGTGATCGGGGAACTCGTATTTTTGAAGGCTTGAGGTTCAGCTCCGAGGCCAGTTTTACCCAGCTGAGATTCATGCAATGTCAGGCAGTGCAGACAGAGCAGGAGAATGTACTTCATTGCCTAACTAGTAGTTTCCCAGCCTGTCTCTACGTAAGGGTTGCAATTTTTAAATGTTATAGTTCTGATCCTTTGCTGACCTCGGCTTGGATGCACAGCTAAAAGGAAGTGCAGAGGTCTCCCTGGAAAAAGTGTTTTCTGTTCTCCTGCAAGTTCCCAGTGGAGTGACTGGCTCTGTCCAGTTCAATTTTGCTTCTGATCTTTGTGCTCCAAAACTTTTTTGTTCTCACAAAACCCTGGAAAAATTAAAAAAAAAAGTTTTCTGTGAGATGAAAGTGAAAGTCTGTCCATAGCTGTACTATTCAAACCCTCTTAAGTTTCCTTGTACCGCTTCCAAGTCCCTTCACAGAAGACATGTTTCATACTGCACTGCTTCTTCACCAAATCCACTACTCTACATGTATCTCCCATCCAAGCAGATTAATCTTTGAGCGTGTCTCTGTGTTCTATCACTCTGTGTACAAGTACAGGGAATAGAGCTTCACCTTGCAGCAGCTGTTTGTCTGTAGTACCGACACCATCGCTACCACGGTAGCTGTGTGGGTTTGGGAGTGTCAGCCAGCATTCAGACAATGTGGCAAAGATGATGGCGGTTCTGCCAAGAGCTGCCCTCTCAAGCCCAGCTATGGATGTTACAGACCTGCTGCATCCTATCTCCCTGATTTTCAGGGATGTGATTTTTCAGGCTGTAAGGCTAGAGCTGTTTAATATTCATAGCTGAGTTGAAGTGAAATGATTAAAACAACTTTCCTCTAGCAAAGGAATTTTCTGATGTATCTGCTTGGGCTGCCATTTAGCACTGTGCTCCTGCCCAGGTTCCTGTTAAGGTTTTTAGTGACTCTCCAAGCTTTTACCATTTTCTTATTCAGGGTACTTGATCCAGCACTAACATGCATGATCTAAATATGGGATGGAGGAACTAAGCCAGCTAACAGAACAGATAACATCCTGTACTTCAGACTTACTGCACAGCTAGGAAATCTGGAGAGATATGCACAGATATAAAATACTCTGGCATGCATTTCCTAACTGGAAAGCCCAGCTTCAGTTAAATGCACCAGGTAGGTAGCAGGATTACTGGAAAGCAATTTCTTCAATTAAACATGGCCTGACAAATTGCAGAAGGTAAACATGCAAGAATTGTGGTTGACTATGTGATACAGCTTTTCCCATCATTTTCAAGGAAAGGCAGAAAAAAGTTCATTCCCATTCCTAACATTGAGTGCTTTGTTAGCTGGTATTTAAAGTTATATTTCTCAAAACCACAACACTCAGATACCAAATTGAGAATTTTAAGAAATGATAGAGTTCAGTTTGAAGGAGAGGGAGCTCTTATGATCTTCCTATAGAGTTGTGGAGTCTCTTTCTCTGGAGACATTCAGAACCTGCCTGGACACAATCCTGTGCAGCTTGCTTTAGCAGAGGTGTTGTACTAGATGATCTCAGAGGTCCCTCCCAACTACCATGCCTTTATTCTGTATAAACAACTATCAAGGAAACCTGAGAGCCTGAGCAAAACCAGTTATTGCGATGGTGTTGACCGGTTATTTCGATGACACAGTAGGTGACAGAGATTTAGCTTTGAATAGTGGATAAATGTGGCAAATTACTGTTATGGTTCTCCTCATTCATAACAGTCCTAGTGTTCTATAAAATGACTATGGTTAAACCATGAAATATCTGGGGTTGGGACACATCAACTAAAGATAAAGGAAGAGAAGGAAGATCATGGGGAAAATGACCCTGTGAAAAATGACGTGGAATACTGTACCAGAATGCAACGGAATCGCATTCTCATTTGGCTTTTGCAATTTATTTGTGTGAGTGTCACATATAAAAGTCTGTCACAGCAACTGCTACAAGCATTTCTGTTTGTTTTTTTCTCTTTTAATCAATAAACCTGTGTTTGTTTTTTTTTAAAGCGTAACTACAATTAATCATAACACATCAGAGCAGCTAGCTAGGAAGCAAAAGGTTAACATCAAATTCTGGTTTACTGGTTAAAGACGCTACTGTAGCAGCATTTGCTCAAATGGTTGTTTTACACATGCAGTGGCGTCATCCAGTTTAAATCCTGCTGTGTTTCTTTGCCAACAACTGCTAGTGAACATTTGCCCACCTTCCCTGCTGCTGAGTAGTATCAGGATTAGATGCAGGGAGGCGAGCAGGCTTACAACTTCATCTGTTGGCACCACAGGAATGCAGGAGCAGAACAGCATGGCAATAGGGAAAACTTTCAAAATCATCAATTTTAAGGTCTTACCTCAAAATGGCTATTTCCTGGCTGGGGGAAGGGTATCTTTCCCCAAATGTGCAAGGAAAAAGAAAAAGCAGCAAGAAGAAAATCTTTTTCAGATAAAGACATGACGGGCATTTATTTATTATACAGCCTAGAGGTCAGGTGGATGTCTGCAAAACTGTACTGGGAAGTCGATTTTGACATGGGAGGAGTGTCAGTCAAGAAAACACTGCTCTTATCTGGCTCTGTTGGGAATAAAAATTTAGGGAGCTTTAGTACACCTTGGACTTTTTTAAGATGATGGATAGCTTGCAGCAACAGGCATTTTCCTCACCTCACCAAAGGAAGCCACTTTTCCCTCAGTACTTAGCAAAAGTCTCTTTGAATGACATGATTATAGAGAATCACCTTCTGAGCAAAGAGACCGGTAGGGACAGGCTGCTGGGTTTTCTGAGCATTTGTATTAGCTTTTGCCTGCACGTAAGAGCAGTCGAAATCTACTTGTGAACTCCATACATTGCTTACCTGCTAAGTTATGTGCCTATATCTGACCTTCTCAACCACTGGTCTGTACTTATGGGGCAGAGAAGAGGGGATGGAATGTGTCAAAGGGCAGAATGGCAGGAAAAGGCAGCATCACCCTTTCCATAGAGTTCCTGTGCCGGAGCCCTCACTCTGCTGGTTAGATCCAAACCTGCTCCTACAACGGATGAGCTGCAACCCCTTTCCCAGCAGAGCTTTCTCAGCTGGCTGGCAGCAGACAGTTGAGCTGGGAAGTGGGGTAGCAAGCAGATATTGCTTTTTAACTATAAATGTAGCATTAATGGTTCCTCATAGCTTTTTAAAATAGCCGAGTACAGAGTTAAACAGAGAAATAATCTGTCTCCTGTTCTATCCTTTCTCATTGCTTGTCCCCTGTAAACACACAGCAAGCATCTCCGTTATTAACTTTGAATTTGAGTCCCCTGTGATTTGTCTGATGATAGTGATGCCTGTTCTTCATAGCTGCTTTAGTACTTTACCTTCCATGCTCAAACAATGCTCAGCTATGGCATCAAACAATCAGCTTAAATTGTGCATTGGCAACTACAAAGTAATTGAGATTTTTTTCTTCAGATTAAAATAGATTGTGACAAACCAGGCTGACAGCTCCAAAGCAGCAGTTACGGTCTACAGTAACAGCGGTGTGCATTAAGGAGCTCTTGACCACGTATTTATGCAATAGAACTAATAGCTCTTAATAAGCTGTTATGTTCTATCAATAAAGTAACATATATTGTTAAGAATGCATGGATAAACCCACAGGAGTTATTATCGACTGCAGCAGTGTTCATATTCTGATACTTCCACAAACTTTTTTTCTTAGAACACTTGCTTTCCTGTTTGCTTAGTGCTGTTAAGAAGAAGAATACAGCCAACACTGAGTGAATTTGAGAAGTCTGCACAAAGTGCTGCGGTCAGTTTAGGGCATCACCTGTAGCTCATCTCGACAGGTTAGAGTTACAGCATGAATCTCGTATTTTCACAATCATTTGGAACAGCAGCAAGAGGCAGAAGAAAGTAACTGAATTTTCCTCATTCTGTGGGTAAATCTTTACAGTCCAGAGGATTGTTCACTTTACTGTGATCTCCACATGGGCTGTTCAAGGCAGGATGTTCAAGTCCTAGCACTAGTTTTTCGAGTACAGTAACTACTCTAACACTTACCTACTCCAACTGTTGTTGTGCTGTTTCAGCACTACTTCTAGTTTTAGAGCTTATCTGGTTCTACCTGCAAGACAAGTCCTTTGGGCTTCCAGGCCTTTTGATCACATGCCCCCTCAGTAAAATATTTTTGAGCACATACCCCTACTACTCTACTAATATATTATTACCTTTTAAAATATACACAAAAATAAAAATTAAACAAGGATGAGATAAATATGGAATAAGCATTTTTAAAAATTCTTTTTTGTTTTATTAATGGTGTGAGAAATATTCTGTTCCTTCCAATGGATGGGTTTGTGTACCCCCTGGAGTGCCCACACCCCAGTTAAGAGACCGCTGCTTTAGTGTACTGTAAGGACAGACCACACTCCCCACTTCTTGAAATATAATCTTCTGTGTTTTAATTGTCTCTCTATTACTCTGTTCTCCCCACACAGACATTGTTGTCATACAGGAAAGAGTGACCAATGAGACTGGAGTGATTTTTCTTTCCCATTTACTCTAGACCTTGCTATTAAGCCTGTTACAGATACAGAAACTAAATGACTACTATGAATAAGATGGGTAGATCTTACTTATTCTTAGTACATCATGTGGTCAGAGTGCTCTAGTAAACCCCTATAATGTGTAATAAAATTTGGGTTTACTCATCGTTACACGATAGGGAAGGTATTCTCTAGTCCTGGCCTGAAGTTCTGTATGCAGTCAGCTGCAGAGTTTCTCATTATGCTCCTCCACTTAATTTTCAGGAGAATTTGCTAATGCTTCCCAGTGAATGGGAACAGCACTTGCCTGAAACAGGTAGCAGGCATCCCACATCCATCCAACCGTCTGCACCTACCTGTTAATTGTCTTCCAGTGCAAACTGCATCATCTACACAGATGATCACTAAATATCAGCTGACTCCTGGCTGTCACCTGCTTGAGCTCAATCATTCCAGATAAAGGAGAGTACTCAGACATTTAAGAGACCAGTGGGTTATGTCACAGGCTCAAGGGAAGAGAAGTAGAGCTTCCTCCACAGCCAAGGTTCCTGAAGTGGTAAAGCTGCTCACACCTGTTTTACTCATGTTGACTTCTGCTGAGCAAGGGGAGAATTCTGCCAACCTGTCCAAGTTTACCCTCAGAGGAAAGAATAATTATGTCTTGATTCATTTAGACAAACAGCTGAAAAGGGTTTTTTCTCCTTTCACATTTGATTGTCTCCTGATGAGTGTTGTGGACCTTTTGACAGCAGTGTAGGCAATCCTTTTATTAATACATATCTCTGGGTTTGTGATAGCCACTGACTCCTACTCCAGTCATAGTCTGATAGATTGGAGGAGTACAGTTTGAAACTAAACAATGCTTTTGAGGAAAAGAAACCATATGCCAACTCCAGAAAAGGTCAGTATTGAATTAAGATTTATGGAATTTTGTGGAATTTCTGGATACTATGTATAGTTTTAGGTTCCCCTATATATTCTTCCTTTTTGCATTCTGTTTGAGTAAAACAGGCTTTGGGTTTCCTGTATTAATCTTTGGTACCTTGTCTTTGAAGGTATACTGATTATCTAAAAGTACTCTTGAAAGAAGAGATTTGAAGAAATAGCTTGGAGGAAGATATTTTGATGGCTGCACCTTTACCAGCAGCTCTTTAGGTCTGGTCTGGCTGATCCAGGTGAAGATGATGAACCTGATGATGAAGCCACTGCACCTGAGTGAAAAGAGTGAGCAGGATGGGCTGTATGGGGCTGGGGAGGAAGGCAAGTGACACCATGTTGTGGTTAAGGTAAGAGAATGAAACACAATTGTTATAGATAGTTGATAGTGGTGTGTTCTATTGTATTGCTTCAAGTTTGTGCGCCTATGTTTAAGCTATGTTTGAGTGCATGTAGCACAGTTGGTGGAGGGAGAGGGGATAGGATATTTTCTTTTGTTTAGTGACTGGGCTGTGAGGAGGAGGGGAGTAAGTCAAATGAGCTTTTATTGCTTAATTTGTCTGCAGTCTCTTTATTCCTTGTTTGTGGTGTATCTTGTTATATGCTTTAGCTCTTTGTCCTTTTATCAAGAGGAAAGGACAGCTTGGTTAGCATTAGCTAGTTTGGGTGTAAGAGAACACACCTCACTGGAGGATGTGGTGGGAGATGTACCAGGAAACACAGAGGACAGACGGTTGTGGTGTTGGCTCCTGTACAGGGTAGATCTCTGGGGGAAGAGATCTCTTGACTTGCTTGTGTGGAAGGGTGGAGTGTCTGGGCTGTGTTTACAGAGAGCTCTCCTTATCACAGGTAAAAAGAGAATGTTGGTTTTGGGAGAACAATAAGCAGACTTGAGGGTGCTTTGAGTCCTGCTCTCAGTTCCCCTGTATTGGTTATTAAGCTCTGTGGTGTCACACAAACCAGTCTGTGACTACAGCAAACTGGCACTGGGGAAGTCAGCTGTCCTCACCTGTGACTTGAGATTTCTTACCACCTCCACAAGCACACAAGCAGCCTTCTAAGGTACCTGATGCTTTCTGAATTGTGATATGTAACTGAGACTAAAATCAATTAGGGGGCATCTGATAAGGTATGGTATGAAGAGGGAAATAAGTATGTGCATTTCCATTGGAATCTGAGCAAAAATAGCAGACTGTAAGTAAAAGTTTTTTAATATCTATTTCTGCTGTTAGTCACTACCATTGGGCCCTCTTTTTAAGAAGATGGGGCTCTGAGACTAGAAGGGTTTGTGTTTGGAGCATGCAAGCAACTTGACCAATACCCTCCTGAAGCATTGCATTCTGCAGAAATGTGTTGTTCATCTAAGTGGGAGAGGGTTTCATAAAGACTATTTTTACATATGATTCCACAGGAAAAAAATATAGGCAGTCAAAGCTGTTGTAATTAGAGTTTGGCTCTAGATCCAAAATATTTATGAATTGATACTGATCTTGTAAGTCTCTTATGAAAAATTCATTCACAAGTTTGATTACGACATCACAGAAGAAGTAAGTTATGAAGGAATCAAATTTCATATGAGAAACCCCGGAAAACAAGACCACAAATGACAAAGCATACTATTTAGAGTCCAGATGGCTGCATAAAATAAATAGCTGTTTCCTCGGTGGAAGCATAGGCAATTTGGCTGTGTGAAGCTACAATTCCAGCAGAGACCCTTGAAACAGATGTTAATATTGCCTGTGCATGGAAACTTTAGTAGAAAGCAAATGTTCAGGTATCATGAATGTAATGACTGACAACCTCAGATTTCTTTGTTGGTAGGAGATATGCACTTAAAACTGTAATGTGGCTGTTGTAGAGCCTGGAACATATCTGTGTGCATGTTACAGTGAGCTAACGTGTGACTGCTTAGGATGTTTGAGGCGTCTCGGTAATTTTCATTTTGCTATAACTGTCAGTCCAGTGAAATATCTTTAAATCAAGAAGAACAATTCAAGCTGAACCTAAATATCAAAAGATAGGGATATGAACATGCAAGCATAGATAGATAAAGGCGTAGAAAGGTGTAGAACAGAAATAAGAAATTAATCACTTGCTGCCTTAGTATCAGATTAATTTAAAAACTGTCCTGTGTTAATGTCTCTGTCTTTATCAAGTCTGTGTTATTACTTCTGATGAACCTGACCAGAATAAGTAACCCCATAACTTTAGTAGGAGCAAGCCCTACTTATTTTTTCCATAGATGGTTATGTTCTTGACTCAAGCCTCTTCTAAGAAATGTGAATGACAGAAGTATGTTTTCTGGAGGCAATTCTAAGTTTTTCTAGTGAAATGTGTTTTCTGCATACAATAAGAAAGAAGTGGCAGTTCTGCAAAAAACTTCCAGTTCTTCCTCAAGTGCTCACCTGGTTTCTGTTTAAGTGTGGTACCGCAGTCTCCTGACTGACTCAAGGCACATCTCTTGTGGTTTGCACCTGTGGAACATTTGGTTGGTTGCTCCAGCTGAATCCTATCCCGGGGCAGTCATAAATACAGAACTTGCACAATGACTGTGTGTGTCTGGGAGTGGCCAGTGGGAGTGTGGTCATTATCTCCAGTGTATACAAGATCAGGTGTCAAGGTCCTTGTTTTGAAACAGTAATTATCTGCTGAGTTTAATTATCTGCTTAACACCACCAAAGCGGTGGAACAAGTAAAAATGTGACATGTCTATGTAAGTACTGCTGTAAGGGAAAGACTGCTATTTACTTCCCAAATTTGGGTGGACAGTGTTGGAGACCAGTGGATAGTGGTCAAATGGGACAGCAGGTTGTTTTTCTCCTTTCCCTGTTTGAAAACACACCCAGGAGATGCTCTGAGGAGAGGGCTTTGCACAGTGGCCAGTGGTCAGAGCAAATACTTTGACTGTGAGAGGCTTGTGTACTGTTTCTTGCTCAGCCAGACATGATTCAGGCCCCACCAGGCTATTTTTAAACATGGATGTTCCAGGGAAACCCATCATCTGCACTGTTGTGATCTCAATTTGATGAGAAAACACTGCAGCTTGTAGCAGTAGGGTCAGCATTCATGCTAGTGTTGTTAATGTATAGTCTACCCCAAGGTTTAGTCAGCAAGAATTTAGTGATTGTGGATGTAAAGAAAACAGTGTTTGTGCAGGAAGCCATGGTATCGCATCAGTAGCTCAGTATGCTCATTGCCATGGATGTGTGAGGCTTTCTGTTAACCTCCAAAGGTTTAGGCTGGTCTTGAGGTCCCTGAGGCAAAGTAAAAGCATTTAGTAGTTTTCTTGATAAAGAATGGGATTCCACTCTTTATTTCCCCTCAAAAAGAATAAGAAATTCTCAGTCTAAACTCTGATTCAGCTATACTGGAACAGGTTCAGTAGAATGAAATCTTGGTTTTCCTGTGATAAAGGAGGTCCTGGAATCTCTCCCAAGGCACACAGCCTGGTTCTGATCATCTTGTTCAGCTCTGAAAGGACACCATTTATTGTGACAGTAAAGTGCCTTTGTCTTCCAAGGCTTGGTGTCTTGGTTAGAACGAGGAATAGTAGTAGAATATCGTAATTCAGAGTCCTAAATCATTCACTTGGCTGCTCTCCTTCTGAGTAGCTCCATCTCTGCTACGTTTTCCCCATCTGTAATAAGAGATATATGCCTGTGCAGGAAACTGATATCTTCAGCTAAAAGTCTAGTGTAAAATATACATTTTCTAAGAAAGCACCAGAAATCTTTCCAAAAAAGAAATAGCTTTGCTTTATGCTAAATTGCAGTGCCTCTACTGTCATATGATACTGCTTCTCTAACACACCTCAGTCAGCTGAGTCAACAAGCTAAACACCACACATCCCAGTATTAATTTCAGCAATCTTGACACCTCTGTATCATAGTGTTACACTTCTAGCTCAGCTGTCAGCATGCAGTAAATGTGCTGGTTCTGTCAGCCCACACAGACTAGGGCTTAGTATCACAAGGGGAGGGGTTTGTGTGCTCAGTCTGAGAAATTCCATTTTTATACTCTTTCTGCATTGACAATAACAATGGGCTGGGTTTGCCACTCGTAGCAATTAATGTATAATGCTAATACTGTAATAAACATACACCTGTTGTGATTCTGCCTCTTCAGAGAGTCCCTTTTGATATAGAACAAAAAGGGCTGAAGCTGTTCCTTCAGTTCCAGAGGAAATGTGCATCTACTGGTAACTCTTGCAACTGGGACACCTGTTAGTCTGACCGATGAGACAATAAAATCAGACTCAATTGCTTTATTCAGTGAAGATAAGTAGATAAAATCACAGAAAATAAAGTCACAGTAAAGTAAATTCTTGTTCCATTCACAGCTGTTAGTTTAATGGAATTGCCTTTCTCATGAAAAGCGCAGCTGCTCCAGCCCTGCCTGCAGCATGCACGGCTGCGTGGGCTGGGGGGCTCTGGAACTGCTGCAAGACTTCTCCAAGGCAGCCAAAAATGACCATAATTAGAATGTGCACCTAGAACCTGAGTTTTTTGGCCAGACCATGCTCATACCTGTTTGGTTGGAAGCTCAGTTGAGGACTTGGTTGGTACGTTGCTCAGCACATGTCTGCTGGCAGATCCTTGTCTGTCAGGGTGCAGTAGGTGTTGTGCAGCTCTGTGTGTTCTGCCCCTTAGTAACACCAATGCATTTCCTCCCTGTGAGTGAGGATGTGTCCTCACAAGCTGGTAGATCTTTGCAAACCTGACTACTAGCCTTGGTGCACAAGAGTTACTGGCATCTTGTGGCTGTAGATAATGGGGGCCCAAATCTTTACAGGTTCAGTCGGTGGTGTGTAGAGATGTAGTGTTAGGCATGGATCTGATTGTCTCACTCCGTGAGTGTGGTCAGTAGTTCAGCATACAGTGTTGTTTGCTCTGTTTATCCTTCCCTGTACTCACTTGGCTTTTACTCTAGAACTTGTTCTTCAGCTTATAACACACACATACCATAGGACTGGATGCCATTTCTGAATGAGAATAACTATCTCACAGTGAAGTTTTGAAACAAAGTCAATTAGCTTATTGATAATGGCCTGATATTGCACTGGCAAACACAGCAACAGTGCTGGGTTATGAATATGATCCAAACAGTATGCAAAGACCAAGGCTCTAGGCAAGTGATACACAGTGACAGAAGGAAAAATTATTCTTGCTCACTTAGTGAATGTGATTCCTGCTGTGCACTGGATGAAATTGGCCCTGTGGGGAAAATAGAAAAGGTATGATAATCCTTACAAAACCAGGAATGACTTATGGAGGCAGAGGCAAGCTTAAACTTAGCATTTTGTCTCTTTTCAGTATTAACTGTGGCCATCTGAAGATGTTTCAGGAAACAGCGTGTGGATATTTGATTTGGGTGATTGTCTGGCTTTTGAAAGAGTACTGAATATTTATCAGTTCTGTCCCAAGGTGTTGTCCTAATGCCTACTTGAGGTATCAGTTGATGGCGAGTACTGAAATGCCTAAATCCAAGAGACCTCCCTCTCCTCAGCTAGGAGAAACTGCCCAGGTGGTATTCTGTCACTCTTTGCATGGGGAATTGGGGGGATGTGACCTTTGTCACAAGCAAATGGAGTTTCTAACCTGGTGGAAAAGAAAGCCTACAATGGAAGTCATTGTACTTGGGTGGACAGTCAGCAATATCCCTGTCCTGGTTCTTTTAACTTGGTGCAATCACGGAACAAAGCTAAAAGACTTAATCCACCTTTGGATAAACTGGTTTGTGGAAAGGCAGCAGTTCATAATGTTCTAAATGCCAATGGGCTGCCAAGGGTGAAGTAGCACTCTCTCAGATTTCAAACCTTTTTCAGAATGTGTGTTCTGGAATGGATTAATTTTTCTGTAACATTCAGGAAGCAATTGCTAGAATTTCTTGACACAGATAAAATACTTTATTTTCCCTTATCTCTTCCTTGGGAAGAAATGCTTTGGCTGAAATTCTCTAAAATGCCCAGTGTGAAATCTTCAGCCCAAATAGTTATAATTGAGATAAATTGTAAACAACTGAACACAGGATCCTCTAATGAGAGGTGTCAAGGAATATTAATAATAGATGTTATTTCCAGCCATGCCTGTAATAATACATGATAGGATATTTAAGGTAAAGAGATGCAAGTGCAAAGTGAGGCAAATGTATGTACTCATCTTTTACATTTTAATGGAACTAATTAATGAGGCTGGCATGCTTTTGAAAATGCTTTAATTTATTCTTTGATTAAAAAGTAGAAGTCTCTCATTAGTACAAAAATATCTTTTCTGAGTTATACTTCTGGAGTGTATAAAACAGATCACTGCTGATATAAACTGGGAATTTCAAAATTATTGTTTACATTGCATACTATTTCTGCATCATTCATTGTGGATTTACATCATAATTAGTTTGCTGTGTTTTCCCTGCAGTGAGCTTGACTTGAAACAGAAAAGTCCTCTGGATTTAACTGTTGCACCTGATTGCTTTTTTTACTTTCAGGCATTGACTGTAAGGCATTTATTTTATTTATATATCTCTTATTTCCATGAGGAGGAGGGGGGCAGAAAAATCTGTTTCAGTATTTGATTTATCAACTGACTTCTCTTCAGGTCTTCTCAGTACTATGTAATGTGACCTTTGCATTTGTGAAATGGTATTTTGATTATAAACTGCTGCTTTGGCTAGCTCAACTTTGTGCATATGCCTTAATTTGCATTATTCCTCTTCAGACCTCATTTGGGGGGGGGAAAAGGATCTAGTGTAACAGCTCCTCTTTAATGCCAGGTTCTGTAGTTAGTACCCTCCTTCTACTTGCTCACAATTTTGATAGAATATTAATTGATATTAAATAGTTCTGGTGTGAGGGGTGTTCTCTAGCTGAAGCTGCATTCATGGGAATAATGGAATGGCTGCAGTGAACAATGTAGGAGAAATGTAGTTGCACCTTTGGATAAATGCATGATTCTGTTACTTCTCTGCCTCACTCTGATAGGTGAAATTCTCCCTGGGCTAAAAGGTTTATGAGGCCTTTACAGGACGAAAACATCCCTGAGCTAAAGCTGAAATCCTGCCAGCTTTTGGGAATTCTGTCTAGATAGTAAAGAATTGGAATGTGTGGCTCAGAGCAGTCCTGTAGCTCCTACACCTGCCCCCTTTTGTTGCCCTGCTGCAGGGTGTCCTCATTCAGCAGCCACAGCAGGGCTGCCCTTGGCCATGGCTTGTTGTTTCAGCCCTTCCTCTCACCAGCCCTCACCTTTCCCCCATGCAAAGCAGTGGGGTGGAGAAGTTGGGGTGCAGACTCACGGGCTCCTGCCTTGTGCCAACCTGCTCAGGTTCTGTGTGTTGTCCTTTCTTGCATTCCCTGATGCTGGCAGAGAAGGGGGAAGGATAATGATGTGGTTACTCACCATAGAGCTCTGAGCTCTACCTCGAAGCAGCCCAAACTGCTCAAACCAAATGAGTGGCTTACTGCTTCTGAGCAGTGCTTTTACGGCTTTCTGCTACAAAAGGGACAGGCTCTGAAGTGAAATTGCTTACCTTTGCTGTGTGGCTGGTAAGGTGGTTGTGACAAGGAAGATTTTCCTTCTAGGAAGGCAGGATAAGACCCAGAACATCTTGTTGGCTGAGAAGAACAGATGGGAAGCATCACGCTTTGCCCTCCTCAGCAGGTTAGAATCTGGCGGCTTGCATATGAGATTTATTGTGGGTATGAGCAAATAATGGAAGGGAAAGATGGAGTCTACAGAATGATATGATCTACCAATAAATTGGTCCAAAAATGCTGCCTTGTTTAGACTCATCTTTCAGCTCCTGTGATGGCAGGTAGTGTTCCAGTTTGAAGGGCACTCTGGATTTCACTCCCACTATTCCTCCCATTCCCAGCAATGTTACATCTCCTGGTTTTACTAATACAGAGTTCTTAATAAGGAAAATGAATTAGCAATTTTGGAAGGTTGACCAGAAACAACTCTTTAAAGAAGAGCCCAGAGCTGTGTGAGTGGCAGCACTATCTTAAGAGTTCTATAAATACTTGGTGTCACCCCATGCACATCTTCCTTGGATTTTGTATTTATTTCTCCTTGCATTATACACCAACATGGGTAGCAAAATATGAAAAAGAGGAGACAGAGCAGAGATTAGGGGCTGGAAACATTTTCACAGCAGTATCTTGTCAGCTTTCCAGCACACTCTGACTTATCGAGATCCAAACACTCACAGCTGGTGCATATTTTAATGCCAAATGACTGGCATGGCTGAAATTGGAATTCACAGTCTCTCAATGCACCGTACTAGTGCATTTAGTCAGCACATTGCTTTTGTGTGACTCTCTTAAAGTTAAGCTACATTTCAATGAGGGTATTTTTATGGAGGCACTGTGAACTTGCACGGAAAGAGTGTGTGGCTTGGTGTGCCAAGTGGCTGTATGTCTGATTAAAATTAGAAGTAAAACAACATGAAAAACCCTGCTAATTTACTGCCCTAAAATTGTCAATTAGAGCAGTGCCAAGCAGTCTGGCAAGAGCTCCAGTTCTTCCAAAAGGCAGAAGAGCAGTGCCAACTCTGAAGCAACGGAAAGCGGAGGAAATATTTGTCAACTCTGTCCAATAACTGGTCGTGTAATAATTGGGCACTAAATTCTCCAGCCTGAGTTGTTTGGATGATGGTTGGATCAATGCCGGGTTTGGGTGGGGGTGTATGTGTTATGTATCTTTTTCTTATTTTAAATTTTCCATTAGTGGGCTTTTTTTTCATTGGTGTAGTGATGGGTTCCTGTGTAACTCAACTGAGCTGCATGTCCTACATTGCCATGTGTTCTGAGCAGCTCAACGTAAGGCTGTGTTGTCTAGGAAATTTGAAATAATCATCCATTTCTTACAATGGCACTGAGGAAAAGAAGTATCTTGGGACAAGCTGTTTCAATGGGGAGATATCTGGTGTATATCAAGCCTCTGAAATTCAGTACCTGGAAAGGTGAAGGGCACTTCCCTTTTTGGAAGTGAAGTTCAGTTGTATAGTAACTTCTTGCCTTGATTTTTTTTTTTGTGTGTGTGTTTCATTTTTGTTGTTGTTTGTTTGTTTTCTTCCCTGAACACAGCTAAGAGTACCACTGTGGGGTAGGGATTCACACAAAAAGGGATCCTCTAGCACAGCTATTGAGACATTCTTCTGTAGGGGGGCACATTTGGGATCATCCTTCTACTGATTTTGCTGGAAAAAGTTGCATCGTGCAAGGCTGTGGTGTTTGGGGTTGGCTCTCACAGCTAAACATGGTCTAAATTGTTCTAGAGTCATGAAGCAACTCAGATTTTGTTAAAATTCTCACCAGACTACAAATGAACTAAATAAAATTCAATAGAAAAATGATCTTTTGATGAGAGATGCTTTTGAACTCTCCAGACCTACAAGATTTTACTGTGTTTTTTTCATGTTATCAATATGTTTACAAACAAACTGACACAAAGGAAGGCAACAAATCAGCCATTATTACTTCTATTACAACTCAGGTTTTGTAGGACTCTAGTCTGTGACCTCCTTTCTCTGATTTTTCTTTTTTTCTACCCTAGATTTCAGTTTCTTTTAATGACTGCAATAGTCATACTTTTAATGATGAACACATAGTATATGTGCCAGTGTTAAAAACTGGGAGGAACAATAAAGAAGGTAAGTTATGGCTCTATCAACAGGTAGAACAAAGTCTGGGTAGTTAATGAAGAATGTGGAGAACACAAAATGAGTACAGGGTGGCATAGGACACCAAGTGGAATAACTGAAGTGTCCAGGCCTACATTCACAAGCTGCACTGCGTAGGGTGAATAATCTCTATTATTAGCTTCTTTCCCTCATCATGCAAATATCTGCCAGGACAGAAAGATATTTCAGAGAGTGATGGGAAGATGTGGTCAAACACTGAAGTAAATTAGAAGAGACGAAGGAGAAGGATTTCACCTTGTCTCAGAAAAGTAGTTGGTGTTTGTTTTATTTCATGTTATGTGGCTGGTTTGGGTTTGTGTTGTTTTCGTTGGGTGTGGGTTTTTTTGGTTTTTTTTTGTCTTGAAGGCTGATCTGAGATAAATGAGAACCAGATCAGCTTGCATTTGTACCTGGCTAATGTAAGGACGTCTTGAACTAGTGAGGTTCAAAACTAGAATTTAAGCAAGCTCTGAAGTCTGATTTCTCTGTAAAATGAAAGAAGAAAAATAAAAACAACACCCTCCCCCCTCAAAACCAAAACACAATGCTTAATTCTTTCCTCTTAGGTTCAGGGAGAAAGGCCACCAGGAGGTTCACTAATACCTTCAATGGAAGCAAGATCAGATCATGAACAGTATATTTTACTGTTGTTATCAGATGTAGTACTTATGTGCCATACGGAAAAGAAGGTCGACGTCTTAGTATGTAGTGCTGAGCCTATGCTACAGGTTGAAACTGGTGCTTTCCAGTGTTATGGAACAACTTGTTAAGGTTACTTGAAATTGTGAGAAGAAAAGGGTTAATTATTTTGCAACTAGTAGTTGTAATTAAAAAAAACCCAAAAAACAAACAAACCAAAACGCACTCAAATAGAAGAACAAATTCAAGTTGTCTCACAATGACATTTTTGGTTGTCAATAAAAGCCACAGTACTGCAAGGACTGAACTATTCATGTTCCCTGCTTGCAGACAGCATGTTTTCTTCCTGGTTAAGTGCAGAAAGCATTACTTATGTTCAAAGACCTATTCCATACTCAATCTGGGACAGCTGAATGTTTGGGTATTAAATTCAGTAGGAGCAGGAATAGGGCCATGATGAGTCAATATAAAGTGAAATAATTTTTTGGCTTAAACTGTTGTATCTTGCATTTCAAATTCATGTTGTTTACTTAAAGCTTTTGTCTCTGCATCGATTCAAAGATGGGATACATGCCCACTGCAGTTTTTTATATGTCTCTGATATTGCAGGTATTTAATGAGCTTTAACATAATTTATTACCAGTAGAGAGCAGTCTGAGATTAGAATTAATATTGGACATTGCATGAGAAAAATGTCATCATTGAACTATATATACAACACATAGTGCATAAATAAATGGATTAATTTTTAAGCATACATCATATATACAAGTAGCATATTTTTGCAGTTGGGTCTTTAAAGAGCAAACACTTGAAACTTTACCCTAAAATAAAACATGTCAGCATTCTTCACAGTTTAAACTTTAAAGGTGTAACTACTGGAGGGTGTATTTCTGTCTTTTCCTTATCATGTTTAAAGCCAGATCTGTTGTAAATGGTACTTAAGGTTCATGGTTTTCCTTAGTTTCTAAGCTTGGAACATGCCTCGATGAGCAGTGAGTAGAACATTACTTTGCTGCCTTCATTTTCAGTTTGCTTAAATTACTTTTATTTTTCAAATTACAAATATGAAGCCTGATTCTTGTCAGTAACTTCCTATACTGTTTCATTGATACTCTAGAGAGATGCAAGAAATACAAATCGTTGCCAAAATCAATAAACTGAAGGTATTGACTTTCAATTCTGTCCAGTTCAGAAAGCATTAATCTGTGTACTAAATCATGTCATCATTACAATTCTGTCAGTCTTGCAGTTTTAATAACTTTTCATAACGCATCTTCTAATTGCACTACCCTTTTTGTACTTGAAGAGCTGTTTCAAATTCTTTGTTTTACCCTATAATATAGTCAATGCTCTAATTTTATTGCATGATCCAGCAGAGATGTGGCTGTGAAGGGGCTGTTAATCTCCAAAAATCCTGCTAAGTTTAGTTTTTCTGGAGGTAGGTAGGAGCAGCAGCTTACCTAGCTATATCCAAAGAAAGATATGCTCATGGTCTGCAGTAAGCCTCAGTAACTAGAGCTGATCTAAACAGATCTTGCTTTCTTTGGACTGTACCTCACCCCTTTCACACCTGTGTCTGCATGGCTGGACATCCATGCAGTTCCCTGTGCCAGGATACCCTGTTCCATTGGCCCAGTTGGGAAAGAACTCTCCTGCTGTCTGCAGTGAACCAATGGCAAGGACCTGGGCTCTGCTTAACACCTCTTCCCTTCATTGTATGAGTCATAGGGTCATAGAATGTGTTAGGTTGGAAGGGACCTTTGAAGGCCAGCTAGTTCAATCCCCTGCAGTGAGCAGGGACATCTTCATCTTCACTAGATCAGGTTGCCCATTCAAGCCTGACCTTGAATATCTCCAGGAATGGGACCTCCATCACTGCTCTCTGCAACCTGTTCCAGTGATCTATCTCCCCATATGAAGCTAAAGCACAGCTGAGGATTGCTCTGATATATTTGAACACAGGTTCAAACCAGAAATAAGTGCATTGCAGAGAGGTTTACATTTGGATGGTCAGGTGGTTCAGGCAAACCATGGTTCAGGTTCAAGCTTGTAGGAATGCAGCTGAGTCAAGAGTGTAAACACATGTCTCTGGAGAGATGAAACAGTAGGTGTGTCCTGTATATATCCTTTATTCTAGGAACACAGTGTGTGAC
This sequence comes from Heliornis fulica, assembly GCA_013399135.1. NCBI lineage: Eukaryota > Metazoa > Chordata > Aves > Gruiformes > Heliornithidae > Heliornis > Heliornis fulica. The sequence continues at coordinate 375,935 of VXBZ01012075.1, read as the reverse complement.
CCATCCCTCCAAACATCTATTCCTTTCATCCCTGAAGGGCTTTTAAGACTTCTCCAATAAAACTCATCTTTCTTTCAAGTTCACTAGGTATCAACAGACCAATGTTGGTCTACAGGAATTTTTCTAGGCATAAAAAAATTACTGTCAATGGCAACATCATTAAAATGGAATCATTTAGCCCTTGCAGGAGGTGTGCATGGCCTGCTGAGCACTGGTGCACAGCTGTCTTTCCAGGACTCTGGTGGGGTCAATAGAGATCAGGGTGTTTAATTTGTGTACTTGGTGATGTTGAAATTGTACGGGAAATCAATTGAAAATGAGGATTGGATTCATGCTGAGGTTGTCTGTAGAACCCCAGAGCATCCATTAGAGGAACAGCATAGGTTAGGCATGTCTTAAATTGGCATGTCTCTTACTTTACTTTTTGTATGTGCTTTTAGGAAAAACAGTTGGTAAATGACTTAATTTTAAGATGACAATAAAGTGAAGTTCTAAAATAGTACAGTTATAATGAAAAGAAAACCCAACATTAAGGGAACTAACACGACTTTGGTTTCAGACTGAATCAAAGTGACTCGTTTGGTCCCACCATCTCTTTGTTTTATACTTTGTTGCATGAAGGATGTACTGAGCTTATTTTTTTCTGTGTTAAATTGATCCCTATGCAAACACAAACTGGAGATGATTGCTTCCCCTTGCTGCCAAAAGTGCTCAGGGGGCAGAGATACCAGGACTGAAAATTTTGCACATTTAATCTTGCACTAATATGCTTATTTGTCCTTAGTCAGAAATGGGTTTTATCCCAGTTCAAACTTTCCTTACAGAATGTGCTAGGTATGATATTTTAAAAACTATACAGGGGATGAAATAGATAACCACCAACCACTTTTTATTCCAGTTTTCTTGTTTATATATCAGTAGGTTTTCCTATTTGAATGATATAAATAACCAAGGCAGTGACCCAGCTTGCAAGAGCCTATCTGGGTCTTTATCACTGAACAGAAGCTGTCACTTCATGGGCGCGGTTCACTTGTTTCTTTCATGTATTTCTTGCTATAGCGTCAGCCAAGCCTCATCCCATGAGAACTTGTGGCTGCTGTTTTTCTCAGTGCTTCCTTATCTCAGGTTCCAGGGTTGTCTTTTTTTAGCTCTCTTGTTGTGTTGCAATCTCTCTATAGACTCCATGAAATACAGTGCAACAGGGCAGTTGAGGAGCATTGTTTCATGCTGTAGCTTGGCTGGGATATGTTTTTACCCCTCTGTTTTTGAGGGGGAATTGGTAATTAAAGATGAGAAGGCTTGTTGCTGTAGCATAATTCAGGAATGCTTTAGAATCAGAAAGCAAACATCACAGTACTCAAGAGGAAATGAAAGTTCAAGAATGTCCACATTATTAATCACTCGCATTGTTTCTCTCTGTGACAAAAATAATCTGTATTTTCTATGGCTCTGGGAGAATATTTACTCTTAAAAAATAAACCAAAAACCAAAAACCAACCGAAAAACCCCCAAACCCTGTGTATTCTTTTAACAGTTTCCTCTTAATGGCACTGTTGTGCTCTAGAGGCCTATAGGAAACTCACTTGAGGGGAAAAAAGAGACTTATATCTAAATTCCCCAGCAATAAAATAAGAATACCTGCTTGAAAAGATTTGCCTAAGTTTATCTGTAATCTGTAGATTATACATTCTTGGAGATAGAGATTGCCTTTTATTCTGTGCTGGTAGGGTACCTAGAACAATAGTGTCATTGTAAGTGACTGCAGGTGAGTAAGTATTGAAACCTAATATTTCAACAGCAACGGTACTCAAAATGTGTTTTGAAAGATGATATATAGAGGCTCTATTGCGAGTCTGTGGTTCATAAACAATATAAAAATAAAAAATATGACACTTCCCTTGCCTCTCCTCTGCCCACATAGTAAAGAAAACATAAAACCCTAAACCTAGGGAAACCACTGTTGCAAAACACTTTGCTAATAAGTAGTAGTGTGTAGTAACTTAGCCTTACCCTTGCATATATGCATCTTAATCCAGCCTTCAGTTAAGGTTGAATATGATATTTCCTCACTTGTAAAACAATCTTAAAGCACATTTAGCATAGACTTATTTACATGTGGAATATAAGTAGTGCAGTAAAACCAAGGTTAATGGCAGGAATTGCTGTCCAGAGGGCTGAGTAACAGGAAAGGTTTTGGAGGTGGGGTAGCAGAGTCAGTTCTCAGACCTACACCAGGAGACAAGAATTGCACCAAATAATGAAGCACAGCCAACTCCTCTGCTACCTTTGATCCTGTGGTGCCAGCATCTTGCTTGTGGACCACTGACACATGTGCTTGGAGGGAGAGCACAGGAGGAAGGGAAAGCAGGTTAGAAAATTGCTTTCCATGGAAAAAACTCCTTTCTCCCTGTGTACCCACCTGAACAATGCAAGCAGAAGTACTGGCTAGCTTGAGATCATGTCAGGGTTGAGCTGAGGAGCAGCTGCTATGTGCAGCTCCTCTGGTAGCATGGAGAAAATCCAGGAAGAAGCACATGCTGGATTTATTGTAGCTGTTCCCCACATCTCTTCTGTGATATTTGTCCTTGTCAAAGATGGCCAGCCCCTTTCATGGTCGATTGGCCTCAAGGGAGCTACTTGCCTCTGGAGAGTTGTGTCTGTCTCCTCCATCTCTCTCCAGCTTGATCTATTAGCATGCCAGTAAGTTTTTTTTTTGTTTTTTTTTTTCTCTTTGTGGGATATTATCTTTGTGGACTGCCTTTTTGTGGATGGCCCTTCCTCTGGACATACACCCCATGCATACTTTCTACTTCCTTCCTAAGGAGTTTCACTAAACAATGAGTAGAAACAGGAAGGCACTTACAGCTTCTTTTCCCTTTCACTGAAAAGCAGTAGAGCTTTTTACATGGTGACCTTGGAGTAGCCTTCCTTTCCCAGCTCAGACTGGTCACTGATGCAACTTTAAGAGGAGCAAAGGCAAAGAGGTGGTTAAGTAATAAAAATGTAATTAAATTAAGGGGTGGTGGGGGGTGTATCTGACCAGGCTGAGGAATCCAGAGATGAAAGGGGGGTGGGGGGTGGTGTCGTGAGAAGAAAAGAAAAAAAGCAGACCCCGAAAAACAACCCTAAAGAGAAAGGAACCCAGTTCACCTGTATAGGCTCAAATGTCTCTGAATAGCTACCCCATGGAGGTGTGATTGCTCTGTATTATGCTCTGTAGGTCAGAGTCACTGGGTGACTGAGAGCTTGCAGTCAGATGCCTGGGGCTTCCTCTTCCTACAAAAGCAGTAGGGAAAGAAACAAGATTTTTTAAAAAAAACCCAGAAAATTACAGTTTTTTTCTACAGGCTTATCTTAAAATGTTACTACTATCAGTATCAATGGAAGAGGCTTGAGTAAATTATGGCCATTTTCAGGAGTGCACACTTATCCAAAGGTGTTCAGCCTCACTTTTTTGTTGAGTTCCTGCTGACAAAACTGCACTGTGTAATGGCTGAGTGTCAATCACTAACGGACGCTGTCGTGTTCAGCAGAAAGTACCGAGCAGCTCTAAGAGTGGGTGTTTATTCCTTGAGGTTGTTCAGGTTTTAACCAATGTGTATTGCTCATTGTGATTCTTTTTTTTACTTAGCTCTTTGATTTGCTTGTTAATTCCACCCATTAAACTGCACTATTTTAAAGCATGCTTAATAAAATATATGTAAAAGTTATGTTAATGAGCACATTATAAGTTTTCAGAGCGTGTCTGGTATCAACATGTAACTTGGGCATTGAGACACTAACAGATTATTTCTCTTAGATGAGAACAATCCTGACTAAATGACTTCCCAAAGTCCTCAGGTGTATCCAACAAAACTGTCTTGAGAGCTTGCCTCATGATCACTTCATTGCTCTGACATGAATGTCAAATATAGGCTTTTCCATTTCCTATGGTGTCCCTTGAACTTTCCTGGTTGCATGGGTTTAGACTCATTTACCTTTTTCAGTTCTATAGTAAGGTGCTTTGCTGAATCTGTAGTAGCTCCCTGCTTCTGTTCAAACAGTTGCATCTGGGAAGCAAGGAAGGAAGGAATGTTGGAGAGGGTCCAGAGGAGGGCCACAAAGATGATAAAGGGGCTGGAGCACCTTTTCTACGAGGACAGGCTGAGAGAGTTGGGGCTGTTCAGCCTGGACAAGAGGAGGCTCCGGGGAGACCTTCTAGCG
>VXBZ01012075.1:322537-367739 GCA_013399135.1 Heliornis fulica | reverse complement strand
CCGCCCCGGCCCGGGAGAGCCGCCCTGCGCAGGGACGAGCTGTGCCGCCCCTCCTGCCCGGCCGAGGCGAGGGAAGTGTTCTGAAGTGGCCCACCCGTGACGTTCGTGGCGCGGGAAATGCGCGTCCCAGAGCAACTACAGCATCGGGGGGATTTGCGCTCTTTAATTGTATCTGCTTGACCTCTTTGGAGGGTCTCTCTATGTGGGGGAAACAGGTGATGTGCTGACGAGTTTTCAGCCTTAGTAAAATTAACAGGGTTTTGGTTTGGGTCTTCTGATTGTTTTTAAACAAGCATAAATGTTTAAAAACTTCTAGGAATATAGGGATACTCAAAATATACAGCACTCTAACTGATTATTAAATGGATCTATGCAGTTGCTCTCAGAACTGTACATTTGATGCCCTATTTTTCTTCCCCATGTATTAGCAGGCTACTTGTGCTCATATAAATCCACCTATAGAAAGCAGAAATCTAGCAGTAGAAAGGCTGGATCTCTTGCCTTGAGAAATAGTCCTGCCACGACACCTGAGCAGACTGACTTATTCATTCCATAATACTTTGGAGTGAAACTTAGCAACATAAAGTGTGCTAAATATTGATCTATGAGTCCTGTATATACTGTATATAACTGGTCTTTTCAAGACAAGAAGTTAAAAATTGGCTTGCCAACATTCCATTTGTATATATCTCAGCCAGACTGAGATCTGTATTTAATACACAGGTCTTGCAGCATGGAGTTTCGATGGTGACAGGGGTGATGCACAAGGGTGATGCAATGACCCCCTTTTTAAGCTATGGTGCTAGTGGAGTTAAAACACCTGTGCTGTGCCTTCATCTTGGGCAATATTGCCAATTACTCTAAAATATACCACTTGTGACCACAATGCATCAGTAGTAAAATGGGAAGCAGAAGCCTGACTCTGAGATTCTTCTGCTTTACTAATTGCATTTTCACTTCATAATAAAGAATGTACATGAGGGAACTGTAACTTCCCCAGTCTAGCCAACAATATTTTATTCTTGATGAGTGTATTTATTCAGCTATGATTCTGTCCTGAGCTTTTGTAATTTTATTTATTGCTATGCTTATTTGTAAAAATGAGAAAATCAATAGAGTATTGGGGGAAGGAAGGGAAAGTAAAAGAAAAAAAATCACTCAGAAGCACTACAATAAATTTACTGCAGGATAGAGAACTCCAGAGACAAAAAGTAGATAAATGCCTGATGATAAAGACTGAAGGCAAAATCTGGATCGCTCGTTGATTTATCATGTCTTCTCTTCAGTATTTATGGAGAGCCAAACAAATAAGATAAAGGGAAGAGAGAATCCCAGTAGCCTAATGAGCATTTTACAGTCACCATAAAAACTTACTTTCTGAGGATCAAATGTGGTGATGTGCTCCATAGATTTGTGTTTCATAATGGGCCAGAGGGTGTTGTGGACTCACCTGGGCATTATATCAGCTTAGATGACTAGGGAAACCTCATTAGTAGTAGCCTGATCTAATGCCAACATCTTGGGATATTTTTAGGAGTTTTTAAAGCTTTATTTGTTTTAGCAATGAGGTGATGTGACCATGTAATAGAACCCTCATTCTATTCTCCTATTAACTGGGTGTATTGATTATTTTAATGAAATAGAAGAGAAAAGCAGAGACCTTTATGCAGGGTTCTCACAAATTTCATGCAAGTATATGGTGAGGAAGACCCTAACATATGTCCCACTTAAAAATAGGGTCTGGATTCTGCGTTTGAATGACATCTTTTCCAGAAAGATAAGGGATGTGAATGTTCCATTCCTTGAGGAGGCAGTTTTAGTTAGTCTAAATCTAAAAATGACAAATCCATAGGAATTCAGTCTTCATACCTCTGTTATATAGTTACAGTACCATCTGGGAAGATTTTGTGTGCGAGTTGTTTTTCTTTGTTTTGTTAAGAGGGAATTTGTGTATTTCCATATTTTTTTAAGACCAGATTGTTATTAAGGAAACTGTACTTTTCAAGGAGGCCAAAAGTCAATATTTACTTGTACATGTAGCTTTGCATTCCTTTGCACTGAAGTGGCATATGTGGTCATCAAAGTAGTAGACAATCCTTGGCCTGAGTAGCTTGCAGACTGCAGAGACAGCCAGCCACAGGGAAGAGGAAAGGATAGCCTCCAAGATATATAACCACTATTGTAACTGGCAAAGTTCTGTTGGTGTTTATTGTTTGCAGTGGACCTCTGCCAAGTTACAGTTTTTGATTGTGATCAAAATAAGAAATGAAAAGTTTTTTTCCTGGCTGCCACAGAAGTGGGACTTTCCAAGACAAAAAGTCTGAGAGTATTCGACTGAAGTCCTCCACACTGAATCTTTCCTTACCTCTTCTGCTTTTCTGCTGGTTTCGTTCCCTTGCAGTGCATCTTCTTTTGCTCATGTCCTCACAGAATGTCTCTTAGGTGCTTGAAAGTTATGATGGGTGCTGCTGAGTAATTCCAGTAAGCAAAAGCAGTGCTGGCTTCAGCATGAACTGCTGTCTCCTTACAGGCACTGGCCCAAAGGAGTGTAAGAGGAAGGAGTATCGGTTTCTCTAGAAAGAGTACTGTTTTGCATTGAGTAGTTAGTAGCATTGAGAAACCTCTTGGTCTCCTAAGGATTTCTTTTTTTCTTTATTCTTAACATATTCTTTTTCATTATCTATGCTTGGCTTTTATATAATAAACTGTTACCAGTTTAGGGACTGGATCTAAAAGACTGCTTATTTTCCTTGCTTATGCACCCTGATTCTACAGCTGAACCAAAGCTCTTACTTTCCACAAGATTTAAATTGGATTTTTATTCACCAGCCAAATAATTTAGAGGCTTTCTCTAATCTCTGCTACTCTGGCTCATTAAGTGCAAAAGAATTGTCAATTCCACTCACCCTCATTGAAAAAACAGCCTGTAGTAACTTTGCATATAGCTTGAAGGCTGCTTTTGTTCCCCAAAATTAGTTTACGTTTAGCCTATATTAGTTATTCCCCTAGATACCGTGTCCCAGACAGCCTGGTATTCAAGAGACCTTGCAAATACAGAAGAATAACACCAAAGACTCTCTACAAAGACCTCATTGTAAGACTAAAAGGATTTCCTGTGAATAAGAGCTACACATGGACTTAACGCTGCTGGGAGCAAGAACATACAAGGAGAAACCAACTACATAGTGCAGCCAAGACATTACTGTTTTTTAATGATTTCTTTGTAGATAGGGAGGAGAGGTCTTTTCCCAAGGAGCTCATGATAATACAGCGTAGCCAAGAACACAAGGGAGAATGTTGTATGGAAGGAAAAAAGGGAGCCTTGAAGGAAGAGAGGAAGCTCTGAGCTTTCTCCATCTTTCTGTTCTTTTCTCCTCACTTAGATGAGGTATGAATGTAACTGATAGGCAGTGCACGCTCCTCTTCTGCAGAAAGGGATTCCAGTGGGGTATAATGGTTTTAGTCCTACATTATGGTGCTGGCTGAAAGGGGTAACAGAGCACATGTGAAAGTAACATCATTCTTGAGACATGTGCTATGGAGCTGCTTGCTAGAGCAAACAGTGAATGCCTGTAAGGAATCTAGTAACAGCTGAATTGCACGGAAGGTGGAACATAACGTTCAGAAAATTCTTATAAGAAATAAAATAATTGTGATAAAAGGGAATGGGAATAATAGAGAAAAACAGTGGAAACTCAGAACTAGATGTTGGCTTTAAGTTCAACTTAAAAATGTCTTTCCAAAAGACAAAACCCCAACGTCCTTTATCTGAAGCATTTTTCCTCATATGCATGTTCTCCTACCTTGGATAGCTCTATTTAAACTTGCATTTGTATCAACAGGGAGCTTGCATTGGTGTATGATGATAATGAAGACAGGAGTAGCTTCAGCCTGAAAATGCTGAAGGGACGGGAGACTTTCGGGTCACTCTGTCATATTAAATATTATGAAGCTTATGCAGTTCTTGCAAGAATAGTCTGTTCAGTGCATCTCAGTGGATGGAGATTTCTCTTTCTGTAGGGTTTTAAACATGAAATAAAAATTAGCAGACTATGTTCTGTGCAACATAGGTTTAATTTCTCAGTTCCCTGAATAACGTTGGCAAAGAGAGTCTCTTACCCAGAGAGTACCTAGGAGTAGGCCAGTGCTCCTAGAGTGTGACAGGATCCAATACTCTTTGCTGGGTAAAGGCATAGAGCAGTGACCTTGTTTGTGCTACCCTTACCTTTTCTCCTCGAGACAAAATATAATATGTCTTTTCTTCAGATCAAAGACCAGCCTACCTTTTATCCTATCCTTGACCACAAACATCAGGCTTTTGTGGATGAGCTAACTGCACTGTTGTGCACGAGATGAGAGCTACTGCACTCTACTCTCTTATAATGGTGTGCAGCTCAGAAGCCCCATGAAAGAGAGGGCAGTGTGTCTGCTAGCCTGGATTATGACTATCCTGCTATTTTGCTGATCCACTCCAGTTTTATCCTTAAAATGTGTTTGGCTGGAGCTAGCTCTGAATATGGCATTTAAGTATTTCTGCAGTGTGAAAAAGCAAGCTTTGTTTCATGTGTCTCTAAGAAGTATTTATTCTGGGTTGCACTTTGCCAGTTTGGTGGAGAAGTTTCCATGGCCTTTAGAAAGGAAGAGAAGCTCTGAGAATGTCTACATCTTCCCTGTCAGATTACAGGTATGCCTGTCAGGCCTCCTCATACTTTTTGTTCTTTTCTGTTTAATCTAATGACACCTTGTTCGTGTTTTCTCTAAAACTTAGTGATGAAGCTTGTAGGTGTTGGACCAACCCGATTACATGCTGAACCACACTGATGTAATCTTGCTCTTTCACTTTCCTTGACCTTTCCACCTCCTTCCTCCATGTATTCAGCCTCTCATTTTTATAAGGAAAAAACAAAAGCTACTCATACTCTAATCATCATGACCTTGGTGTCTCAGTTGGTGAGAAGCTACCTCATTTTGCATTCTAAGCCATAATTAGTGTCAGTCAATGTCAATGGCATGAGAAACACTTACACGCAAGAAAGGTCAGAGACTGACTGTTCCTTAGGCTGAGTGCACAGTGGGATAGGTGGGTGTCCACTAAGTGAAATTTGTGTATATGAGTAATCTAACAGGATACTTGACCTCACCACGTAGTTGGCAGGTACAATTTCGGTTCGTAGTTTTTTTCACGTTGCAGTATTAGTTTTGATAACCATGCAGAGACAGATGGCATTTTGTCGGCTTTCCAAAGCAGAGGAATAATTTGCCGAGCTGTAGCTAGTGTAATGAGAAGCCAAGTAAGTTGAAGATGAGGTAAAACCAAAGCATCTGTCAGTCCTTGTGTGCCAACTTTTAGATGCTGCAGACAAACTAATATTTCCACACAAAAAAAGTAGTGACTGTTATAGATTTGTGTAAAAAAGATGGCATTTGATAACAATGCCACAACAGATGTCATTGAGTCCATGCTTGATTTTACTACTGCTCTGTGCGTTTTTGGAAGAGATACTTGCTCTGCACAGCTTGTATGGAGTATGTTCATTATAAAATTTTATTTTTCAGGAAACAATGAGATGGAAAATTTGTAGCTAATCTGATATTGTCTTTTATCATGCTTCCTTAGTGGTTAGGGAGGAAGAGTTTATTCTTGTTTGATTCCTGTTCAATCCTTTTTATGTGAGAAGTGTCTATACATACAGCTATATACTGTATATAATATAAAAATCTTAAAAGAGAGCTCTCTACTAAAATACAATGAAAAATTTGAGGTTACTTGCATTATCCAATATTACATTTTCCAGCATGTGTCATGGAAAATGTATAATTATATCTTTTCTATTCAAAGAAATCCTTCTCTTCACCTTAATCCTATTCTTTCTCATCTTCTTTGATGAGAGAGAACAATGTTTCAAAAGTTCTCCTTTAAGAGCAAAGCTAGTAAAAAGAAACCCATGGAATACTGTAGCCTACTTGACTCTTTCTCCTTGCTAATAGATGTGGCACCTTAATAAAAGCAGCTTCTATCTAGGTCAAAATTATTTGAGGCTTGCATGCTTCACCTAAAATATATATATATTTATTGAATACCTGCTATGATGTGGTATCCTCTACATGTTTTGCATTGTGTATTGAGAGTGAGAGAGGCTCAGTGGGTGAAGGGGAGTGCTTTCTCCTCAAAGATGTGGACCTGACAACATCTAAAGATGTATGCTCAAGCCCTTCTCCAAAGTAGAAACAGGGTCAGTGAGAGGGAATCTGAGAGAAACAGCACTTGAGAGTAAAGGGAAGCAGACTCCCTCAGGCCCCAGAGGATCCCACTACAGGCCTGTGTGTTGCCAGGTGTGTGCTTGAAAGAGAAGGACCGAACACTGAACAGCTGCCTATTTCATTGTGCTCCTGCTGCTTTTGGATTGTTGCTTTTGAACAGTGGTGTGAGTGGTGCTTTGCTGGGTGGAGGGAACACAGGTGTAGCTTTGTGTTCAGCGGGCTCCTGTGCTCCTAGGGAGAGGCGCTGACCCGCTCTTGCCAAAGTCTATTGGTAGAGCTGAGCCGTAGCCAAGAGTTACAAGTCCGGTGTGGTGCAACAATGGCACCAGGTAAACTGAGAGGCTGAATCTGAGGAGCTCAGATATAACCTGTTGATTAGAGAAATATACAGCGGTGTTTGATTGATTCTTTTTGCTACCTGAAGCCCAGAAGCAAGTAAGAGTGAAACCCTGAGATTATAAAGTGCTTTCACCGAGGGTTAGCAGATGCTCTCAGCCAAGGGAGTACTCTAAGACCTTGCCAATTCTTCAAAACACTGTTGTCTGCCAACCAGCATTACCTCTGCCTTATCGACGCTGAACTGAAGTCTAACATGCTTTCATCCAATACCAGATTTTTGCCAAGTATTGTAAGAGCAGACATTTTTCTTGCAGTAGATTTAATTCACTGACTTTCTCTCAATTTTGTAGCGTTTGAAAGGGTGCTTAAAACGCACAGAGACAAAATTTAGCATATTTTGTACAATTATCATTGAGTTTAAATAGATTATCCTAATGGAGATCTGCTCTTTTAAAAATTCTGTTGTCTCTCTGGTTTTTATAGTGTATTTTGTAGATTGCTAATGCCACATAGCTCTTATGTCTTCTGGTTCCATTGTATTTGTTTCCTTATGAGTGTGAAATGCTAGCAAATGTTATAAGTTTTGGATATGTAAAACAAAATCTCTGAAGGACTGCACTCAGTAGCTAATATTGGTATGCAAAGTCCAGGAATGTGCAAGTATGAAATAAATACACTTCCACTAGAGAGAAAAAACCCTCAGAATCTAACTACTGTACTAGTATGGGGAAATCTGGCTCTTTCAGTATTCTTTATTGGGCTCATTTATTCAATATACTGTCTCTGAGAACCCAGATACTCCACAGAATAACCTTAATTTGATAAAATGAATGCTGATAATACCTTTGTGTGTTAGCACTGGAGACAATTTGGGTTTCTTTCTATTAAATAATTTTAAATGCTTGTGTAAGGATCACAACAGCTTAGAATATTTGTGTCTTTGCAATGTGAGAACTGGAGTTAAATGGCAAGATGAGTAGGAGTGATCACAGTGGTCTAAAGGAAGAAATGATACTGTGCGTTGAAACACAACAAACTTAGTCATCTCTAAAGCTGACAAAGGATTTAGACACCTACAGTCTCTCTTGGTACTGCCCTGTATTGTGTGATTATTTGTTTTATTAGTTTTGTGTGTGTATGTGTAATTGAAAATGGTTTATATCTTTCTTTATGGCCCAATGAGAGGCTTAAAACCACTGAAACTTCTGAAAGACTTGGATCCAACAGGAAAGACCAAGCCTTATATATATATAAAAGCCTGTCTTCCTGGAATTATCAGCAATGCAGGTCAGTCTTAAAAGAAATAAATCAAGATGCAAAGGCAATGAATTTAGCTTGTCATTCTGGAAAAAAGTGGAAATAATTGGAATCTTGAAAGCAAAACTTTTAGCAAATCAAAATACAGAATTAGAATTTGCATTTTTAATTTAGTATAAGAATATCTTTAGAAGATAAGATGAGCACATAAATACCATACTTCAAATTTGGTATCATTAAAGATGATCCAAGAAGCTAATGTAATTTTGTTTTGCATCACTTTCCTTAAGTACTATTTTGCTTTAATAATGAGTTTAATAGATGACTATCCTTTTGGTATAGCATAGATTACATTTGTTAGAATAATATTCTGATGAGCAACTTGTACAGTGCCACCTTGAAGTAGATTTAATCCTTTTTTTTGAACTATCTGTTATTCTTCTGTGTGTTCTCTGTACTGTGGTTTCCACTGACCCTTGTTTGCTAATGATACGTTTTATTAGCACCAATCAGAATGAATTGGTCTGTTAGGTTTAGAGCAAAGATGTTAATAAACTTTTCAACCTTAACACAATGAATATAATGCAAATCACTATACATACATTTAAAAATACAGGGTCACTTCAATCTATGCTGTTTCTGTGATTTGTGAGTTTGGTGCAATGTTTTATTAGAATACCATTCATAAACCATTTTGTCATCCAGGGTGCATTATTTCCTCTTTCAGGTGGTGAATTTCAATCACAGGAGCATCCTTTGCACCAAGGACTAGTTACAAAAAGCCCACAACAAATAACCCAAAGATAATAGTTATGGGCTCCAGTGGTCGTCTTTGCCTCAGCAGGTGTTTGCACTTCAACTAAAGCAAACACTGATGCAAGGAAAAAGAGTAAAATCCAGTGCTTCCTGCTCACATATTCATGAAGTTGAGCAGTAATATATGAGAACTAGGTCCATATCTTGCATCTCTTAACACACTGAAATTTTTGTCAGTTGATGGAAATGCATGTGCAGTGCAAAAATTCTGCCCATAGATTCAGAGGCTTACAATAAAGAGTAACATTTTAACTTGGGGGAGGCGGGAGTGTAATCTGCTATGAACTATTCAGTTGATAAATGAACTATTCAGTTGTTAGATTTTCCCAACAAAACAGAGTTTGGATCATATCAGTTGTATCTTTTCCCAAAGGATTAAATTTGCTTTTATGGACACTACAGGGAAGTGCCATTGCACTTGTCAGTTAATGGTCTGAAGGACCAGAGGACAGCATTAGGCTATTTTAGAGTACTGAGACTAGTTGTTAGCTCTTTGTAAATTAGCATCAACAATATTTTTGTTCAGTGATGCTTGATCCATAGGTTGTAATCTACTGTTTAGTAGTGCTCCAGTTAATAATCTCTTCTAGCTTGAGGTGTACTTCATGGCATTCGTTTGTAGGTGGCAAGAAAGCCAAATTTGGGAATAATTTCTTGCTATATCTTTCTGGGGATTGTGCACTTTCTCTGGCTCATCCTCCTTTCCTTGATCATCTCCCTTCCTGGTAGAATCATCATGTCCCTAGCACAGAGCCTACTTCTTGTTTTCCAGAGTTAATTAAGACCTAGGAATTCTTTTGGTGTGCACTTTGTGTTTGCTACTCTGGGATGACCCAGAAATATGGCCTTGGGGCAAAGAAGGTGAGTATCCTCCTGGACTGCACAAAGAGGAGCAATGTCAGCAGTCCTATTTACTCAGAAATGGTGAGGCCACGTCTGGTGTGCTGATCTGGGCTTCCCAGTACAAGATGTGGACTTACTGAAGGGAGTCTAGCAAAAACTATGAAGATGATTAGGGGATTGGAGTATCTGCTGTGGGAAGAGGGGCTGAGAGAGCTGGAACTGCATCTCTGAGAAGAGAAATCTTGGAAGGATGTTACCAGTTCATATGAATACCTGATGAGGGAGTAAAGAGGATCGAACCAGGTGCTTCTCAGTGGTGAGAGGCAATGGGGACAAACTGAAATTTAGGAGTTCATATTCAAACATAAGAAACTCTTTTCTTGTGAGGGTGGTGAGGCCAGAATGGATTGCTCAGAAAAACTATGGACTCTCCATCCTTGGTGATACTCAAAACCCAACTTGACACAGGCTGGTCTAGGTAATCCTGGCCTGAACTGTCCGATCTCCAGGAGTGTCTTCCCATCTCAGCTGTCCTGTGATGAGACCCTAATCCCTGCTACTTAAAGTTTGTTGCAAATGCAATACTAGATCTCTGGCATCCTCTTCACTCTCATGCCCATCTGCTAGAATGGCATTATGCCCACTCAGAAGGTGCTATGCCAGTTTCAACAAGGCACAGGTGCCAACCAAACATAGATTTAGAAAGATACCCTGCATAAGATCCTCCTGGTAGTAAGCAATGCCAAATTAGGCCCACATGCTTCATTATGAGAGATCACATCTGTTGAGGCTTGTGGGCATTGTACCATCAATTACAGCCTTTATCCTCTCTTTCTCTTTCCTGAAAGCTTTACTGAATGGAAAGCAAAATTTATGAGCCAATCAAGTGCCTTGAGAAAATCTGGGGTTTTCCCTAGTGATCTCTGTCTTGAAGTCTCAAATTTCAAGCTGCTTGTGTTTATAGCCCCCTGTTAGACATACTTCAGCATATACTAGATGTGTTTAGTGGAGGCAACAAAAGACACTGGAAAAGATATTCTTTCTTGCCAATATCACAAGAGAAGGATTATGTGCAATTTGTTTGATACCTGTTAGACCCTGAAGTGCTTTCACTGGTACCTTCATTTAGCAGACAAAAAATCGCACTATTTTGTTATGTGTTCCCAAGTTTCACTTAAAGGCTTGTGTTCTCAGGGTTACCTATCTGCTGGCCACCATGGTACCTGGTTTATGTTGTCTGTTGCTGTGTATGAGACCTGAAGAGTTTATATTGCTCAACTCGTGCTATGAGAAGAACCAATGGCCCAGGAAGAACAAATGAGCCCTCTCACTTCAATAAAACTTGCTCTGTGTAGGTAAAGGCAGGTGGTAACATTGAGTGCTGCCTGAAGTCCATAAGATATTTTCCCTTTATGTCATGCAGGCTAACTTGGGGGTTTGTTATGCAGGGAAGACATTTCCTGAGTTGTCACTGTTGGCCCTGAATTATCTTTACCTGTGCCTGGTGGGTTTCCTTCAGGATCTCTCTAAACTAGAGCTTGTGATTTAACATGAGTTAAATTATTTAAGCAGAATGAGTAATGCTCAAGTGGGGGTGAAGAATGCAATGCAAGAAACAGTCTAGAGCAGTCTAGATAATGTGATTAGGACTGACAACCTGGACTCTCCATAGTGTTTATGATTTACCTTAGGGTGTGTGTGTGGGGGGAGGCACTGCTTTGTACCTGTCTACACCTCATATTTACCCAGACGGGAATTGGCTCGTATTAATTGGCAGTCAGCTTAATTTGAGTTATGCCAGCTATAAAAGCACAAGCCCAAACAAAGCCCTGTGATCTGTTGGTGTGTGCTTGTTCCTAGTTCAGCAAGGAAGCTTGTGAGCAAAGTGCTGCCTCCCACCCCTGCCTGCACAGGCAGCACGGGGGGGCCTGACGGAGGTTCAGGCGCCGAGCTCCACGTTGTGTTCTGCTGTTCTAACTGTGCCTCACGCCGCTTCAGCTGATGGGCAAACCAGCTGTAGCACACGCTGGTAGTATAAAGCATCATAATTTTGATGGTGTTTATTCCACAGTTACATCATTAAGAGAAATATGTTTTAAAATACTGGAGAGCCCTACGCAATGAATTCTCATAATGATACAAATATTGATATCCGAACAGTCCATTATTTATGCACCATTAGGTATTCTGCTTGCAGCCTTTTCCCACATCTTTCCATCTGAACCTGGAGAACATGTGCTGTCATATGGTTTGCCTATTCTTTAAGAGTTAAAACAATAAAAATAGCACAGCAGGGTCTTGTCCATAAACAATGGAAACATTGCTCTAAATTCAGTACTATTTCTGTTTTTATTATGTGATCGCTTCTTTGTTGTTAATCACTTGCCCTACTTAATTCATTCATTATACTCGAAAGCTTTGAGATTAAACCCCCAGGCAGGATAGCTTCATATGAATCCTTTCTTTTTTTTTTTTATCTGTTCCAAGTTAGATTAAGTCTAGGTCTTGTTTAATGAGGTGCCACTTGCTGGCTTTTCATGCAGAAAGAATTCCTCATACTCAGCGGTATGTATATGCTATATAAATTATAAAATATTTTACATTTTCTCTGAATTTCTAACTAATATGTCCTGCAGAAAACACTGTTATTACAAGTTCCCTGGGATATGGGTGGTTGGCTACTTCTAGGGGGTGTTCTGGTGGTGTGTTGTTTGGGGTTTATTTTTTTTAGCACTGAATTTTGCAGCTCATCTTTCAATTATTTCCATCTATTTTTCCTTATTTACACTATATCACGTTGTACCACTCTTGTTGTTAATGACAACTTTGTTGTCTCTCTGCAGCTCAGTAAGTCAGTTATTGGAATGTATTCACCT
The DNA here is from genome assembly GCA_013399135.1 of Heliornis fulica. Lineage (NCBI taxonomy): Eukaryota > Metazoa > Chordata > Aves > Gruiformes > Heliornithidae > Heliornis > Heliornis fulica. Next base: position 355,347 of record VXBZ01012075.1, on the reverse strand, counting down.
GCCATACAGTGTTAGCAGCCTGACCGCACCTAGGAGTGATTGGGTGTTTATAGCCTACTAGGGCCAATGTGGCTCAGGCAAGGCAAGTTTATGGTGAACAACAGCTCAGGGAGTGTGTTGGGGCTCTCATTTCAGTCTGAGTGATGAAGTTACACAACAACATTTACTGGGGTTGGCTTCAGCATGGGCCTTAGGTTGGAATTTGTACCTCTGTGTCTTTAAGCTGTTGCCGTTCAACTGCTGTTGGGCTCCTTTGCAGCCTGTCCTGTGGTTAACAAATCTCTACTGTATTAGCAGATTCCTGATATTAACAGCACTTCCTCTAGATCTGCAGAGCTGCTTGTACTGATCCAACTTTGGTGATTCCATGCTGGACTCAGATCCATCTTTCTGGCTTTTGCAGATTCTTTCCAACACCAAAAAACCTGTTGGATTGAAAATGCTTTGCACAGCTCTGATGTCAGCCCCTATGCATATGTTCACACATGTTGTAGATGGGATGTTTCTTTATGCTGACTCTGAGTATTGATATAAGTACAAGGAGAGTATTTCTGCTATTCTGCTAAATCCTTCCCTTCTGTAAATTGGGAAGCTGTCTGTTTTCATGTGTCGTTACCTCAAGACAAGGAATCTGGAAACAAAACTGGTAGTTCATCTGTTTTTGTAAAAGCCTGATACAGATAACTGGTAGCTTATGTTAGCAATGAAACAGCAGCTTTGTCCTGCTGAGGGAAAGTGATCACAAATAGTCTCTATTGTGAAATGGCTTATAAAAACTTTTTTTGTTTGTTTTTTTTGTTGTTTTTTTTTTGTTTTGTTTTTTTGGGGTTTTTGTTTGTTTTTGGTTGGTTTTTTTTTTAGTTTAAGACTGAATGTCTCAGAAATGGAAGGCAGCAACGATGTCCCTCCAGGACAGATTGTGTTCCACAGGCTCTGGAGAGTTCTTGTCTTCCCTTTTCCTTCCTGAACTTAAAGGTTTTGTTACTCTACTCCAAAATAAAGCTTCATTTGAAAGGTTATTCTATTATTTAGTTATGGTGAATGTATGTTGAATTAAGCCTGTTTAAGCAGTGTTGGGTTGTTTTGTTATTTAAATGGAGGTTCTGATCATTTCTGCTGCTTTATAGGGAAGATACACGGTAATCCTTAACCTGGGTTTCTGGTGACTCTTGAAGAGTTTATCTGGCTTGATGTAGTCTGTCATTCACAGTCTTGGCTTTAGGCCCCCCCTTAAGGAGTTGTTAATTTAATCAAAGGTTTTGATTGTTTCACCCTAAGGACAGTTGAGAGTCTAATGTCAAGGAATTTGTATACAGTAAAAATAATAACCGATGAATTGGTAGCATCTATGATCCAGACTAGTTCTGCAGAGAGGAACTGGGTTGTGGTGTTTTTTTTTTTTTTCTTTTGTTACCAATAATACTGCTGATATTCAAAGTTAGAATAAATATAAAGCCTTGCATTGAAGATTAATATCCAGGAGAAAGAGAAGAGGGACATGAATTATTTTTCAGTTCTTAACCTGTGGGTGACTGGTTTGGAGAACACTAATGGATGCTTAGATGGGAGTGAATGGAAGAATAGAGTTTAACTACACTTAAATATGCAGTGTAAGCAAGCAATGTCCAAGAGCTTATTCTTCTGAAGGAGTTGCCAGTCAGAAAGATTCAATATTAAGCTCTTGAACAGAATAGTAGACTTAAGCACATTTTTGCTAATGCTTTACAGGATCCAAGGTTGCAAACTCTCTTTAATAGTCTTTATGTGTGTGTGTGTATATATATATATATGAAGAATATGCAGACACAGATGGCTCAATATAGGTAAAACCTGAATAAAATACCTATGGCTATTCAAACACCATGAATGCAGGTATTGGTACATAAATATAATCTAATAGGTGATCGACGTTCATCCACTTTGTGAATCAATAACAAAAAAAACCAAACCCTTCTATGTTCATATCCTTTAAAAAGTCCAAAGTAAAAACCAAATTAACCATTTGTTTTCCTTCCTTCTGCACTCTGTTGCTAGGTTGTAGCACTTGTGAGACATCCAGACCTGGAACAGAAATAATAAAGGGAATAGCAGTGCTTTCAGTTCAAGGGACTGATGGTGTTTCACAGTAGGCTTGCCCCCCCACAGCCAGCTTTAGAGAAGAGATCGGTAGCTTTTCAACTGCATAGTGTGATGTTATCAAATATTTTGAACTGTAATCTTGCAATTACTATTAATGTTGCATTAAAAGATTATTTAATGAAGGAGATCATGCAGAGAACAAGCAATATAATGGCTCCAAGCAGCTTGCCTCCCACATACCTGGAAAAACTCCCTACTGCTACAGAAGGAGGAAGAACAGTTAGTGCCAGTTCTAAACAATGGGTTTCACACTATATCTGTTAAGACCTGTTGCTTTTGGCAACAAAAACTGACTCAAAGGCACAAATTTAAATTTTGAAAAGTGGTGCTCGATGATTAAAGACAAACACAGAATATTCTAGTTTCTGCTGTGCATTGTTTAGTATTCAAAGGCAGTTGTGGAGGTGTTGGCTGTCTGGGCGTTCCTTTCCACTATGTATTGTTTAACCTCTCTGTGCATTTCAGGGCTGGATTGTAGGTTCTGACAAAAAATGTGGGTATTTCTGAAGCAGATGCAGCTACTCTGGTGTAAAACCTGTTGGAGTAACAGAATAATTAAGTCTTCAGTTCTAAGAACTGAAATGTATTTCATGTTGTAAATTTGTGTCTGTTGCTTTAGTGCTCCATTGGCAGGACCTTCATGTAGCTTATCTCTCTCTGTTATCTATGACAATGTCTGACTGGTGTTTCCTTAAGACTTCACATATCTATTTCTTTACTCAGTTTTCAGTGTGTTACAAAAGGAAAGTGTGGTGATGTTAATGTGTGGCTGAATTCAGACAAGCCAGTAATTGCACAGGGAGTTCTTGATAACAAGTACTATCAGAAATTTGTCCACATTAAAGAACTTATGAAACATGGGCACAGTATAAACACTCTCCTGCACCAGTTTAAAAAAAAAAATTAAAACATTACTAGATCTGGTGAAATTAGAGCTATGAGGGTCTGAGGACACAGCCAGGGCAAACTTTGTAGGAAGATGACTCTTTTTAAATATAACTTTTTAATCCTCTGGTTCAGCAAAACTGGATGAATGTTTCATGCAAACTCTTCCTTGAGTCATGTCTTGTGGATGTATTTAAGGAAGGTCCTCTGTGTTGCTCCATTCACCAATGAAACGTGTGTTAGAGAAAAAGACCACATTTCTGGCTTGGCAGTAACTTTAGGGAGGGCTGACCCCAAGCATTGGTGTGCTCTAACACATTTTTCTCCTGTAAACCTAAAGAGCATCACATGGCAGTGACAATGTGAATGCTTTTATATATTGGTTGAATTCTGGTTACCTTGCTTCTCAGTAGCTCAGACTATAAAGTCTGATCAGATATCTGCAAAATGGTGACACAATAGAGTTACCTAGTTTTGGACACAAAGACCTTTGTGTTTTAGATCAGTTGGGTTTGGGGTAATTAATATCTAGAGTTTCTCCATCTGAATAACTGTAGGTTGCCTTTTCTTAAATCTTTTTCTTTCATCATGAAATTTGGACGCAGGATGTCCAAACCAGCACATCTCAATCTACACAGGCTTTAATCCTTCCCACAGAGGGAAGTTGGACCTGCTCTGCTGGTATGCAAATACCCAATAGTGGCTGTAACCTGAAACCTAGCCTGGATTCCACCTCACACTCATCCTATAGAGAGTTAATTGGAAAAATCATCAAAAAGTAAAGATCTTCACCTCATTCTTTTCACAGCATTTTTCTTTTTATCTTCTGTTCACTGAGTAAGGACACTGTGTGTAAAGCTACTGACACAAATTTATTACTATTACTAAGCAAAAAAATCCTACCTCTGACAAAGTCTAATTGTTAGACTGGAGATATGACTGTTAATATCCATTTCCTTACGTGTTCAGCATTTAAGTCCAATTCGTTAAACAGTAAGCCTGCTCTCCTCTCATCTTTATTTGTGACTGCATTTACAAGCTATGAATAATTAGAAATAATATTTGAAACAAAGGCCTTTGGGGCTATATTAATCAAGGAGAAAAGAGTTACTCATGAAATTTTATGGGATAAACACAACTATCAAGAGAAGATTATTCCTGCTGCACTCTTTTCTTTTTTTAACACTCCTAGTCACAGAAGATATAAACTATTTTGGAGGAAAAGCACAATATTTTATCAATGTATTATGTTTGTTAAATGAAAATAATATTGTGTTTAATCTTACAATGTCTTTGGGGGAAAGATTGGTATAATTCATCCCCTTTTAAATATGAGCAAATTGCTTAAGTGATTTTTCAGGGCATATGGCCTAGAAATGGAACTGCATGTCTTGAATGAGTTCCAGCAAATTTCATGTGCTCTTCTTTCACTGCATCTTTGTTGATACAGAAGACAAATTTAATTCAGTCTTCCAAGTAAGTAATCTTGAGTAGATTGAAAGACTGTCTGTCTCTTCCTCTGTACTCATGATTTTCCATGGTATCTGTATTCCACTGGGCATGGCAATCTTCAAAAATAGCCATGAATTCATGAGTATCTGAGAGTTTTCCTGAGAACTGTCAACAAAACCTTTGGAATATTTGCTAGAGAGAGAAAAACATGATCACAGATTTCAATGTATCAAAAACTATAACCCAATTTATTTTTTTACATTAGTTTTTTTCTATGATACAATGGGTTTTTTCTCCATTTCTGGCCATGTGTTTTCTCTCCTCAATCTTTCCCTCACTTTCATAGATTAAACAAATGGAACAGAGGAAATAAATGGAAGAGAGCAGCATACTATAGGAAAAAAAACATATAGGGAAAGAAAATTGTGGAATAAACCTGTAGCAGAGCAACAGTTTTGCCATCTGTTTATCAGTTCTCAGACTTGAGCAGAACACATAATGTACAAAGAGCAGAGTAGGAGGTGCTGCTGAACCTACTCAACATCAGCTTTTCAATTACAGTCCTCTCCATGAGCTTTGGAACGTAAACCCTTTGGGTTTACAACCAGGGTTTTATGAGTCTATGATACGCCAGTGCTCCTTTCTGTTAAAAACTCAACTGTGAGGAAGAGTTGGGCTTTTAAAATCACTCTCTACAGTGTCCTGCAGCTGAATGCATCTATGTGTTTTGCCTTTGTCTAAGCACCATCCAGTGTGTTAAGTGCTTTTACAAATGAAGCTTGAATGCCAGCTTTCACTGCTATCTGAAGTTGAACTTACTGTTTCTAATGATTCCTCCTCCTCTTTGAAATGCCACTCAACTGTTCTTTACCATAATCATTAAACATAGCTAAACAAAATAAATAAATGAGGAGACTATTTCTAGCATGCAAACCTTGACAAATTTATCTGTTATTTCAACAATTTTTTGGTTGGTAATGTAATACTCATCTTTGTTTTCTTTATGCTACTGTGCTGTATCTCTTGATGAAACTTCATGAAGTTTCTTTTAACGCTGTTGGTGGCGATGTTACTGGGAATCTGTGTTAACTAATGAGTGTTATATTTATAATTTATTACATTTATAATTTATTCCAAGCAAAATAGTCAGTGGCTGCTAAAGCTTTATGAATATAGTTGCAGGTATATGAATAATTTGTAACTTCATAGTCACTGATTAGACAAATGTAACGGAAGTGGTGATACTAGTTCTTACTAGTGGTGCCTGTTAAAAACATTGCTTTCTGTTTAACCACTTGTGACATAGTCAGTATTTTTCCATAAGTGTTCAACAGAAATCATGTGACATAGTAAAGCATCTCCTTCAAATCCAAAAGATGCAGAACACAAACATTCTTCAATTCCTTAAATATAAATATGCTAATCATATGTTAATTAATTGTATTAAAATTTAAGAGGAAGCATGAAATTATTGTGCACAGGCTCAGAATTATTAATGACATTTTCAGCATTATACAACTTAAACTGAACCTTTTATCGTTATTTATTATTGGTGACCACGTAGTACTTGAACGTTTACTGTTTACACAATGTAGTAATGAATAAGGAAAAGCATTACTTTCTGTTGGTGTTTTAATTGCTTAATTTAATCTGTGATCTGGTTATGTCTCTGTTTTACTCAGAGCCTTTATTCTCAGTTTTTACTTTCGAGTTCTGGAGCTGAGATGTGTAGCTGAGCTATTACTGAGAGGCATGGCTTGGAAAGTGAGCTCCTCAAAGTGCAGTATGGTGTTGTGTCAAAAGAAGAAAGTATTTAGTGCTATTTAAGGTCAGGCAGACTGAATCAGGAAAGATGTATCAGAAGGATACATACACAGATTTAATGGATGCTGCTCTCGTTGCTGCCCCGAGGCCAAGTGCAGTCATCACAAATACAGTTCTCAGACTACCAGTCTAGCAGTCAGTGAGATGGCATGGAGTAGGAGTGATGAATGATGTGAGACTAAGAGCCACTGACACTTAGGTACACATATGGTCACTCTTGTCCTCTCCTCTTCTGTAGAAGACTTGGGTACAAGGGCGTGAATGGGGTAGAAACCTTTGTGGTTCTGTTGCCTCTTTATAAGGATTCTCTGGACTCCACAGGTGAGTGGAGTGCAAACGGCTGAAATTAATTCAGGTATAGTCATTAAAAATAATGACTGTAGAACTGGTTTTCTTCAAAACAAATGTCTACTGGGACTCAGTCTGATCTTGCCACAGCATAGCTCTGAAGTGATGCTGTTTATTCAGGTTCTGAGGATTTTCTAACTGTGCAGCAGAGTGGAGAATCACAAGCAAGGTTAATTTTCTTGGCTTGGCATGTCTTGAACCTTTCTGTAAAAGAGTAAGAATCCAGAGAAATGCTGGCTGTAAGTGTGGGCAACTTTGCAAATGTGTAAATATAAAGTGGACCCTGAAAATTTCTTTTCCAGTACAACTTTTGGGAAGTTCTACAGACCTCTAAGGTGAACTTATTTTAAACTGTTTTGGTGCAGTCAGTAATTGTGATTGGTTTTCCCTGGGTAAAACTGGAAGAGTTTGGTATTGCTGCTCAGATGGTTCTGCTTTCCATTGGCATCCTCTGTGCAGCTTTTGTTTCCTATGGACTCTTGCAGCCTTTCCTGCCCCTCTTAGAGATTTACACAAGGATGTCCAGCTAACAGGCTTTCAGAATGAGACATTACATTTTCCTGAGAAAGAGTAAAATTTTGTATGAGAAGAGTTGTTGTAACATCAGCCTAAAAATGGACTTTAGTCTGAGTAGTCCTAGAAGAAATTGTGAGAAAGTAGTCTCTGCTTTTGGAAATAATATTGGGCAGTCTGTTTGCTGGTGATTAGCTCCATTGCCTTGTTCTTCCAGAACCTGAGGTTTGCAATGTGTCTGTGCTTTCTGATCCACTTTCAGTCTGTCATAAAAAATTAAGAGCTGCTTTTTTGCCTTTCTCATAGCTTGCTTACAAGACTTTTCATGTTTCTCCTACTATTTCTCCATCACTTCAGTAGACTATGGTGCATTTAATTGTAATCTAAGTAGATTGTGCTCCCCTTGCACACATTAAAGAGTAAATTCTGAATGATTGGACATAACTAGTACTTATCATAGTAAATAGCATATTTATCTCTTCCACAGTCAGACAATCTCACACTGCGTAACTTTTCTGCTTTCTGAAATGTCGCCACTTAAACTGTGTCATGATTTTCCCATGAGGACACATTGAAAAGGCCTTTCCTGAAACACAGCTTGGAAATGTAACCTACACGTTCTATTTAAACCAATTTTATAGCATTCAAAAATTGGATGAACACATACAATACTCACACAGTAGAGACAGTGTGCTGTGTTTTTTTCCCTAGGAACTAGTCCTGCATTTAATGAGTTTCTTCAGTGTTGAATTTTATTTTTATTTTGAAGTCACTTGCCTGTTCTGTGAAAGCATTTCTCTATTATTAGGCTTCAAAACTGCAGAAATAGTTACTCTGTTATCTCTCTGAGGTGATGCACATCACAATGAAAACTCAGGTACTGCACATATCATTTCCTAACCTTGAACTAAATGGCACCAAAACCATCCTGAAGTTTAATAGTTTCTTCAATTGTGACTTTGCAGGGGAAAGCTCTTCTTTCACTGGTGAAAGATGATGGGTGTTCCTAGTTAGAAGCCTATGAATATGGGGGGGAGGGATCATATTTCAGATTAAATGGTAAGTGCATTTGTTTCAGCTTTTAGATGAACTGCACAGCAATGTGTCTGCAGGTAAACACATATGCTACCATGAACAGGAGATAGCCTTTCATCCTTAGGGCACTTATTTCCTAAATCCCAGAGAAACTACCAGAAACTGTTTTGAAAAACTCAGCAGGAGGGAAAAAAACAATGAATTAAAACCCACATTGATTTAAAAATACAAATTAATCAATCTGTCAACTTCAAATATGTCCATTAGAAGGATGAGTACCAGTCCCCCCAGCATAACTACTGATGCTCCTCTGGGATGCCTGGGGAGAAACTGGCACAACTTGGACGAAACATGACCTTGGTTACTGCCAAGTAAGGCCAGTGGGGAATTTCTCTTGACATGCCTAGCCAACATCATCAGATCATGACAATAAAGAATTTCAGTCTAGATCTATCATATGCTTCTTGAAGCATTTTAGTGTATTTCTCCTGTGTAATAAAAATACAGGAAGTTCATACTTGCCAAAGTTTTTTGTTTGTAATTAATGGAACCAAGTCACCATATTTTATTTTTTTATAGTTCTAAAAAGGAAGAATACCAGTGTTTTCTCTGTAGTGTTTACAAACTTTTAAACTAAATTAATGATTATCAACCAATCATTGCACACACAAATATGACTTAGTTTGGACTTACCTGTCAGCTTGTTGGTTTGGTTTCTGGTTTGGATTTGGGGGCAGGTGTCAAGGAAAGGAATAGTCTTATTTTGTAAAGCTATGTATGAAGGTGCTATTGTTCCATCTGCATTTGCAGATGTGTATCATCATGCCATGTTACATATCAAGCAAAAAGTAAAGAAATTGCATGTTTATTATGTATAAATGACAAAGGCATGGTTAAATAAGTGGTGATACCCCTTTTTTTATTAAGAGTAACTTCTATGTAATGTTTGGAGGCCTACAAAGGACAAGACTGTTTATATGTGGTTTAAATTAACAGTGTTCCCAAACTGCTTCGAGTCAATATGCTAAAACTGTCTGTTGGTTTGTACCTCTGAATGCAGCACTGCACAGAAAAGCCTGCCCCAGTGCTGGGCTGCCCCAAGAGGCTGCAAGCTAAGGATTATTGTAGGCTCTGACCCGAATAGCATGTCACTGGAAGACCACTGCAGTGTCACCCAGGGATGTAACTTGCATAACACTACACGCTGCCAGTGCAGCTTGGGTTCCTCTGTCCCTGGGCAGGGGCTGCCTGGCAGGCTGAGCACCCAGGAGGGGCGTCAGGATGGGGCACCCTGTGTCATCTGGAGCTGTGCTTCATGCTTGACCTCTGATGTTAAGTATATATCTCCTTGGTAAAATGCAGGCAGAAATCAGATTAATGACTTGTCTGTTTGTCTATTTTTGACAGGAAGCAATTATGGCTGGCAAATAGTACGTAGTGTCCTATGTGTGCTTTTACTCTGTGTTTATGGTTACCGGAGGAGATTTCCTCTCAGCACACTTCCCGTCACTAAAGGAAGAACAGTCTGATGTGCAGGGAGTCCTTGCTGGTTTAGTCATTTAACTGCTGCAATATAGCACTTATTTTATCTGGATTTATTTCTTCTCTCCTTTGCACTGATAGCTGAATACCTCTAGTTCTGTGGCTATGTTTCATTAACTGGAGTTCAAGCCAGTTAGTGTTCATGGTTTTAATGGAGAAACCAGTGCTGAAAACACAGGGGCCCATGAGCTCCTTAGGAGCCTTGGGATGGGAGAATTCAGAGGGAACAGAGCTTCATGCAAGAATTTGTAGGAGCTGTTGTCTAGCCCACAGAGTGGGAAGCAGGTAAAAATTAGGGGTGGGGTTTCCAGAAGCACTAAATCCTACTCAGAGCAAAAGGTATTTATACATGTAAGATTCTATCTCTCGTGAAAACTGTGTAGCTATTGCCAGCGTGACATTGAACCTGAATTAGTATGCCTTAGGCTGACACTGAACACCCACAGCTATAGAGCTTCTAAACACCCGTGGGTGGCTTGTCTGCAGGAGATCGTGATGCTGTTGACTTGCAATCTTACAATCTCTTGTGAAGTCTATAGGAACTTTGCAACCCAAAATTTCCAGAAGTACCTAAGACTGTCAAAGCTTCCATCTCATAGTCTGGAAAGCATGCAGTCAGATAAGAAACCTGTGTTATATTAATATTTGTTATTGACCACACTACTCACCTAACAATGTCTATAACCATCTTAAACACATGGTGCTGAATTAAATAAAGGACACTGCTGCTTTCTGTACTTTTCTGGAGGCATGGTAGGTACCAACTGTGACTGACCCTGGCTTACACATTCCAGAGCCTACAAACATATATGGATGCATAAACACACTGCTATACCTATGCTAATGAGTACCTATGTATGCACCTATACTTAGGAAGACATTCTTTCCTGTGAGCATGGTGAAGCCCTGGCACAGGCCCATGGAAGTGGTGGCTGCCCCTCCCTGGAGTTGTTCCAGGCCAGGTTGGACATGGCCTTGAGCAGCCTGGTGTAGTGAGAGGTGTCCCTGCCCATGGCAGGGGGTTGGAGCTTGATGATCTTTAAAGTCCCTTCCAGCCTGAACCTGTCTATGATTCTATGATAAGTGAGCTAAATGTGTGTGAAATGCCTGAGCTCATCTTGCAGTGTGGACAGCCAGAATTTCAGCAGTTGTGGCAATGGCTGTAATCTGAGCAACAGGCTCCTCTACTTTAATCTCCATGGTCATTTTGTTTCCTTGCCTGTGTATCACAGAGAACCTGTGATAAAAAGGTAGTCTGAAAATTCAAAAAATTTTTCCCCCTTTTCTTGTCTGAACACTATAAACTGCACTGACACTAGCAGCAAGGGTTCTAGTTTACTCTGGTTGCAAATCTACTTCTGCAAATTACTGTGAGATGCTTAAACAGGAAAAACAATGTTACTCCTAATTGTAAATCTACACTTGGGAGACAAAAAAGAAAGGTGGTGGAAACATGTGGGCCTGATTCTGCTTTCGGTGTTGCCCTTGGCAAAATTTATGTGGCAAAATCCTGAAGGAGCTTGATGCTGCCAGTCTGCATAAAGCACGCTGCTTTTGAAGCAATTGAGTCAATGTTTGAGACTCTGACAATCGGAAAAGTAGGTTGACATAATTATATTAAGATATCTGAGTGTCATGTACTTTGAAAGACTGAATTTTAAGCCGTTGATTTAAATTAATAAAGATTCAAGAGTTTATAATTTGTTTATTTATTGAAATCAAATGCAGTCCATGTTTCTAACTAATTGAAAAGTATACTTGTGATAGAGAAAGTATTTAATTTGGGCAGGCAAGCTACCAGACTTCCAAATAAAGATGATGAATTGCAAATTCTCAATCTTAATCCCTGTAGGCTGACAGTTACCCCTTTAAAAGCAGCATTTGAGTGATATACTATAGCTGGTAATAGCACACAGCTGCAGAGTAGGAAATCCCTTTGCTATTTTGCAAAGATTTTTATTTTGCTTTATTTATTTTTCAAAATTATACTTTCCTTATTTAGAATAAAGAACTTCTTGCTATTGTGAGTGGACTGGACCTTTAACAAACAAACTCCTGTTTGTTTGCTATATGTAAAAACACCTGGAGATCAGTTCAGAATTTACTTCACTTGTATGCAGCATTTTCATGAGCATAAATGCATTTACAGTTGTGCAGCCTCTCCCCCTCCAAGTGTAAAGAACCCATTTCTGTTATATATCCTAACAGTCAGTATACAAGATCAAATGCAAAGAGGGTTGGTTTTTTTCTGTCTTTAATGTATAAAGCATGTGTCCAACAACAGCAACAAAATCAGTGCCAGAAGCAGCAGTCCATAGGGAAGCAGTAATTTGTATGTCTGCACATTATTCTGTGTCTGTGCACATATTAACTCTGGTATACAGTAAATTGTGTTACCATGGCAGCCCTCACATGGAAAGTTATATACTAGTAGGGTATCTCTAACAACTACCAACGGGGAATACGCATGTTCTGGCAAATGCAGGAGGGTGTAGTTTGTTTCCTGGGAGGAAACAATGTGCTGTAATTAAGGATGGGGAAACCAGGTTGCAGAAAAGAAGAAACAACTCAGTATTTGCCCCAAATATAAGAGGTGGAAAAGAAAACAAGAAGGAAAGAAGCCCCAAAACAAAGCCCTCAGAAGAACTCTATCTCTGTCTTTTCCCAGGCATCAGCACTACTGTGACTCCCAAGGGCTGGAATGCTGTAGCCTTGACTCAAACAAAGCTGCCATTAAAATCCTGTCTTATGGTTTTCAGTCTGTATACTTCTCATTGAGGCTTTTACAGGGCACTTTGCTTACATTAGCTTTTGTGTCCAATTTGAGATTGAACTTTCTTTATGATGAAGCTGGTTTGTCAAGGGTGAGCTGTTATCAGTGATGCTTACAGTTCTTCAACACTGTGTTATCATATGCTGTGTTATATTTATAGTTGTATATACAACTTTGCCATACTTCAGCTTTATGGGTGACATTTTGAAACAGATGCTATTTGCTTGAGTTATTTCTCCTTTTTTTTAGGTGTTTAAACAAAAAAGTTCAACCATTTAGAGGAATCAGATTGGAGGGAAAACATTTTTAACCCCATTAGAAACTTTTTCTGACAGTTCTCCTGGAACGCTTAGCACCTGCTGGTTTGAATTGGAGCCTTAACATTAGTGATACATAAATGGTAGCATCACTCAAAGAGAAAGTACAATAGAAATGAGAGACTATGTCAGTGTGTTACAATGCAAAACCCAACACTGAGTAGAGTGAATGTAGGGTCAGTGCTTTGGGTGAGTCATCAGTGGTTTAGAAAGAAGAAAAGAAAGACGTGACAAGATAGACAATCCCAAGAGCTATAGGCTTGTTGTATTGGCTGGAGTTTAATGGAAAAGCGGTGCTCCTGTCAGCTGGTGTACTACATAATAATGTTAACACCACTACAAACAGGTTGTGGTTTATTGCTTCAATTTCTTATGTACTGGCAAGAGAATTAACAAGATTGATGCATTAGGATCTCAGATCTCAGTCAAATTAGGTGACTAAGAGGGTGATGAAAAAAAAAACTTGTTCTTTGAAGGAGCACAACTCCATCAGAAACTTGTTACATCCTAGCATCAGACCATTTGATGAGCTGCTGATTTAACAGCACACTTAGCAGGCAGTAGTTACATTGATAGGGGCAACTACTTAATCAGTGCTTTAAGGATATTATGTTCAGAGTGATTTAAAGGGATATTGTGCTTTAGTAAGTGTGCCGTGAGTATGAATATGTTCTGCATGAAGTGAATGCAAAAATGAGGTTGCAAGTGTCACTTATGCTGTCAGCTTCTTTATTTGGGCATATGTTAAAGAAAGAAAAAGCCACTAAATACAAACCAAATACTATCATTTTGAAAATGTTACTTACTGGAACGAAATAACGATCAGTGGAGGAGAACAGGGAAAGAAAACAGCAGCTCTCGGGGAAATAATGAAGTGTGGTGAGATACAGAAGAGGAGGATTTGAAGGTGCAACAGTGAGTAAAGTTCTTGACATCCACTGGCTGGCTTCTATGACTTGGAACATTTCCATCATCATCATGAATATATCCAGGAGTGCTGACTGCCTTTCAATACCTGCCTTGTAGAGCAAGTGGCTCAAGGAATAAATCTTGCATACCTTACCAAACAAGGGCAAACCAGCTTGGTACAGAGAGATCTGTCAGCACTTGCAGATCAGATACAAAATGTAGTATCTGACAAATATCTGTGGAGAATCAGCATGAGAAATGTTTTCTGAATTCTCATGCTTAAAATAATAAACAGAAAAAAAATATTGTGAAGGCAACATCAGTTTTGGAGGGGCACTGAGTTAGGGAGTGTTTCATGCCAAATGACTGGCCTGAGTCTGGCATGACTGCTGCTCTTACATAGAGCTTGTCTCTAGTTTTGGGCAGGTGACTATAGTTTACCTGCCTCAGTTTACAGGGGTCTGCAGGTTCCATCCCTTTCTTGTTCTGGAGTCCATGTGTCTGATGCTCTGCTTAAAATCACCACAACACACTGTGATTAGGCAGAGAGGCCAGAGAATAGACACCATAAAGTCAGCTAGTTCTTTCCAGTAATATCCAGTTACTGCTGGGGCAGTGCAAGGAGCAGAGCCCAGTGCCAGGGTCCCATGCATAGCTGTGGTATTGCAGCATCCCAGGGTGATGGACATGGAGCTGTTCCTCAACATTGAATTCATTAACTTTTGAAAATGGCCTGAACTTTAAGGTCCATCACAGCAAGAACAAAAATAAAGGAGGGAAGATAAAAACAGGCATTGCTTAGGGCAGGAGAGATATTTGTTTTGTTGTGGAGAAAATGAGGCAAGGCAGAGTCATTAGGAAGGCTCCTTATGAAAGCAGGCATTGCTTGGGAAATTGCAGTGCCATTGACTAGAATGCATAGAGTACAAAAGGGAGATATAATAAGAGGAAAGCAGTTATATACCTAAGCCCTGAAATGTAGCATTACATCTATCCTGAGAGATAATCATTCCTGTCATTACTAAGCTGTAAGATCACTCAGTCCTAGTATGGTAGAAATCCAGGAGCTCAACATATCAGTCAGGTAGCTTTTCATAACACTGCTTCTGTGTCTCTGCTGGAGTTAAAAAAATAAACCAAAAGAACCCAAAACCCTAATAGTGGCAGTCACTCTTATGGTTGCTAGCAAACCTTGTAAGTAATAACTCATAAACTTCCTTAATTGAAATAAATTGAATTTACTCTTCATTGATGCCTTGCAGAGTCATTTGGAAGCGCTGACGTTCTTTCTCAGGAACTGCTCCATTGGTACTTGCAACTGTGGCTCAAGAACAGAAATTCTAGGGACAAATTTTATTATAACACAGATTTAAATCTTCTTTTAATTCATTGGTGGTGTTCCCCGTACATACACGCAAACAGAACTCAACTGTAGAAGTTATGACCTGTATTACATAACCAAATCACATGTGTTACATGTATCACATTACCAGAATAGTGATAAAAGTAGCCAGGGGCAATGGCTGGCTGAGCAGAGCACAGAGATGTGACAATGACTCTTTGACCACCATGCTGCCTATGTCCTGGCACTGTTGACTCTGCCAGTCTTACTCAATGAAGTTGAGTAACTAGTCAATGACTAGTTCTGTGCAGTAGAAACCATTAAAATTGTTCCTAGTACCACCTTACAGATGCAAGACATGATATACTGACTTGGAGAAAAGGTCCTGCACTCTATCTGTGAAGCAGCCAGAGAAATAGGAAAGTAAATGTTTATTTACCACAAAGTTTGACAAAATACAGAACCTTCTGATATCCTTAGAGGATTAAAAACTCTGACAGTCCCTGCCAAAAAGATAGTCTTGGAGAATGAGATGGAAAATCATATGTTTTGTTGAAAGATTGAAAGAAAAACTGTGACAGAAAAAATACTGCATAGAGGTGCAAATAATTGAGGTTTTCTCCTAAAAGATACATGGGTTCATAAAAATAGCTTGAACCGTTCTGATGACCTTAAGATTACCAGCACCGTGGAGACATAGACTTGCTCCCATTCATTTCTGTGTCCAGTCTTTGCTCTCATATTGCTTCAGAGAACAGACAATCTGCATTTAAAGAATTCATCTGCTGAGGAATTTGTTCCAACTGTGGGTATATAGTTGTATTGCTCCAGTATTATCACTACTTATTACTGAATATGAAAGTCTCTTTCCACTCTACATGAAATCCTAATTTCTGTGTTTCCACTAATTTCTCTTTCCTAAGAAGATTTTTTTTTTCTTCTTTAGTGATGGACCATGAGTGAATCACCCATTGACCTCCTTTGACATAGCCTAAACAGCCAGACTTTCTAGCTGTCCAATTGCAGGATGGGTTCTGTGGTCTTGAAATCTTTGTGAACATGTTTCTGGATCGTTTCCAAGTTGTCAACAAGCTCCTAAAAAGTGTGGATTGAGTACTTGGGACTTAACACTGTGTCAGAGGGCAACTTACTGATTTCCTATTTTATATCATAATCTCAGGGGAGGCATTATCCAATATACTAGCTGCATCTGTCCTTATCTGTACACAGCATAGTTTGGTTTTCCAGTCACCACGTCAGGTAGGCATCTGCCCAGAACACTTTGGAGTTTCTTTTCAGTTCTTGCACCCCAAAACATCTATAATCAGGAACCAGATGTGTCTGCTCATCTGGTGATAGACATGTACTGCCTGTGGTTTCTGAGTGAGAGTCTTGTTCATCTTATGCTGTGGAGTAGGCAGAGGGAGACAGAGAGCATTTACGTTTTGCTTTCTGATTCGTAGACTGATGGCACTAAAAAGGCTGCTCACCCAAAGGAAACTGTACTCAAACTTAGCTCTGTAAGCAGTATCGGTCTTGGATGCTTGTCAGCTTTTGAGGATTTTACTGTGTGTGAATCTGAATTAAAGGCTTTAAACTGCTTTTTACGGGCAAAGATGGGCACCTCAGAATGGTGTTCTTTGAGCAAAAGCTGCTTATGCCAGCTCTCAACCAAGACTGCAGAGAACATATCTCCCTGAGGTGATGGGAAACACTCCATACTTCAAGTCCTTTTTTTTTTTTCCATAATCTCATGTAAAACATCTGAAAAATGTTTGAAATGTGGACTGGAAGCCCTACTCTGGTTTAGGGTATCTGAGTTGTGCATGTTGTCGTTTTCTTCCTTAGGGAGCTGAAATTGTTTTCCTGAGTAGTGCTGCAGCTTTCAGAGTGGCCAGTCCTAGAGCCTAGAAAGCCCCTAGTGCTCTCAAAGGATGAGGGAAAAGGTTTTAAAATCCCTTTCCTGAAAGATTTAGCCCAGACCTCCTACGCTGTGAGCAGAGCACGTACAGACAAAATGGACATCACCACCCAGATGACCGACAGCTCTACTCACTGCTACACTTTTGTCCACAACTCGTTCACATCTGTGCACACTAAGCTTGGTTTGGGTGTCTGGCTCTGGCTCCTGCCTTGATCTGGACAGTTGGACAATTTGGAGAGCCAGTGAGCTGGTGAGGCACTAACTCACTGTGTTGTTCTGGAAGGGCAACACTTCCAGACAGGCAAGTTAAATGCCTATGGACTTTAGAAATGCAAATTTAGATATCTGGGGACTCTAGCTAGGCTTTATGTAGGACATTTTAGGAATTATGCTCTTCTACCTAAGTACCTAAATTCCACCCATGTTCCACTTCAGGCTTATTAGTCCCTCTGTGGATTTAGTCTCAGGAAAATAAAAGGCAGGATTCAAGAACCTGTGCTTAATAACGAATCTCTGAGCAGAGAACATGTAGGCTTTGGTTTGAGGTCCAGCCAGATTTGAGTCAAATAAGAGAAAAAGTGTGTCTTTGGGGATTGCAAATCAACAAAATGGTGCTTAATAGAAAGAGAGCAATAGAAGATGAAGCTGAGAGAGAAGAGAAACCTGTGACTTCAAGGAAGTTGTCTGTCCTCTCAAAAACTATGCCAGCATTTTCTATAAGTGTGGGCTATTAAAATACACAGACTCAAAGATGTTCCTCTTTTGATTTGGTAACCATCTTGAAATTGCAATTTTTACACATGATGAATGTTTAGTGAGAAACTGCCTTATAACAGTGAAGTCTGCCACACCTGGTTTTTATATGTATTTCTCTATACAGCTGCTTGTCACCAAAACGGCTAGTGAGGTGAAAACTTGGAACCTCCTCACAGGTTAGCTTTATATTGTGCAAGGAAGAAAGGTTCCTACTTCAATGGAAAAAATGGGCTGTGGTCACAGTAAGGTCACAGGCAATGTTCACCTGCTGTTTAGCATGGATCAGATTAGTCCAACCACAAATGCCCAGCTGAAGTTTTACAGGTGGAAAGCCACTCCCACTTCTACCCTGAACATTGTTGCCTACAATTGTGGCACTAACCTGCTTGTGGTAAACTGGGGTTGGGAACATCTAGCTCAAGAGTGACCTTCCCTCAAATCCCCATCTTCCTTAACCTTTTTAATCTAGTGAAATAATAATAGTTATAACATTGTTAGTAATAACATAATTGCCAAACTAAGAACAAATTCTGTTCAGCGCTGCATGGAAGTTCAGAGAGATGCTCTAGTTCGTGCTGAACAACGCTTTAAGCTACAAATGAACTTGAATGAGGGTAATTGTACAGAAAGCGATTACTCAGACTGTAAACCCTGTGGGACAGCCACCATCTCTGCTCTGTGTTTGCATAACACTTAGATGCACCAAGGTCCAAGTCTCCTCTGGGGGATCACCATCTGTGCTGAAATAAACTCTAACTAATCTCTGAGGCTTAATGCTATCAGCACTATAGATCCTGTTTTCTCAATTTCTCCTCCACCATTCATTCAAAGATCTTAAGCAGAAGCAAGGAAAGTAACAAGGATATAGGGTTATGCAGAACTCTCTATGTTTTTGGGGGGGTTGACATGAAGAGGAGGCATCTTTAGTGCTGTGCTTTCCATCCTCATCAATTTTCTGTCATTGGCAGAAACACAGAATGGCTGGACAACTCTTTTCCTCCATGGCCCTGAAATTTAGGAGATCAGAAAAATATTTTTAAAAATAATTTCATAGCTATGTTCTGAAAAACAAGCAAAAATGTCTGAGATGTTTCAGGAAATGTTGTCTTGGTCACTGGAGAGTAATTTAAAATCTATCTGGTTTTATGATGTCTGACTGTCAAGTGTTTTTCAGTGACTGATAGAATGACTATTTATGAGAGAGCCTGGTATTTTCCAACAACAATGCCACATTTTATTCCATTTAACCAATGAAGAGCGTGACTGTAGGAGGCATTGGCTCCTTTCAGCATTTGGCTACTTCTACCTTTGCTATGTAACTCTTCTGTTATGGTCATAGATCTATGCCTTAATGTCAGGATACTGTAAATTCAAATTCATAACAGTTTCATAGTTGTCCTCATAAATTCGAGTTATGGCACTGTGCACATGTTCTAGGGAGGATTGGAACTAAATTGCTCTGGGTGCTGAACAGACATAGGAAAAGTGATTCTTCATCCTCTGTATGGGTCTATCTAAAGTGGGGATAAAAATACTTTCCTATGATTAAAATGACCAATGGACCAACAAAGTTTAAATCTCTGATATTGTGTTTTGCAGTTGATCCCCACAATAAAAGAATGTAAACAAGTTAATATATATACATATTGTCAAGTTAATTCACTTGAATAATTGGAGAAAATCACGACCAGTTTACATATACTCTATGAACAGAAAGTGAAGCTATATTAAATCATGTAAATTATTCTATGTGAGCTGTTTACTCTTTTCCAGTAATGATGTTATTTGTCACCCCAAGCCCCTGTATGGGGATGTAAACCAAAGCACATGTTAGGAGAAGGAAATAACTATACACAACATGAGCTTTTCCTCTCTAGAGAAGTCTAGTGCTGCCCGTTTACACTGTGGCGTTAATTAAGCAGTGATTGATGCTTATTTGGAAAGCTAAAGATAATTACTACCTATCCATTTGACCTCAGTATTTTAGCCAAAGAACACTGTGAGGAGTACAGCTCTTCAATGCAAGAGAAAAACTGTTCTTTCCTGTCCTTGTTTTGCTCCTCAGAACAAGGTTCTTTCCCCCTGCCAGGTGGATTTCCTGGTTCTTGTGGGGCACAACAGGAGGAAAAGATGCTTCAGGATGATACCTTCTGAAGGTGAAGGAAGATCTGCCAACAGCCTGCTCCCCTTTCAAAGGGGCATTTTCACCATTTCCTTCCAAGGAACCTTGTTAAGCCTCTCTGCCATTGCTGGATTTGTTTTGTGCTAGTACACAGGTGTACTAATGTCCCAGTTTCATGGCAAAAAGGAGGGAGAAAAAGATTAGGAGCAAGCTTTCTGCCATCCACCTCTGTCCATCTGTTTGCTGTTAGCAAAATATAGACTTCACACTAAAACTAGCTTTTAAGTTTTCCTCTTTCTTTTCCTTTGTTGTTTTCCATACTAACGTGATGTGAAGCCCTAAAATGGTGATCTCCAAATAGGTTGAGCTCACTGCCTTATCTTGATTTACATTACATGACAGCTTAGGTGGGCTTTATTTTAAAACAGCCACCTGGGGAGATCTAACCACCATGAAGCAGGCTTCATGCTTCACACAAAATATGGCAGATACTTGGGCCAATGATCTGATGGTGCATTTTATCATTCCAATGGGCCTTTCCCATTCTGATAACTTCAGAATTGCCATCGTGCTACTGAGAGCGAAGGAAAAAAAAATAATTTCCATTCTGTCCAAGACAATGGATTGTGTTCTTTGTACAACAAGCTATAAGCATGTTAATTGACTTCTGGGTATTTTACAGAGATATGAGAAATCTTTGTGCTAGCTCTCTTGCCCTGGCATATGGTTCAGCTGCTCCCCTCCACAGCAGCACCTGCTTGCTTTTCTGAAGGCCTGCTCTGACAGCCCAAGAAAACACCTCTTTTCAAAACCACTCTGGGAGATTTCAAATGTTGTCATAAAACAACTGTATGATAGAAACTAGAAATCATACAATAAGTGCTCAACTGAGGGTGTTCAGAAACCCATGAATGTGTGTGAGTATGTATATGGCATCATTAGGAACATAGTCCTTTTCTGATTTTCCTAATTTTTTAAGTTCTACATTCCTCACTGTATTGCTGAAACAAACAAATGGGAGCAGGAGCAGCAGATCCCAGCCACAGTTAGGAAAATGCCAGTCACAGCCCCATCTCATGTAAGTAGAGGATGGCAATTGCATTTTACAAGCAATTAGAGGAACTTCTGGAGTTTCCACGTACGTTCTGCGATTTGGCAGCATGGCAGAATCGGAGAGATTTTAATGTTAGTGCTGCAAGATTGTAAAATCATGCCTTGCGATGTAGAAAATGGAAGTTCCTTTGGAAGCTGCATTAATGAGCTCATTTTACTAAACTTCATTAAACCAGCCATATAATCTGTGCAAACTTAGTCTGCTTCTCAATTACATGGAAATGGAGTGTGCTCTGAAGAGTTAGGAGCCAGTGGCCATTACTGATTGTGTCATGCCAGGGAGGCTAAACTATTGCAGATGTTGTCTTTCATGATTTTTTTGAAGCTGTAGGTGAGAGAGAATTTGGCTGAGAAACGCAGTGCCTGGTTGTGGGTTGCTAAAAGACCTGCTGGACACGGGGCTGTTGTGCATGTGGGCCATGGAGCCAGACCAGCAAACACAGCAGCACCATGCTTGGGTCAGTGGTTGCACCAGTTTACAGAGCTCCTCTTCTGGGGGTCCAGGTGCAAACAAGTGTTACTTGTCAGAAGTGAGCTTGTGAAGTGACAAGGAAGATCCTTTAAATCTGTGTTATAATAAAATTTGTCCCTAGAATTTCTGTTCTTGAGCCACAGTTGCAAGTACCAATGGAGCAGTTCCTGAGCAAGGACGTCAGCAAGAACGTCGTGTATTTTTCAGCCCATAACTGCATCTCCATTAGTGTTGCTGCAGCAACATTACTCTAGTAGAAACTCTACTTAAATGTTTGCATTTAAATGATCCCATCTATTACTGAGAAAACTAAGATGTGGCAAAACTTCTGTTTAGTTGAGCACAATGCTGTTTCTCTTCCTCCTACCCTAAAATCTCAGATATTGTCCCCTGACATGTTGGACAGGGACAGCATGGTATCTGTGCTGTGCATCCCTGTGCAGGAGAAGCCTGGTCCCACAGACATCCTGCTCTGCTTTATGGGGCATTGTAAGGTGTAGCTGCTTTCCATAAAGTGTTTTGTTTCACTTTACAACTTCAAGATATGCCAATCTAGCAAATCCACAATGCCTTGGAAAGAAATTCAGTTTTATGGAATTATGTAACTCAAAATGTTCCTGTAAAAATATGCTATTTCTTCTACTACTAATGATCTACTGGGAAATTAGGGGAATTAACTCATAGTTAGAAGTCAGATGGAGGAAGGGAAAAGAAAGGACTGAAATCAAAATATTGAAGTAACCTGAACCAGCTTCGTGGTTTTGTTTTCAGTTAGCAAATGATTCTGATAGTTTAACATTTCATCCCATTTCAGGGATTTATTTGAAACCTATGACATGGGGAAACTGGTCACATGGGGAAACATGAGGCAGAAAAAGGTTGTGCCTTGCACCTTTTGATGAACTTTAGTTTAACTATCTGTTTATTCAAACTGCACCAAACCCATTGTATATGTTAGTTGCTAATCAGGGTTCAGTTGTCAGGAGCAGATGTGGCTTGCTTGCCTGCTTTCCCTTTCACTGTAACAACCTGTCCTTCGAGTGTCCCGGTGCTTTTCTTTTAATTATGTACCAGTTGTGCCATATTCTGTCTTGTAGGACACAATGTGCTGTAACAATTAAGCCCAGAAGATCAAAGCTGACTCAGCTTTTATTGGCGAGGGGAAAATAATGTAATGGTAAAACAGCACTTCTGGGATACCACGGGCCTCCTCCAACCACAGGCGGTGAAACCAGAGATATAAAAGAGAGCTGGGAAGTTGGACTTTTTCCTCAATGTCTTTTGTTGTGAGTTAGATTAAAAAAATATTTAAGTGCTTCCAAATATATATGTTTTAAAAATCGCTCAATGTATATGATTCTGCTATGGCTTTTTAGACCCTAGCCCAAGACACTCAAAGGGAGGCTCATTTCAGAAAGCATTAGGTATCTGTCCATCAAAAAACAAATTGCTGTCGCTACAGGGCTGGGGCAATGTGTGCCCTGAGTGTGGTTAGAAACACTGAAGAGTGGCAGATGATTTACAGTCCTGGTGGGTGCCCCTCCACCTAATCACAGGCAGGTTTACCAGATGGCCACCAGTCCACACTAACTGTGTATTGGAACTGGCCACCATACCTGGATACTGAATGTAGAGCCTATTAGGGATTGTAGTTCCTCAGCTGCATATGGCTCCTCATTATATCATAAAAACACGCTGTAAGTGTAGCTTGATCTGATGCAAACATTTGAGAGCGAGCTTGCAGTGAGGTTATGTAAATGAACTGGCTGTGCCTGTTTTGCCTGCATGGGGATGACTGGTTTGGGGCTGCGTTACCTCCAGAGGAAAGGTCGTATCTTACACAAAGTCTGTGAGCAAGGACATGATTAAGGCCTTCCTGCAGAGTGCTGCGAGGTGTTCTACAAGACCAGGAGAAGCAAGCATCATAGCCTAATGGTATGGCATTAGTCATAACAGTAGCACAAGGATGGTGACAGAAAAACTGACTTTGGAAACGCCATGGTGCCAACAGGACAAGAGGAACCCTGTAATGCATAAATCCCGCTGCAGCCGGGGTCCTGCGCGT
This sequence comes from Heliornis fulica, assembly GCA_013399135.1. Taxonomy (NCBI): domain Eukaryota; kingdom Metazoa; phylum Chordata; class Aves; order Gruiformes; family Heliornithidae; genus Heliornis; species Heliornis fulica. Next base: position 331,816 of record VXBZ01012075.1, on the reverse strand, counting down.
GGCTCTGTGTGCAGGATGGTTTAGGAAGGCTCTTGGAGGGAAGGGATGGAACAGATGGACCAAGAGCTGGCTCTCAGGATAGGATGGCAGAAATGAGGCAACAGCAGCTCTTCCTTAAATCACTCCAAGCTTTGTGCTGGGCCTGGCACAGACAGGCATATGAAATGGGGAAACTGTAACTGGTTGCTGCTATTCCCCCAGGCCTGAGCAGATCTTGTTCAGAAAAGGTTCTCACTGAAGGCAGTAATTATCTGGTAATTAAATGATGCTGTTGCATATGGTAGATTTCCAAAGTGGGATTGTCCTGGATTAATACAAGCTTTTATATGGAGAAGGTGAGCAAAATCTTGCCCTAAGACCTCCATGCATTGTTTTTTCTGTGTGCTTTCTATAATACAAAATCTGTGTTAAATGAAACTATAAAGTGAAACTATCAGCTATTTGGCAGTGGTTCAGGCAAGATATACTTTTTAAAAACAACTTATAAGCACGAAACACCTTTTGTGAGCGCTTGTATTCAAGGGAAAACAATTGCTGCAAAGCTTATAGCAGTTGCACGAGAGGCAGACCAGCTTGGACAGCTAAGGGTTCAGTGAGTAAACTTTGGAAGCTGCTGTGTAAAATCTCATGGTTGAGGAGAATTTAATAAGATAATAAGAACAATCAGAAAACTTCTCCAGTTGTAACTTTTCCAGTGTCCTCTTTGAATATGTTTTCCAGCATTAGCAGAAACATTTTCATAGGTTAGTCTACAGACCAAGGCATGTTAAAATTGAAGCTAGCAATTATTTTTGAATACAGAATGTAAAGTTTTTTTTCCAGGCAATGAAAGGCTGGCCTCAACTTGTCATTAGGGCATTTTTGGGTGGTTTCTAATTTTTACTTATTGCAGAAAGCAAAATTTATATTAAGGATCTATCCTGTGTTTCCTTTTGTGTCCTTTTTACATAAATAGTGTATCTAACTGAATCTTCCAGTGTTCTCTTTACTACTTTTTTTTTTTAATATTGACAGGATTTCCATCTTTGGTAGAACATATTTTACCTGTGAGAAAAATCTATGTGTACAGTGTGGGGCAGGGTGTGATCAGGAGATTTAAAGTACTGTCCTGGTGGGGTCTGGATCAGCATGTGGAATCTCAGCTCCAGTATGAGGACTTAGATGAAATGTTTTCCCCAAAGCCAGAAGCCTTTCAGTGATGGGTCAGTTCTGAAGATGAGTCATTGGGGTTGAGAAAAAGCTGACCAAAGAACAGACAAATCATGCTGCTGATGCAAAAGTGTGCAGGGAGTGATGACCATTTGGATTGGAGAAATGAAGAATGTGCTTCCCTCCAATCCAAGTTTATTCCCCAAAAGCAACACTAAAAATAAAACAAAAGCTTTCTCAAGAGGTTTATTCTGCTGTTTCTATCCAAAACAAAACAGATATGCTGCTACTGAATAAAACCTCTCTTCCTGCATTCTCCAATGCAGTTTTAGTTTCCGAATCAATACAGCCCACATTCAGAGAAGGTATAATTTCTTCAGGTGCTGGCCATAGTTGCTTTATTCTTTATCATCTGTGGAGCACAATCCAACTTCAAAGAGACAAAGAGAGTTCTCTGCAAGCCATGGGGTGCACTCTTGGAGCTTCCTCTCTGCTATCATGCAGAATTTATGAAGGCCTGGCTTTTTGTACTCTGATGATACGGGGTACGGCCAGGTTTTCAAAGTGTTCTGCCAAGCCTGTGCCCGTGGCCCCAGTCTGCAAGTTCCCTTGTCATGGAGTCTCTTGAAAACCCATTTTGGCTGCACCAGAGAGGAAGCCTGTTGAGGGGAGGAGAAAGTCTGAGCTTCATTCCTTAGCGACAACAAAACATCAAAACTCTGAAATCAAATTAAATTCATCTCCCATGTATATTCAAATTGTTCGCTTGGGTTGCAACGGCGCTTGATTGATTCTCACTGAAAGCCTTCCTTTCACTCAACAATCTTGTTGAATGCCAAAATGCCTGTCTTATGGTCAGAAAAGCTTGAAGTTGGATATTCATCAAAGTATACTTGCACAACTCTAGTAAGAGCAGAGGTCAGAGGACTCCAGAAGGGCTTCTCTGATGATCCAGAGGGGTGGATACAAGAAGGTGGGATGTGGATTGTAAAGAGGAGGAGGGTCTGAGTTCTGCTCAGCCCTCTGTCAGAGAAATGATGGTTACCCTGGAGATTCAGGGAGATGAATTAAATTCTCTGTATTCCAAACTTCATTTTAAGACTACTTCTTGATAGTCTGTTTTTGCTTGAAGAGTGAATCTGTACAATTAATTCTGGTGCAATATTTTTTGTTGTTCTGTTTTCACTAGTGTAGCTTAAAATATCTAGCCCTGTAATAAATAACGGCTCAGTAAGCCCTGAGCTCCCTGTCAGTGAATCTCTTTTAGTGCCATCTGATTCATTTCTAAGGCTCCAGTTTTTCATTGTGGCTTATTATTACATTTTGCTCTTCTGAAAGATGATGTAGGTAATTGCATTGGTCCCTTAGCTAGCTATAGATTCTTTTTAGTTTCTTAATAATAATGAAATTGCCATAGATGCCTTATAATATTTTTCTTCAGAAATAAACATTTAAGTAGAGTTTCACACAAAGTAATCCTGAGCTGCCCTGTGGCAACAATTATAATTAAAATATAACTGTTTGATTATATAATTGAAATTGCTTCCATTTGATTAGCTTGGATCCTTTCCATGGCCATACCCCTGGTTTTGAATAACTCAGTCTTTGTACTGTGTGCTGCAGCAGCATTAATGTGGATGCAGTCATGGGCTGAAAAATACATGACTCTTTCATCCACAGGTAACGAAAGCACTTGACTGTAATACTAATTGAAAAAATCTGGTTTGTGTGTAATTAGATGGCTGCACAGTCCTGCTAGAAATACAGGGCTACTCAAAAAAACTGCCGGTGAAGAGCAGAGCTCAAGTCTTTCCACTCCACGGAAGATCAGTCTAACAGTGGAGTCATGCTCTTGTGTGTGTTTTAGTCTAGGGCATGTTTATCATCAAAATAGGTCTAGAGATGATTCACAGAGTTCCTCTTGCCCACTGCTCTGTCCAAATGGGAGAATATGTGGACTGCCTGGATTCTTCAGGTGGGCCCTGAAAACACTGGTATGATATAGTATGGTATAGCATGGGGTGGGATGTCATCTGTAAGGGAGCGAGAGACAGACATCTACTCTTTCACCCCAGGGAGGTTTGGGGAAGAGAGAAACACAAGCATATTTGTGTCTGAGAAGAATGAGGTATTGCTGTCAGTGGGGCGTTTTCCTGGTGAAACCCAAGTGGAGTTTTCATTCCTCCTCAACAGCTGGATGGTCAAAGTGGGTGGTGAAGGCACCCAGCAGGGTTTGGATGGCAGTTTGGCATATATAACTCTTCCAGAGTCATCCATGGGGACAGCACTAAGGGGCAGTTGGTATTGGTTTTATTCTTTTGCCGCAGAACAGTGAGCTCAGAAGCTGTGAAAGAGCACGACATGTAAAGAGTAACTGATTATTTAATTTATATGGTTTGCAATCAAGTTGGGTTTTTCTGGTAGCAGAAACATAAAGCAGCTCTAAATATTGCTAGAAATGCACAGAAGAAATGAAATAAATTTGACAGTATAATTACAGGTTCCTTTTATGATTCCATCAACATTGTTTAAGTGCACATGAACCTGTGCTTTACAAAAAGCTTTATTAAATCTGAAATTTGGGAGACTGAGGGAAGAAACATCAAATTCCACATGTTTTTATTGTTTTATAGTGAATACACAGAGTCCTATTGTAGTGCACTGCATACAAAACATGACATTCAATTAAGGCGTTGGCTAACGATTTCTTCATTTAGTGACAATCATGTAAACAGCAAAGTTGGAACATAACAAATTATGAAAAGGACTGTGGAATAAATTTCAATTCAGGTTGAAAGCTAATGAATTGAAATGTCAAGTCAATCATTAAAAAAATTAGAATTCAATAGTTCAAAATCGTTTAATCATTTTTATAATCATTGTATGACATGGAAGGAGCAAAGGGTCAAAATGTGAAACTGCAAACATATTTTGGCTCATGTGAATATTGGAATGAGTGGTTTAGTTGTGTTTCACCTGGAGTACATTAGCAACTTTCACAATGATTATTTTTCTTGCTTTCATGGAAATGAAATAATCAAACAGCCAAGACGGTTCTTAAAACAAGCAATTGACCTGTCACAGGATAGAGGGATTGATTATTCTATAGTCTTCATTTCACTTTACTAAAAACACATCAGAGCGGGCTTCCAGAGGTGTCTAGAGGTTAGTTCAGCCATTTCAGAGCTGCCAGTACTCTCAGTTCCCACTGAACTTTCTAAGAGCAATCATGGGTGATTAAGCATCAACCCTTAATCAGGCAGCGGATGCAATGTAGCACAGCTGTCTATGCTGAGGTGGGACAGGAGGAATGTGTCAGTAGCACCCAAGTTCTTTGCTTTAGAAACACAAATATTGACAGTTTACAGCCCTGCTATAAGGTATGAATGTGCTGGACTGCTGCAAGAGTCATCAAATTGCCTATTGTTGGTTGTTATCTTCTCAATATGACAGGTGACTAATGGAGGAACAAAAGGGCTGTGTGAGAGTCTGGGAGAAGCACCATGTGAGCAGGTTGAACAACTACTATGTGGTGATGGTTTCCTGATGTTACACTCAGTAAGAGCTGAAGCTCTGTTTTTAGAGAGGACACTGACACCACTGCAAAATCTCTAGAAGCTTATTTGTGCTTTGTCAAAAGCGTGGGGAGAATTTATTTTTGGTAGGTGCCTGTACAACAAGAGAGGGTCAGCCATGGTGGGATTTGCTTGGTCTGTGCTCTGCATGCCAGACTTCCAGGAATCCAGAGGGAGCTCTGTGAGGAGCTAGTCATCCAGCTGAGCTTTGTCCCTGTTAGGGCTCCCTGTGTCCTCCAGTATTTACAGAATAAACAGCAGAGAACATAAAAACCACGCATTGTTTTTGTTCTGTTTTTTTTTAGGAAAAAAGAAAATGAGATTGTTTTCTAAGTAATATGATTTCTGACTACAGTGTGTAGTGCTGGTGCTGATACTGGGTTTTTGTTAATAGTGGACAGTGGGGAAAACAGTCTGCTTGCTTCCTGGGCACTGCACGATATAATTAAGGCTATAACCGCACAAAATAATTGTCCTTAAGGACAATTGGGTAAAGCCACACTGTTAGCATCAGTGCAGAAATGAGACAGCAAATAAGATGAACAATCTGAGAGAGTCTTTCAGGTACCACTCCACATGCCACTCCCCAGCCCGAGACAGTCTCCAGTGTCCCAGAAGAAAATTAAATTCTATGGTACAAACCCACACTGACCAATAGTCCCAGAACAGCTTGTATTTGTCTTGCTGTGGTCAGCTTTTGGTAATTCGTGCATCTTCTGCAACAGCTTGTGTCGTGTGACAGCTTACAGACTGCACCCAGGAATGACAGGAATTACAGATGGAAAGGAACTGTTAACCTTGTCCCCACGGGAACGCTCTCCACTTCATATTTTAGTGCAATGTGCAGTTGTCCCATTCCAGATGATCTGATATAGATGTTACTGTCACTTTCCCTCTTAGTCAGAAGAGCTCATCAGTGAGAATGGAATAGATTATGTTGCTGCCAATAGGAGAAATGCCTGCTGAAAATCCAAAGCCACAACTCTATAGGTTCTTTTGAAGGAAAACGACTTAATTATAAGGCTAGAAAATTACCATGGAATAATTAATATGCTTGGTATTTACACTTAGGAAAGTGATTGTAACACATAAAATACAGTATTAAATTGGAATTAGCTACACTTATTTCGGTTACTAATATAGCCGCCCTCCATACCACCTCTTGTGGGACCTCTCCAACATCTGTTTGAAAAAATGAAACCAAATCAGCCCACAGTTTCTGCATGATCTAATTGTAAATCTCTAGTAACTTCTTGGGCTCTATCCAAAGCAACATGAGTTCCAATTTTTCCAGGTTTTCCTTATGCTGGGAAGTCAACCACCCATGTTATTACTGGGAAACATGACCCTGTGTTATGTTCCCTCACTAAGGTCCTTGAGTCAATAATCCCAGCAGTGCCTCAGCTTTTTTAGAAGTCCTGTTCTCTTCTTTCAACATGCTTTACTCTCGACACAGTGCCAAATGCTACAAAAAGTTTAGAGGTGCCAGAGTTATAATTAATGCTAAGAGAGTTGTAGAAAGGATGTAAAAGCTCAGACTTCAGGCTTTCAAACACTTTCCCACTCTTTGAGATTTAGATGGACCCATCAAGGGGACTAGATTATTCCCTTTGTGCCAAAACTAAGATTTCTTGTGCTTTTGTTCAAGGCATCTGGCTCTGGCTGCGATCAGAGACAGGAAACCGGACTAGGTGGACTCTAGTTCTGATCTGGTCTGGCAATTCAGATGCTGGGGAAAAAAATAAAATAAAAAGGGCAAGCTTGCTCTGTCCCTGGCTTGTGTGGTTTAGGGACATTAGCACAGAGATAGCCATGGCAGCTGCTTCCATGGGAAGGAAACGGAGCAGAGCGAGGCTGTACCAGGTCATCAAGGTTACCAAATTGAAACGTTCACTTTCACTTCAAAGCGTGCAGAGCAGTACTGCTGAATTCCCAGTTTAGCCACATGTTTTGCATGTTTAATAGGTTTCATTCAAAAGACAGCAACCAGAAGTAATTCTGTGAGAAAACAAACCCTGGCTAGATTTTGCATGTCAAGATCCTGTACCCCTTTTTCTCAGCCACAGTCGTGATGCTCTTTCTCTGAAATCCCTGGTGCCTGCCAGGACTCAGGATGACATTCCCACACCAGGAGTTTACTGCTTTCAGAAACAGGGTTAACAGACATTTTGTGTTTGCATTTCTACCTTCTGCCTGTCTTGCCAAGCAGCCCCAGAGCAGGTCCTGGTGAAGATGCCACCCTTCATAAGGTTTTGATGAGAAGCACCCCAGCGTGCCATGCCGCTATGGCTGCTCACATCCCAGGCAGCGTGCAGGGCAGAGGGACCCTCCGTCAGGGAGCAAGGGAGGTTAACCTCTTTGGAAGGCTTTCATTTTATTAGAGGGTGAGTTCCAACAGTTTTTCAGCATTGAGAAAGAGGTTGTAACCCTCTGACAAAATTTTGGCTGCAAAATGAAATTTCCTCTCCATGCAGGAAACCACTGGAGAGAATATTTCTATAATACTTCCATTCAAATAAATCCAGGTATTCCAGTAATTGTATGGTCTCCAGTAAAAATATCAAATAAACCTGTCATAGGCTTTTCTCCCAGATGCTTAGATACTGTCCCCTTTCACTGCTTACCCGTGTAACGCAGCCTGTAATGCTAATGGACATGCAAGGTTATGCCTCTGTGGTTCAGGCTCCATGGCTTGTCCTGGAAGGAGACAATGGTTTCTCTATGCTCCAGGGTCTGCAGCTCAGCAGCACTCCTGCTTGCCCAGTAAATGAGGTCAGAGCAACGTGCTCTGCTAATATCTTGGGTAACACGGCCTCTCGGAGGGCGCAGTCTGGATGTGATGCAATCAAAGCTCATAACTATATAATTGATTAACTTGCTTTGGAAGGCAAAAATGGCATAGTGTGGAAAAGGTGCTCTCCATAAGGAACATCCAACAGCCACAACAGTTTAACTGTCTAATAAAGTGTTTGTGCTGTTTGCTGCAGAGGAAGATAAAAGACAAAGATCAATACAATGTAAAAACCTGTACTTGGAAACCCAACGTTTTAAGAGGAGACAGGTCTGCTTAGCCGGTGTGCGGAGGGCATGGGCTCTCACGGCTGTCTTTGCACTAAGCCTCAGCTGTGACTGCTCTACCTTCAGGTCCCTAAAGCTTGTCTTGGCCCATGCCAAGACCTCCCAGTGTCACCCCTTAGTCGTGCCATCTTTTGCTCCAGAAACATTGAAATGGTGGTTGATCGTTCGCTCCCGTTTGCCTCCACTGCAGACCTGTCAGCCACCCAGCTGCAGAAGGGCATTTCCAACCTTTTACATGCAGCTCACAGCATCAGCACAGCACCATAGACCCAGGCCCCCCAAACATTTTAAACAAACCAGAGATGAAACACTAACACAAGCAGTAAATCTCGAAGACAGCTCAGTGATAGCATGTGCTGCTTTAGCTATGACATACAGTAGCTTAAAAAATTAGAATTAGTTACGAATAGTAGATTTCTCACACTGCCAGACTGTACCATTTATCTTACATAATTTACTATATCATTTTCTCTTATAAACAGCTCCAAAGCCCAAGACTTGGTTAAAAACAAAGCAAAACAAAAACCAGAAATGGATTTAATATTTAACTGTTCCCAGGGGACCACACTCGTTCCTGGTAGAAGTGAATGAGTTTGACCCACTCTGGGCAATTCCCATCAGCTTTAATAGCCCTTCCTCAGGGCTGGGCTCCACCCAGACTGTTTTTAGCTCTTCTCTGGATGACACTCTATTAAAATTAGAGTACCTTGACCTCCAGTAGCAAGAGACAAAAGCCCAATGTATTTTCCTTACTAATTGGTGCATCTATAATGACTTTCATTTCAATACAAGCACTTTGGAAATACGAACTGATGGGTAGTGAAGTTCATTGGTTAGCGCTTGTGTACAGGCACCTTTCCTCCTGGTATGGTTTTTTGCACATAATCACTCAGCAGTAGCCAGCACACACTTATTGAAGAGAAATCCAGAAACATATGGCTGAACATCTACACGCAGGAAACATTTATCCAACCACATACTTGAGCATTAATTTTACATAGAGGAAGAGGGATTTCCCTTTTGATGGTGATAGTTCCTGTAACAAAGAGATGGAATGGCCTGAATAGTTTATACTATTTATTATAACAAAATGGGCAGGAGAAATTGAGTGACCTTCTGGGTTAATAAGAATTTTGAGCAATGGTTTCATTGAGATATAATTCAGAGTTCAGGAGGCATAAGTCTTATATCTTAATTAATAATATATAGATATTTTAAAATAACATTTTAGAAGTATTAAATCTATTATCACAATAAGACACTTCAGTGTGTGAACCAGTGTGAATTAATTCACACCTAGTTGCGTGGATGGCTCTTAGCCCTTTGGCCCCATGCTTGACAATATGCTAGGCTTGAATTAATGCACTGTAATTCACAGCTTGTCATGTCTTATTGCTGAAACATATCCCTGAAGTGGCTTGGCCAATATATAGGCTGGCTTCACACTTTCACCTAGAAGAATAGATTCAGTTTTTCC
>VXBZ01012075.1:289081-322528 GCA_013399135.1 Heliornis fulica | reverse complement strand
CTTCCCAGTCACAGCTTCTCTCCAACACTGTGACCTCTGAGAAAGGTGTCACATGTCCCCCTGCCATCAGCTGGTGTTCCCCATTCACCAAACTATTACTTACTGCCATTGTAGCCTCGGCACCCGATGCGTGACACACAGCTCAGGAGCAGATCTTCCTGCAAAAAAGTAATGTGCATTCAGCTTCCTTTCTTCCAAACATAGATATGCTGTTTGGAAAACTGCACACTTACTGAGGCACCTTACTCCAGCTTGAGTGTGACTGTGAAATGCAGTATTGCACCAGCACAGAACTGGCAAGCGTGAGGGCTCACATACAGCAGAGAATAAGATTTCTTCTCCATTCTTGCTGAACAGAAATAATTCTGAATAAACCATCCAGGACAGACAGTGACTCATCCACTGCAGGAATTGCTCAAGAGACCTTCATTTCGATGCGTGGGAAAATACTACCCCTGTAATATTGCTACAGACTGCCTCGTCTTGATTTACCCTTGTTCTAGAAGTGCAAGCAGTGTTTGATGCATCCACCTGGATGCTGGCCTCACATAACCTGCTTAGTTTTTTGCTTATTTGTTTGTTTGGTCAGCTGGCTGTTTGTTTTTCAGATGCATTTGATCCCGTTTGACATTGCCAATTTGAAGCTTTATGTGGGAACACCAGAGCTGCTCCAGCACTCCAAGTGTAGAGAAAGCCTCTGTTTGTAGCGAGTCCTCAGAAAAAGAGCTAAGATGAAATTTGGAAAGTCAAGAGGGAAATAAAAAAAAAAAAGAGAAGAAAAAACCATGTAAAAAGTGAAGAGCTTGATAGGTGTGGTGATAAATCTGAATAAATAAGTGAGCGTTGCTGCAAGACACGGAGGTAGCAGTTTTGCTGAGCTATGTTGGAAGAAAGCCCTGATTGTGAGCCAAAGCAGGAGAGCAGCTGTGAAACACTGGGTGTGGGTACTCAGCAGTAATCTGTTTTAACCCTGTGTGTAATGATACAGCGCCCTGTCCAGCCAGTGCTCAGGAGGAGGCAAAGCACACAGAGGAGGGGCCACACAGGCATTAAATACACATAACTGGTGTCTTTCCTTCTTCAGTAATCCACATGAAGACAATATCACAGAGTCCCAGACTGGTCTGGGTTGGAAGGATCCCTGAGTACCATGAGTTCCAATCCCCTATCACAGGCAGGGCCACCAACCTCCAGGCCTGGAGCTAGACAAGGTTGCCCAGTGCCCCATCCAACCTGGCCTTGAACACCTCCAGGCTTGGGGCATTCCCCACCCCTCTGGGCAGCCCGTCCCAGAACCTCACCACTCTCTCTGTGAAGAACTTATTCCCCAGTATTCATTCTTTTGTTTTCCTCAGGAACTGTGAAAAGATGAGGCTGAAATCTTGGTGTGACCGAAACCTCTTTTCAGTTCAGGTCGCAGGGCTATAGTCTTTCTTGATGCCATTCTAGTGCTTTCCCAATATTTCCCTCACACAAATCACCAAAACTACATTCAGTGCCACAGTAAAGACAGCTGGAAAGTTGAAAAGCACAACTATAACAACAGCAGAGATGGTTGACCTGCAAATTCTATGGAAAATGTCTGTGTTCCCAGAAAAAAATCTAGATCTTTGGAATTTTTCAGGTTCTCAGCTCTGGGTTTTTTTTTTTTTTAAATTTTTAAGACCTGTTTTCAAATGAGAATCCCTAAAATAATTTATCAGCACCTTAAGGTGGCGTTTTTCCCCTCTCCTGTCATAGGTGTCACCTATTCATAAAACAACGACCTATTTTGTTACCAAAATGAACTACATGTTTAGGAAGATGGTGTCAGGTATTTCAGTTGGAAAATGTCAACATTGTTTTTATTTCAAGGCACACCTCTGGTAATACAGCATGCATATACAAAAGCTGATAAGTGACTATATACATCATGTCTGAATACATACAGGAGTTCAATATTTCTATTTACAGGGTAAAGTAATGGAGTCAGTCTGATTTGAGAGAGGTTCTGCATGCAATTTGAGGGAATCTATGTTTAATTTAATAGGTCGTGTATCTGTCTCAAGTGGGGATTACAGTATCTGGTTTAAAGTGATCTACAGTATCAAGCTTATTATGTAGCTTTTATTTTTAGAAAGGAATGGATTTAACAGTTGACACTCCTACTTAAGTATGAAATACATCAAATTTACAAGCCAGGACAGCCTGCTGCTTGTAGTAGACATACCAGTTTACAAACAACCTTGGGACTTCCACTCGTCAGGCAGTTAGGGGCAGCGTGTAGTGGCAGGCTGAAGGCATAAAATCATCAAGATCCTGCAGCAACCTGGGCTGATCTATGGAGCAGTATTGCTGATGAGGTTGTAAAGCTGATTGGAGGATGGGTTGATCACTGCACTGGGAAAAGTTACAGAGCAAAACAGGGTAGAGGGAATCCAGAGTGAAAAATAGTTCATGCCTGAATACCCTGAAAAAGTGCATCTCTCGTGCTGCTTTATATGTGATGAGTGCTCATACAGCCAGACAGTGGGACCAGCAGAGCTGGTCTGCAGTGAAGGAGAGAAAAACAAGCAAGCAATAAAGAAATAACACAAGCATAAGATTTCTGAGGGCTGAAGGGGAATATAGAAGTGATTGCCACGCACAGTGAGGCAGAATGAGGTGATACTGTTGTTGTCAGTTGCAGTGTTTAAGTGATTTGGATACAGCAAGAGATCCAGAGATTATCATGTTTCTTGTGATGATTGGCTGCTCCCTTGATCTCCCCGTGTCTGTACCTGCCAATTCTTCACCACATCCATCACTGCAGCTGGTTTCAAGCTAGAAACCAGTAGCAGAAAGCTGAGTGCTGGTACAGTTTCTAGCATAATGAGATGACTTTCATTTTGCTTGTGTAATAAGAGTGGCAAAACAGAGGTAAGTCATAAAGAGCTTATCTGTATTCTAATTAACTCAACTTTTGCTTCTGGCCTGGTCTGTAGGTTTTCTTGGCACAGGAATCAATCCTCTCAGGTGCAGAGAAAGAGGAGTGTAATATCTAGTCATCATAATTGCACCAGTGAAAGCTGCTATATAAACAGAATTATTCTGCTAAAATTGCACTTCTCCTAGGAAGCCTAGTCTGCTTCTGCAAGTGGCTTTACTAGAGTGATGCAAAAGTTTCTTTAAATGGCCTGGCTACACAAAGATTGCTGTGCCAGGACTGAGTAATGTCAGCGTGCCTGTATGAGCAAAAGTCTTCTACAGCAGGCCAGGCTTTGGTCACTTAGATAAAGCTTAGGATATCTCCCTGCCCTTTATTTTAACTCATTTATATCTAGCTGTAAAATCAATATATTTTGACCAGAAGTACAGCTATAAAAATTCCTATAAATCTATTTTTAAGTGCAAGTTTAGCTCCTGAAAATGAAGGTGGTGATGGACTCATCACACGGTTACGTGTCCACCACTGAACAAATCTGCTTCATTTGCAATTTAAAGATAGCTTTTCTAATTGCCAGCCACAGCAGCTCTCTACCTGAGCGGTGGCAGCCCAGCCAGCGACAGCTTTCCTCACGCTTCCTTACCAGCTCCAATGACTTTGCAAGCTGAATGCTGCCCTGCCTTACTCTGGAGTCTCACACAGATGCATCAGCGGGAACAGATGGGGGTATAATTTTGCTGTTTGCATCAATTTTGGACAAAAGGAAGGGAACCTGGCCTAGGTGACAGAGAACATGCTGAGTTCGCTTCTCTGGCCCTTAAAACTTATTAGACTACGTATTTCCTTGGGTACAATCTCTCCCTGGTGTTGACTCTTTGGGACAGCAAAGAGAGAGAGGCCAGGCTGTTCCCACAGGGTGCTCATTTTCACAAGGTCCAAAGGATACAGCCCTGAACTAAACCCCATTTTCCCAGCCCCTGCACAGCGAGTTGGCTATTTCTGTAGGCAAGGTGGCAAGTTAGTGGTGGGAGGACACTGCCAAGCAGATGATGTCCAGGAAAGTTTAATTGGCTCCCCACAGGTCCTACACTTCCAATATCGCTTTTGTAATAAATCCAAAATGTCACTTGTTAAATAACCTGAGACCTTTCTTGTAATCACACAGGATTACATTAGAACATTAAATCTGACATAATTGGACTGTCCCATTTAGACATAATTTTAAGTAAAAATAAAAAAAAATAATCAGACAGTAGTGTATTATATGTAATGAGAAATTTATTGCGGTTCCAAAAATATCTTCACTGAAAGTATGTAAGAATTTATGGGCTAATTTTTTCCCCGAGTATAAAAAGGACTAACTAGAGTGTTTTAATCTGCAGCCGCTGAAGTAAGCACTCTTCCTGACACAAAGAGTTTGCTTTTACTAACAGTAATTAGATCTTTGGTCACCTGTAGAAGAAAATATTCAAATTGGTCTGTTCTTCACCCATCTTATCTCTTTAAATTATGCTTTGTCCTTGTTCTTGAAATAGCATCAACGTAGCTTCATTGGCTTGGATATTTTGACATATAATCAACTCAGAACTGATTTTTCAAATGAAGGGCTTAGAATTAAACTGGAGTCTGTCGAGCTGAGACATATAAAAATATTCATTTCCTTTCTGTAAAGTTTATTATTATTTACAGTCAAATATATTCTCTATCAGAATGCTTTCCTGCAGAAGAGGTTGAGAAAAGGCAGAACTAAAGTCAGCATTGCAACTTGCTGGGAAATTTATGTTCTGTAGGTACGTGCAGAGGAGTTTTTTACAGAGATTTCCCACCCATGAAAGTGAGGAAAATAATTTGGAGGTGAACTACCCCTGCCCACAGACATCCTGCCCACGGGGCAACCCCAGCAGCCCGTGTGTGCGGGTGTGGGATGTGGGTGAGAAAAGAAACACAGGACATGTCACAGCAGTGATGCTTCCTCACAAGGCTGTGAAGATGCACCAGAGCTGTCCCCTGCCACGCAGGGCAGCCCAGCATCAGAGCAGGGTGGGCAACGGCTTCCGCTCCCGCTCCTTCGCAGCGGATTTCCGTGCCCTGCTGGGGTTATGGCTCTTCATGGCCGTAGAAGTAACGCACGTGCAGGAGGTGTTGACTGAGATCTGATGGAAATTAAATATGATCATGGCATTTCTGTGTAACATCCAGGCCCTGCCTTCAAAAAATGTTGTGCTAATACTGCTCTCAGAGAAGATTCGTGCTTCAGGAAGAATTCTGAGGCTGCAGTCTTTATCTCTCTTTTTGGTGTGCTTTGAGGGTGTTTGAAACGAGGTGGTTTGAACCTAGGGATGGTGTGCTTCCATCTGTGTTTTATAGTTTTAAGATTTCTAAATGCACACACTTCATATTTATATCGTAGGGGACTCTAATAACCTCGTGTTATTATCATTTATTTCAGCTTGACATAAATCAGGAGACAAACGAAAGGGAGGACAGGTTTTTCTGTGTTTAACTAGGTTGCTTCACATCGCTTGACATTCTCCATGACTTTATTTAAATGCTTCCCTCCAGCTTCATTAAACTGCCTTTGACAGGCAGCAGCTTAATATACACGTGCACACACACATATGTATATATGTATTCATTTGAATTTAGGCTCTTTCTCTCCGGTCTCTGGTAATTATGATTTGTGTCTGGAGGGATGAACTGTCTAAAAAAATAATAAATAAGAGGCCGTGAGAATTGAAAGCCAGTGTTCAGGTTCATCTAGAAAGAAATTAAGCAAATCAAGTTCAGGTTTATAAAGGGAAGCAAATTACCCTGGGGTCTCCACACACTGGATCAGAACTGACTTGACACATTTAAATATATTGCAGGTTCCTGCCCTTCCAAAGAAAATTGCAGCACTTTTACTACAGCCACCTAGAGTGGTGACAATGAAGGTTATCAGACGGTCTAGAACTGCTGCAACAGCTCCTCAATTACCCCAGCCAGGGAGGGCTCCTGGTGCTGAGGACATCTCCCCATACCACCAAACCAGTGTCCCACTAGCCCCCAGCCATCCCCACTGGTCAGCTGAAAGCTTGGGCCTCTGGTGGGTGTGAGGAAGAGACCTGGCTCCCAAGCAGATAAAGGAAGACAAGATGCCTGGGAGCTGGCAGTGGGAGAAGCTGTAGATAATACAAAATGTGTCTTCAAAGCATCAGCAGGTTGGTCTGGAGGCCACCTCTGCCTGCTGCGCTGGTGCTGGGCTTGCAGCCCGCTTGCGGGCGCCGCTCTCGGCATGCTGAGAATGCTGTGTGCCGCAGAGGTATGCAAAAGAGATGACTCAACACCACCCGGATCATGATCCTACAAGCAGCTTGGGGATTCGGTCTTGATGGTGAGCTGATTATTATTTTATCTCTTACCAAACTGCATAATTCACAGCAGTCTAATGTTTGCATGTTTTCTTTGTAAGCTGCTCTTGCTATTTCATTAGCAGCTGTGCTAAAAGAGAAAAATGCCTTTCCCCAAAAAAACTATTTACTCTCTTTCATGCCGGCTGCTCCCAGCCTTTCTACCTCTCCACAGAACCCTGAGCCCACTTGAAGGGTTATATTTTTGTGATCACTGAGCAATCCACTGCAGCTGGATGCAGAAACCGTCTTTGATTTCAATTTCCCCCTAAGTGATTTAACTGGGCTCCCAGTTGAGAACAGACTTTGAGAGGGGTCTGGAGTGGTTTCTGAATTCAGCCACCCACACGAGAAAGCCAAGTTTAAGGAAATCTTTGAGTGTGCACAATGCACCCTTGCACACTTGCAGGCACTGGCTGTGGTGGGGAGCTGACTCCAGCCTGCACACGCGTGTGTTGCTGCTGAGGGGCTCAGGACCTCCACCACGCATCCCCTGCCAACTGCTGAGGTTTTCACGCTGATTTGCCAAGAACTTGACTGATGTAAATATGTAAGTAAATAAATTATTAATGCAGTAGGTCTTCACGCAGTTACCTGGAGTGAAATCCAGATTCCAGTTATTTAAGGGCTTGATTCTTATATAGATCTTTTGTTTGTTTTAAAATTATGACCTAATGTGTTATCTAAAAAAATGCAAATATGATTACTCAGGTAATGACTCACTTGTCTTGCTTCAGGAAGAGGAAGAGATCAGAGAAGGTATGAACCGGCATGTTCTCAGGCCATCCATCCATTCATCCTTGTGTTTCTTCAGGTAGTGATTCTGATAATCTAATAACACTGTCTTTGGGCTGTGAATGACCACATTGATAAATACCACCTGGTAGTTATTTTGGCAGTATCTCCTAGTAGCTGAGGCCTTGTAACACTCAGCAGGGAAGTTCCATCCTTCTAGATGCTTTGGTACAAGGTAGTGTAGGCTTCTTCCCATGGTTGTTGTCTGGTGTGTTATCTCTGTAGCACAAGCAATTCTCCTAATTTTAGGTCCAAAAATCCAGAGGCTGCCAGCTGCAGTACAGGTGACAGGGTCTGTACAAAGGGAGGTATGGTGAAGAAGCATGGACACCAACCTCTGCTGGTCAATACAATTATGGTAGATCCAGACTGTGAGCACAGCCTTTGGACCACAGGTTAGACCACAGGGCTTTTGAACAAAGCTCATGGTGACACTGTGTATGCTGCGGGCACAATGGTACTTTTCTTAACCTGCTTGGATTCTGGATGTTCAGGTCACTTTTAAAAGATGTCTGAAAACTCTCAGCCAACCTATACTAACATCATTTAACCTGTTTATACAAGAATATATGTGGAAAATATTTTTTTCTAAAGCAGAATGGTCCAGACAGAACCAGCAGTTTCAAACAACATTACGTATCTCAGGGAAGTTCTTAAAACCCTGCTTCCATCACTGAATGGAGATGCCACCAGCTCAGGGCTTGAGTGTCAGGAAGCCATGGGGTTTGAGCCCAGCTGAAGGCTGCAGTCCAACAAGACTAACCCAAGTAGGCACAGTGGGACTGTACAGGTAACAGCAGACCAAGAAAACTCTGAGTGGGATCACTGAGTCCATGCAAGGGGATGAACAAGTAGGTTTAACAGGGGTGCAGCAAAATCAGCAATCTTGGCCTACAGAACATCTCTTGTTACTGTTAATAATGGTTATCCGTTATACTGGTGGTGCTGGAGTGCCTGTGGAAGTACGAACGTTATAGATTCATCTAGAGACACATGAGTTGATGTTGTCTTCACAACCCATGCAGTATTCTCCTAGGGCAACATGCAGCAAGGAAGATGGTTTCTACACTGTGCAACAGGGCAATGAATGAGACAACCAAGTGTCAACCAGCAGGTGATGCTGATGGTGTAACAGATAAGAGGTTTGGGGAAGAGGAGAGCGTGGCTTGAGCAGCACTCACTGAGACAGTTTATATGGTGTGCTCCTAAGGACAGGCCAAATCCTGCTCACCATAATCCTGAGATCAAAACCAATAAATGACAGCAGAGGAAAAGGTGTATGTGTTGCTTTCTTAACGAGGACATAATCTGGCTGGATGATACTCAGGTGCCACCAAAGGATTTGGAAAGCAATGCTGTGAACTCACCACAAGCCTGTGTGAGGGGACATAGGAAGCTCCTTCTGAAGTGGACTGCTTTTTGCTACCTTCTTCAAATAGCTGACTCCATTTTATTTGGTTTTCATGGGGTATTTCTGCAGTTTCTTTGAAAGTAAACCCACCAAAGTAGCATAATACTTGCATCCCATTGGTAAGAATCATGTTCTGCTCAACTTGCTCTTTCAACTAGTCCCTTAAACTTTGTGTTACTGTATCCCCTATGAAATGTGTTTAAGCTGTTACATTGGTTTCAGAGTGGCTTTTTTTTTTTCCTGAACATTGCATATTTTTGCAGCCACAGCTTGTGACAGTTACTAGGCGTTGTTACTTTACTAACAAATGAGACTTTCACTTTCAAACTCTTTACCAAACCGTGCAATGCACATTCTTTTTGAGACACTGAGTTAGCATTTTAAAAAAATATTTTTTTGGCAGTGGAAAGACTGTTATAGTAGTTGTGTGACAAAATTCAGATTAGAAGGAAATGGCTCACAAAAGCATGAATTAAACATCTAATTAAAAGTGTTAAAGTCTCATTTTAATTTTCTTTAAAACACCAAAGACAGAAAAGCAGCTGCGTGCCTGACGAATGCAGTACAATAGGATCCAGTTGGGTATGAACATAGAAGTGATATGGAGAGCTCAAGGAAACATATTTATGGAAAATGTGGATTTTTGAGATCCTTGAAACCATGATTTATCAGAGTAGGTATTTGTAAGGACTGCTTATGAAATGGGATCTGAAATGGGAGTGGCAGAATGACATGTTTTTCTAATTTGTGGTGAGCAAATATATATTTAATCAGCTTCATTTTTTCAATTAGCAGATGATAGTCCTGTGCATAATCTTGTGCCATGCCTCTAGTTTTTGACTAATGGGTTCACAGGGGTCTGGCACAAATGGGTTCTTATTTCTGAGTTACTGCTTTGAAGACAGAGTTGTCTCAGCTCAGGGTTGCAGTGTCCTGCAAACTGTGGTTTGAAAACATTAAGAAATAGTTTGGCGCCTTCTCCAGTTAGCATTATAATTCTAAGCCAGGAAAAATTTATACCAAAAAAATCTGTAATTTTAGGGCAAGACTTCTTTTTTTTTTTTTTTTAATTTTCCACATTGCATATCTATTTAAAAAGAACATACAGCATGACCTAGGATTGTTATCTATTGTTCAATAATGTAACCGGACAGTCTAATATTTGCTCTATGAATATAAAAATTGGAACATTACATTGCTTGGGCCATTTCATGTGATTATGGGGAAAAAAGCTCCTTCCCTAATTACAATTGTAATTCAAAATGTATTTTAAAATATTAAAAAGTTATCTGCACTTGCAAAACTCAATCTTACTAGAAAGAAATGTGCAGTACTGCTATCCCTCCCTGTGGGCTGTATTTTGTCAGACACTATGCAGAGGAGTCAGGCTCAGAAAGAAGAGCTGTGGCACAACATGAAGTCCATCTCTCTCCTTGTTTCAGCCCCAAAGCATGCAGAAAGCCTGCCTGCTTAGCCCAGAGTTCAGGTGCTTCTGCAAGGTGAAAGATGAGGCATGGATCTGCCCTCTAAATTAGACTGGTTTTACACTGGAGCAACTGGAATACAGCTCCTTTACACCAGTTGCTCAGAATTAAGAATTTGAAATCAAAGCATTTTTCTTTTCACGTCTGCCCTGATGTTGGGATGGCCCCTGTGCAGAGCTTCCTGCTGAAATAACTGATGCTTCTAAGGAAGCAACACCAGTGCAGGGCTGTGCTCTGTTGAGAGCCAAAGCCTACATGCAGACCTAGATGGGCACTGCTTTAGGTGTGTGTGGTCTTTCTGGGCAGTGGGAAGGTTCCTTTTTGTTTTGAAAATGCTCGTGTTTTGCTGTTTCTGTTTTGGGGAGATTGAAGAAGTTTGTCACTGAAATGCTGGGCAGGTTGTTGGGTACATCTGGGGGAAAGCAGTTTGATCTCAGCTTCGATAAATGCGTGAGTTTATTTTGGGTTTATGTGATGAGAAGTTATAAGGGTTTATTTTTTTATCTTTGGAAAATACCTGGGGTCTGATTAAACACACATAAATTGGTATACAATTACCACAGTCCCTCTAGGTGTATTTCATTCTTGGTTTGCAGGCACTGAAACCCAGTGGGCCAGGTCCTTAGGTTGATGCTGTGAGTGTCTGCAAAGCTGTGACCAACAGTGAAACCACTCAGTGGAACAGTTCTGCCCCAGCTCTTCCCTCTCCCCGAGACAGTGATGCAGCTGCCTATGGCTGAGTGTTCCTGCGTGTGGCTTGGGGAATCAAGCGGAGCAATACATGAATTTCAATAAGCATGCCCCCCTCTCCATGCACAGTCCCTCATGCCTTCCTCAATTTTGTTTCTGGATGGAACAATTAATGTTCACAGGCTGTGTGAAGCCACGGGCAGCTAGAATATGGGGGCAATTTAGCACTGCAGACACAGCGCTTGAGACAGACGTGTCGGGCCCGGAGAGTCACGTTCAGTTCCTCTGCTATGAAGTTCCTGGACACTAGTCTATATGGTAGAATATGTGCATTAAAATGCATTTAACATTACCAGGGGCCATTTTTTATAAATACTCTGATCAGGTCTAGCTGGATAAAGAATGCCTTCTGGTATGGCCAGGAATCATTGCACACGCCTTGCATTAAGAGAGGAGGGAGGATGGGGTTCTAAGAAAAAATCAATGAAATATTTAAGCAGAAAAAAGTAATTTTGTCTCTTTGATTTCATCTGGTAGCAACTGAAAATACATTTTAGGAGCCTTTAAGTACATCTAATTTTTCATTCACTGCCAAAAAAAAAAAATTCTCTGGTTATTCATAAATACAAGAGCAGTATGAAGTGGTTACTCATTTATTCAATATATTATTGCACAACAGTGCTCTAAAGTAAGAGGTTTAAAGGGACTGGAAATACAAAGCATTGAAGCATAGCAATGGTAATAATAATTTGCAGAGGGCAGCTGCATATGACTGTAACAACTGAAAACTGGACATGGGGAAATGGGTTGGGTAACAAGATCAGGAACTCCACCTCCCCTGTTCTCTCCCTCCCCTAAAAAAGGACCCTCCTCCAAAAAAAGCTCCAGAAACCGCAACCAAAAACCCTAAAGAAGACAAAAAAATTAAGAAGCTACTGGAATTTTAAAAAAAACATAGCCAAGCGAGGGGTGGGAGTAACTCATGGCTGGAGAAAGGGAAATGAGCTATGAGACAATGACTGGGAAGTTAAAGCTACAGTGAAAAGAGCTTTCTAAAAAAACAAAGTTACAGTCACTAAAAGACTCCAACCCACAGTGTAAAACCCAGAAATATTTCCTTACATGGAACAGAAACATTCTCATTTCCCTGCCCACACACAATATGCACAAAGCTTTGAAAGTGTTGTGGCAAAGGTTGAGCAAACAGCTGGTGCTGAGGTCCTGGGATTCATGGTCTGGACTTTGTGCATTCATGTTTCCAATCCACCCTGGCCTGGCCAGCCTTCGTGTCCTGGCTTGCACTGTGGAGACAGCCTGGAGTAGGCAAGCAGGCTTCCCTTTGGTAGAAACTAAGCTGAGATATGGACAAGTTTGGTCTAGAGTTGCTTCAAAATATCTGTTTTGACCTGAGCTGCCATCAGATAGCCTCTGCTTGGGGTGAACTTTGCCTGGGTGCAGCTGTCTGGGGTTTTGGTACTTGCTTCCTTGCCCAATGATCAACAAGGCCATTGCTTGCAGCTGATGACTCTTCCCACACCATGTGGTTTTTTCAGTGCTACCTACTTTTGGCAGAGCGATGGTGCCTCTCCTGCCCATCTCACCTGCAGCACAAGTAATTGATCAAAATGAGATTGCTGCCTCAGGTCACAGACTGACTGTTGCTGGGGACTGCTTGTGCTTGATGGAGAGTTTATATATTTTAATGTTGATAAAGTCAGAAGTCAGATGACCCAGTAATCCTGCCTTTCCTCCCCATGTTTATACAAATAGCCATGACCAGTCCCAGTAATTAAATACCACACACTTGACAACAGAGTTGGTTTTAGAGGAGTCTGCTTTAACTTCTTGTGCATCTGTACCTCCGAGTTTTGTCTTGGTCATTACCCAGAGGACACTACTCATAAATCACATGGCAGTTGTGAGCTGGGTATTAGTTTTGTTAAGAGTTGTGTAACCCCTCAGAATTTTAAATTATTTAAAGTCCCATTTGTAATTAAGAAAACCAGGAGCAAACCAACATGTACTAAAAATGGTTGGCGTCACTATTGTATAGGAAACAACCAGATCTTTACAGGCATTTTTATATCTGTTCAGCAAAGGCTGCACAGGAGGCCCTGTACCATTTGATACTCTTTTAAGTAAATGAGCACAGCTGAGGATTGTGGCTATTAATATATTTTTAATTTAGAATGCATTGACTAGGCAAAAGGAAAGATGTTTACTCTACAGAAATGCTACTGGCAGTCGTCTTTGCACAGAGCATCAACCAGGAAAGAAAATGGTGGCATGAGGGTTTCATGACTTAAAGGTACATTTTGAACTAGACCATAAAATTCAGGGCAGCACAATGAAAGCCAAAGTTTCTATTGCTTTGTCTTGCTCAAGATGGTCCCAACAGGAACAGTGTTGGTGCTGGCCTGCCATGGAGAGCAAAGATGTCTAGAAGACATTCCCAGTGCTCCATGTCTTTTGTCATACTGCTGTGGTCTGTTGTCCAGCAGCAGCATCTCGTGCTAGCCCCATGCCTTCAAGAATACAAATAGCTAAATAACCTTAAAATAGCATTCAGGGAGCAACAGCAACTTAAATAAAGCCTGATCCAAAGGAGTGTGGAGTCACTGGGCCAAGACCTGTTCCCAGTTCCAGCAGTGAAAACGCCAGCACCATGTGTCTGTGCTGGCAGAGTGCTTGATCAGAGCCAATAAAGCTTAATGAGCATTGCTGAGTCACCCCGTGCATGGCTGGGTCTGCTGGGGTCTGGCATCCCCCTGCCAGCCTGGGCTCCTCTGCTTTGCTCTGGGTTGTGTGTCTCATGCCCAGCGCTGGTCAGACTTTAGACCTGTGGCTAATTGAGAAGGATTTCTCTCTAGTCATCCTACTTAAGGAATTACTTCAGTCTGCTGAAAGGGAGTTAAATGTCTTTATATATTGAATTTTTATATCAATAAATATGACGATAAAATCTTGATTACCATTCATTATCTATGTGTCCAAGGTCTTATCTAGTCTGAAAAAGACAGTACAGGTATTACTTATTTTAAAGCATATTATACTCTTAAAGCTGTAGATTGTTTTGGGTCATTTTTTTAAACTATGTAATTTTCATAAGATGTTTTCCAACTTAGAAAAAAGATGTTGATTTGCCTCAGAACAAAATAGAGTTACAGACAGGGCCACCCCAAAACATTGTCTCCTAACTGGCTTAATCTGCTTTGAACTGTAGGAAAAGGAGAATTCCTAGTGAAGTGGGTGTGGGGGAGATGTAGATGTGATATTTGGATGTGGGGTTACCCCTGTGACAGGTGGGTAGGGACCATGTTGCCAGTGCAAGGTGTTTGTACCACAACATCTGGAAACACAAGCAAAGCAGCACTGTCATTTTCCAGTGAAACACGTATTCACCCTCAGTACTTTAAAAATTATCCTCCAAGTGAGGGAAGAAAGGGTAAGTGCTCATAGCAGGTTCTCAAGCTTCAAGGACACCATTGTGACAGGCACAGCATAAGAAAAAATGATAGGGAAAATGATAGAAAGCAGGACAAAAAAAAAAAAGCTTTTCTTTGTAACATTCTTGAGTTTATTCCTCCCACAACACTACTAGGGCCATCATATCTTGAATTAGCTCCCTAAATGGATGGACTTGCTTTCCAGATAAGATAGCAAAGTGTATGTTTCACACTAGAACTGATCCCATGATTTTAGGTGGTGAAACTGTCTACAATGCCAATGAGGCTATGGACTGAATCTCAGCATGTGTGAATAAATGTCATCTCTCAGTGTTGGGGTGGCTGCCTCCAAAATACTGCAAGTTTTGGGAGCAGCAGTAACTAGGACACAAGTGCTAACTCTGTTGGAGGAGACAAGTGTGGTATATCAGCACGTATATGCTTAAGGAAAGCGTTTATCCAAAAATCCACCTTCTGTTATCGGAGAGACTGGTGGTGCTGGGGAAGTATTGCACTAGCTACAGAGGGGGGCAGGACAGGCTGCTCGTCACAGTGTTCAACACTAAATATCTGATAAAACGGAAAATTAATGCTTTGCTATGAATCACATGACCCAAAATCAGAACAGCATGAAATCATGGTACTCCAGGGATACTGAAGTGGGACTTGAAGGAAGTAGAAAGCTCCAGCAATGGAATAAAACATAATCAAGCAGAAGAGCTTCATGTCAATGTAAAGAATAATTTCTAAATTGCCACAACATGTTAAGTGAGAGCAGGCCCATTAACACAAGCGAATAAAAAATATCCCAGATTTGTCAATTCATTCCTAAACTGTGGGATTATTTTTAATGAACCACCCCCCCTCACCCCCCAACAAACCAACCTGAGCTTGAAGGGGATAAAGAAGGAAAGTATTTATGTCATTCTGGGACTGCTTCTATCTACAGCAGAAAAGTAGTCTCAATTTTATGCCTTTTGCCACTTGCTGCCTGGGTGGTGGTGGTTTAAAATATGGTCATGTCTGCATTTCTTTGGCTTTTATAAAATGCTAGCATTTCAGTTTGCAATTCTGTTCTAAACTCCCCCCCACCCTCTTGTTACTTTTCCTCAGGTCAAACTCTGTCCTCCCAGAACTACTTTGTCCCCTCTGATTCTCATGTCAGAAATTAATTTCCTGCATATCATTTGTGGCCTTTAATTATCTCTGGGTTAATCTGCCTTCTTACAGGGAGGCCATCTAGCTTCCCCAAACCAGTCTGCTGGGAACAGAAAGCCCTGAGCGTGTGACCCATCCCTTGGGGCTCTGCTGGCAGCAGATGCATTAGCAGAGCTGGCGAGGGGCTCTCCCATGGGCCACGGGAACTTAGGCAGCTGTGGCAGCACTACACGACTGACTCCACTCTGACTTGCCTGGTCAGATGTGTCACCCAGCTTCCCCACAGACATTTTGCTGCTCTGTACCTGTATCCTGGTCCAAAATGGCAGAAGAGAAGGTAAACAAGCTGTTAATTTTATCTAGTGCTGTATGGCTGCGCAGCTGAAGTATTTATTCCCTGCAGATGCTGTGAGCTAAAGGGCCTTTTTGGCTCATTCTTTCCCAGGAGCTGAACTTTAAAATTATGCTCATTTTTTTTAAAACCTGTGTAATAACTGGTGTTCTATTGGATGGTTCTGTACAAGGCTATATGGGGACAAGCCACCTACTGTTAGAAGAGGTTCAAGATGCTCAATAGGCTGTGATGGGATTGGTTTTCTTCCCCCAAATTCTAATCTGAAAACATTACCTGGGTTTGATCTTCATATATTTACCCATTTTTCTTAAAGATAATCCTTTCCTGAGGCAGTAAACTGATAATGTTTGTACAATTGACAACAGGAACATATGAAAGAACACAGCAGTGCTTGTCCAAATGATTACATGTAATGTGGCATCTCTGATGTCACTGTGTATCTTAAGACAGGGAAAGGTGAGCATGACATGAAAACAGTGAGTTGATTTGCACTTTGCTCCAAAAGCTTTATCTGCAGTACTATAGCATCTTAGAAGTACAGTGGAGTCACAAAAACAAAATGTTACATAGAGTGAAAATGGTGACTGTGACTTTACATTGCCACCAGTGATGTCAGCAGCTTCATCTCTAGGAGGAAAGAATTGAGTTAAGAAGCAAGATACTTGAAAAAGTCAATCAAAATTAATTAAGAAATTGCAAATCAATGAATAATACCCCAAAAAGTCTTGTTATGACCTCAGTTACTTGTTTAAGCATAAACAAGATAATCGGCTACATTTCCTGTCTAGAAATAAGATCATTGCCAATTAACTTAGGACTTAATTAACTCTCTAAGGTACTGAACTTTAGATGCATCATAGACTGTACCTTAACATTATTATTAGTTATTGCAGGGACTCTAGTACATTCTTGATTTATTATTATTATTACACAACTATTACATTTACACTTATGATGCTATTAAAAACAAAGCCTTCAATATTACATTAAAGTTAATGCCACATAAAGGACAGAGACATTAAATAAAAGTGGAATTAAACGGACAGTGTAAGTTTACATTGGGAACCCACCAGTCCAGCTTCTGTTCTTTGCTGGGTGGCATTAGCATTAGAGTTTATACATGTGGAGGTATCAATTTTCCATTGCCCAGCTGTAAATGTTTTTTATTTCTGGTCATGAGGAATTTTACTTGCCAGCCCTTTGGCAACCTGGAGAAGTCATGGCATAGCATTGTAATGTAACTCCTACCTTCTTTTGAAGATCCTTCCTGCTTGTCCCTTCTATAACAAAACTCAGGACAAACTTGCTTTTTTTTTTTTTTCTTCTTTTTTTCTTTTCTCTCATGACATCCCAGCAATTTCTTTTTTTTCCTGACACCTCCGTGACCCAGTTTTCTTTTGCTTCTCTTTCTGTTTTAATAACTACAAGCTGCTGTTTTTCCAAGGCTGAGAAGAATTTGTTCCATGTTTGCCAGGAATAAACAGTCCAGCAGAACAAGTGTTCTGTCTGCTCAACAGAGGGGCGAAGAGAGAAAAAGTTGGAGCGCTGCAGACATTTAAAGCTGTTCCTTTCCTCAAAGTGGATGTTAATGCTAGTTGTTTGGCAGTGTATGATAAATGCCTCCAGAACACCGAGTGTCTGGAAATAAACCTGAATATAAGTAATATGCAAGTGTAGCTATTGCCTTGCAAGCTGGCAATAACAACACCAGCACGCATCTTCTGTAAATGGGCATTTTGTCTTTTTTACGACCCTAAAAAAGTCACTACAAAAGTATTCTAATCTTTTATTTCAGAAATACTGTCACCTTGCCTGTAAGTCAAATGTTTTTTTGGGTGCCTTTATGCATTGTTTCCACCAGGTAGAACAGTATGATCTAGTCTTCACTTCTGGCTTTACCACAGTTTTCGCTGGCATCCAGGCTTTGGCTTCTTTGCCATTTTATGACTGAGCAGGACAAATGGGGCTAGGAAAGCCAATGTACCTTTTGGCACTGATTATATTTACAGCAAGAGTGGGCTAACAGCAATATTTTGTTTCATGAAAGAATCATTTCAGCTTTAAGAAAAGCTCACAGCTCCCATGTGTATTATCTTGTGGTTTTGGGCTTGTTTGGGGTCTTTTTTTTTTGTTGTTTGTTTGCTATGTCCGAACTTAGGAAGTAAAACAATCTGGTATCTGCTTCAAAACTGGCAACCGACACATAGGCAGCTTTAG
Organism: Heliornis fulica; assembly: GCA_013399135.1. Lineage (NCBI taxonomy): Eukaryota > Metazoa > Chordata > Aves > Gruiformes > Heliornithidae > Heliornis > Heliornis fulica. The sequence continues at coordinate 304,678 of VXBZ01012075.1, read as the reverse complement.
GATTTGCTGTGCTTGTTTTGAGAAAGGAACAGGCTCACAGAGAACCCTTTGATAGGATTGACCCCACTCCTTTACCACGTCTGAAGATCAGGAGCTTCCTTACACTCCTGGGTACCTGTTTTGTGACCGACCTACTAATGATATATGTAAATGTGTGGTGGTGTTACCACCAGCTAAACTGAAGCTTCTGCATCTTTCCACTGGTCCTAGACTGGGACTGCAGTTAAGAGCTCCAACTCCACAGCATCTCTGACAAGTGAAATTATATATACACACATATATATATATTCAGTACTTTGTGCACATATTTTCCTTTAATTTAGATTGGTAGCATAACACTTCACCTGGATCTAAGAATAAGTCCTTTACAATAAAGGGGGTGTCTACCTAGAGTAGTGGATTTGGCAGACTCTGCCAAATAGAACAGGTGAGCTATTGTTTCTAGAAAGGCTAAAGGAATCCAAAATGAGACACTTTTGTTCTAGAATAGAAATATCCATCCTGGGAGTGTTCTTGCTGGAAGTGAGCCAGGAATAACTCACTGGAATAATGTTCCATGAGGGCTCACCCCTTTCTGTTATCTCTTTTTCCTTCAAAATATGAAGCAGTCAATGCAAAAACCTAGTGCTACATACAGAGATGATCTTGATTTTCTTAGCAATTTTTACTCTATTTTGCTCTTGGACTCACTGTTAAACACTGTTTCACAAAACTCCTGGTGTTATCCAAATTAATTTATTGAGTGTGTTTTCTTTGCAGGCCATGTTGTTATTTCTTTGTAGGAAAAGAGCAAGCAATAAAGAGTGACTTTTTCAGCTGTAGTCCTAGCTGCCAAGGATACATGGCTAATTAGAGTAATGTTATCATAGGACAAATGGAACACGTCTCACATGCGTGACTGCCTTGGTTTGTGTGCATGGACTTCCCCACAGAAACATGGCCGGGAGGAGGTTGAGGAGAACTCATTTCCTCAGTATTATGACTCCTTCTCCAGTCCCCTTTTTCCATGTCCTTCACCCCTTCCTCACCATTCTTCATTTCCCAGGGTAAACCCAAATCCAACTCTGGGGTAACTGTGTCTGTTGTTAATGTCACTGTTCTCACGCCACTGCTTGGCCCCAACGTCGGGTGTGAGGGAAACGGCTTCTGCAATGTTTCTGTCAAGCAAACAGTGGCTCTCAATGCACAGGGAGGAAATGTTTAAGTTAAGCTACAGCATGTAATGCAGAAGTACTACTATATTTACAGGCATTAAAGAACTGAGTTATGTCTGGATGTTTGCTAGTTAGGTATTGCTCACAGTCAGGCAAAGAGCCTGCTCAGAGATGGAATAGGGCACATCCACTCAGCCTCCCTTTCCTGTGCTTTAAAGGACACTCCTAATCATATCTTTATTATGCCCGCCACATACTGCTTATATTTCTGAAAGGAGCTTGACTGAGAGTACTGACATTTCTTAATGATATTTTGATCATTTTCCTGAAGATTATACAGTTAGAAAATGTGCCATGAGGAATAGAGGAAGGAATAGAGATTTTTACTTTCGGACAGACTTAGATGAGTAAACCCTGCCACAGTCCTGAGTGCTCAAGGTCTTTCCAAGATGCAATTCAGATATTATGGGCCACTTTGAAACTTATACTGAGTTTAAATAGGCTTTGGATTGGACCCTTGAACACTTAACTATTTTCTTCTTTGGACAATCAACATACTGTTTTTGTCTTCTTCAGGTCACCAAGTTCTCATAGCCTCATGAGCAAAAGTAATGTCACCACTGAGGTTGCTCAGGAGTGATTATTGTGCTGGATACAGTAGCTCAGAGTTGGAGACTAATGTCCCCGTGCTGAGAGAGGAGAGAGACAGCTTGTGATGGGAGGTCAGGCTGGTGGCAGTTAATGGCCTTTTCATCATATTCAGGTACGTTGCTCTATTCTGGTAGCTGGTGGCTTACACAGGAGAGATTAAATTTCTGGGATATAAAATACAAGGGAGAAGAGAAGGGGAGAAAAAAAAAAATAGATGTGTGGCACACTGCAATGATGCAGTTATCCTGGTAGTTCATGAATGACACAGCAAATCCCAGACACTACAAACAGCGTTAATTCTGCAGGCTGTGATACAGACTCCTCATGTTCAGCCTACCCAGATCAGAGCATGTCTCACCAGTAATTGTCATAGGCAGAAGCCTATGCTGTTAAAAACAATCTGCTGTCAGTGGCAGGCAGGACTGGAGGGTTTGCTTTATTTATATTTTGTGGTTTTTGCACTGTGTGTGGACCAGAATCTGGGGGTCCATCCACAGATTTACCATCCCCTCTATCCAGAAGTCTGGAATCCTGGTGCAAAGGGACTTCTTATGTGGAAGGAGAGAAATCCCCACTGACAGAAGTGACATTGCAGATTGGAGGGCAACAGCTAAGAGGGTTCTTTATCAATAACACATACGGGATGTTAGCAAAACCACAAGGCTATCTGAAATAAGGCGAGATAATCTTCTCCAAAAGCCCCTTCAGCATCACCCTGAGACTGGGACTTTATTGGTATCTTAATAAAATGATCTTCTGTTTTCATGGCATGATTCACAGGGCAAACTGCACAAGCTCACTGGGCTTTTGGTTACAGCTTTCATGGCCAAGTTTTTATTGCTACCAGCCCTTGAGTAACCAGGCAAAATCTGATCAAACATGTTGACCCATACTGCAGCTCCATTTCTGAGTACACTGTGGGTCAGCACTTAGAGTACAAAATAGTTTGCTTTACCTGGTGAGTTCTTAAGCAACAGCAACTTAAACCTTGACTTTAAGTTCTGCTTTTATAGAACTGTCCAGCCCAGGCAATCCTACTAAAGCCATCACCACTTAACAGCATTTAATTCAGCTGCTTTGTTGTTGGTTTTTTCCTTCCATAAGCAAACCCTAAGCTCTCCATTTCTTCCATGAGCATGTTCTTGCAGAGTTCTGTTCTGAACTATAAACCACAAAAATCTACAGCCAGCTGCAAACCTAAGGAACAGCTGGAAAATACAAAATGTAACTTCCAAGCTTCCTGATGGGTAACATAACAATATCGCATTTGCAATTGTTCTATCCCTAGAATGTAGCTATTGCCATTTGCAATTAGTAGTTTAGCCTTTCTGCTTCAAAATTCTTCAATCAGGCAGACCACACACTCATAAATTGAGATTATCTGAAACAAATATTGCCCCTCCACCTTTTCTCCTCTCTCTGACACATTAGCACAATGCATACCGTCATTGGTGACTAGAGCTGAGCAATCAATCTTAGAATCATCCCTGAAGTGCACTAGCATTGCCTTGCACATGGGTGCTTTCAGAAAGCAAGCAAATTACCTGTTTAGAGAGATTAAGTGAGTTGGTGTACTAACCTGCAAACTATAATTTAAGGAGTCAAAAGCCTTTCTCTCCCCACCCCCTTCCACAGAAATTAACAACTCTAGTAGCATAATGTCTTTTGTACTGCTGCTCTCTCTACAGTAAAATATACTTTATTACTATTTGGAGGTTTTATCCCTTTATGACAACCAGTATCAAGAGTAATATTACACCAATAACTTGGTTTGCTAAGTATTAATACAAGGGAAATTATGCTAAGAGCACTGTGTGAGTTTAATTGCAATTCACACTTTAATATTTTGATGCAGCTGTAAAAATGTAGAATGAGAAACATTACAATTCTATTAGATACTAATAAATTGTGTTGTGGAGGGGGATATGAGCTGTACTTGCCATAATGAAGCACGTTCTACTTCCCATCTCTCTATTTTGATCTTGCATGTGTTCAGCAAAGGTGCCGGCAGAACAAGTAAGAAATGAATGCAGAGTTATATATTTTTATTTCCAATAATCAGAAACAAAGTGAAAATAATGTAAATCATCTTGCTCATGAAGTGTTTGTGCCACATCATTTTCTTTATGTAAAATGTGTGATTGTTTTGAATGAATCCTAAATGTTTAATTTATTTTTTTTTCCTCATCTCTGGGCTTAAGCTTTACAGGTTTGGATGCAACTAATAAAATGGCATTCTGAGAAACATTGAGATTCATCCTCTTTCATTTTCTTCCTAATAGACATCATATTTTTTAAACTGCTAGGCTTTTCATTGGTATTTCTATTCATAAATGATGGATGCGCTGTGGCAGCGATGCTTTCACAGAGCCAAGTCTTGCTGGCCTGTGCAATTAGTCCCATTGCATTTCTCTGGGTAACTGCTGAGGGCAAATGTATTTTGTTGCCCTCAACTAGTAACTTCACTATCTGAGACTGTCCCATAAGAGCCCTCAGAAGGAGAACGTGATCTGGGGCTCATATAGCACAAAATTATGTGTGAGATGTTTGAGTCGTTGACCCCCTTACAGCGTTTCCACGTTTCCAAGTACCCCTTTTTTGGTTCTCTTTGTGAATGTTACAGTACCTAGTTGTGCTTCAGTAACTCACTTTTCAGTTCATGTTCCATAATTACAGCTCGCTGAGAATACAGCCAGAATCAAGGACTCTCATGCTGGACACTGTAGACATATACAAAAAGATATGGTCAGTTAAATATCTTTCAGTGAAGGCAAGTAAACGATTGGAGAAGGTAGACTGCACTCAAACATCCCCAATTTCCATGTTTTGTGGCACAAATCCTTGTATCAGCAGCAACTGAAAGGAGACTGAGCTAATGGTTTGGTCTTATGATCTGAGATCCATCTAAAATGCGTAGAGCTATATGACTTCAGGCCAATCAAGCTCTTCTTGGCTTCTGTTCCAGTAGCTTGGAAAAGGAAATAAAAACATCTCTTTCCATCCAAAGTATATTTTTCTGATTAAAAAATAAAGTTGCTTGTGTCTGTTTCCCCCCAACATTACTCTGTTTTCAGGGACTTCCATGTGCAGGTGGGAATGACCCCACTTCTGTGCTGCTGATATGGAGAGAATAGTCCCTGTAACAACACCTTCATTAATTTATCAATAACAAGGACAAGATTAGCAACCAAATATTTCTGTATCAGCACTTTGGTGTCACTACTGACAGGCTTCATGGAAGAGCTGATAAAGACCCAGCTCACATCCTCTGTGTGAGCAGCATTTGAATAGATCTGCTGACCATCTACATGTAGCTGACATTAAATAGTCGTTTGCTGTTGTTTTTCTTTTCAATGTATGGAATCAGTGTGTGCAGGTAGGGGATGATGCAAGATTGCCGATTAATTTGTTCTCCTTTATAAAGTAAATATGTGGAGTGAAAGCAAGCAACATTTACCTTTTCTTATCAGGCTTGATTCTCAAAATCAGTGCAGTTTTCCACTGGCCTCAGTGGATTTCTTTTGGGGGTGCGACTGATTCAAGTGAACGGGTGTTTGTACACCTCATTGCCAGCCCAAGTATTTTCATCAGCAAGTTATATGCTATCACGTCTCCTAGCTTGAAACACCTTGCCTTTTCCTCTTCAAATCCTTCTGTCCCTCCTGATCTGGGTGTCTTGTTGTGCCTGGCTCTCTGCCTTCTGCCTGCATGCTCAGGCTGAGCACAGCATCTGCACAGCTCTCATTCCTGAATCTAAACCCGTCCATGTGTCTTGAATGAGCAACTTACACGAGGATCTTCTCAATTAAAATGTTCACAGAGTCATTAAACTAACTAATGGTGGAAACTTCAGTAGAAATAATGCTGTAATGAGACAAGCTTTCATCATCTCATTGAGGAAAACATATTTCACTTGATTCAGACAAATTATATGCCCCTACATATCATGATCAATATTTTAGCAAGACTTAGCATTTAACTATGTCATTTTTGAGTAATGAATAATCACATTGAGTACATGAAAAATGAGTAATGACAGATATCACTGGACTGGTACGTTTTCTACTTCTCAAAATGATGTTTAAATTTTTACAAAAATGTTGCATAGAGGATTCAATGACTCAGACTTGTTCCTTTTAATGGGTATCTATCATTTAATCCCATGACTGCTCTCAAAGTACAGGTTAACATAACTAATTCTTAAAAACATTCAAATGGTTCTGTGTTTTGACCAAGGAAAATGGAAGGCAGTTGTCAGGAACTGTATGTGATAACACTGGATTTCAGAAGTTGAAGCCTGCACAGGCCACGTGTTGCATAGTGGCAGTAGTACTTAGTAGCTCATGGCTACTTCATGACTTTGCTAATATAGGAAATGTGAGAGGTGTAAAGTGCTTTTATCAGAAAAAATATCTAAAAAAAATAACATTTTACAAATAATGTTCAGAAAACTACAGCAGCTGTCCTGACCTAGGCATGTATGAATTTGTTTATTTACTTGCCTTTTCTTACTGTATCGCATTTCTTTTGTGCACGGCTTTCCCAATGGCTCCTACCCTGATTTTGAGAATGTTTGTGCTTGAAAATACATTCTTAAAAGCACAAACCAGGACAAAAGGACCTGTTCTGATTTTCCTCAAAAAATTCCAATGCTATTTCAATCATCTGCTTAAGAAAATGTTTGCCTCTTCTAAGGCCTGGTGAATGAACCACCAGTAAATGCATGCAGTTCTTGGAAAGATCAGAAAGCATGTGTCACCATAACCCAAAAAGAAATGTCTCTATGCATAGGATACTAATTTTTTCTCAGTCAGATTATCAGTCACTTGATCACATTGATCTGTGGTTGACTTTTTTCATAGAACAACTGATCTGTCATGCAGTTTTTAAGGTTGCAATTGAAGTGATAGATATTGTTCTATATTTTCAATATCCTTAGGCTGTAGTTGGATGTTCTGCTCTTAATTAATTTTTTTAATGATGTCTACCAGGTGCCTAAAACTAATTTGCAAGTATGACCACTGACATGGTGACTTGTAGCTGGACTTAGTGGTGCAACGTTGTGCTTTTACCTTTTTTAAAAAAAAGGGAAGGTATTAATGAGTATACTGCATTTCAGTTGCATTAAAGAGGTGCATCATTGGCCTTAATTGTTATTTCTGGGCCTTTAAAATTAAAATGGAGTGAACAAGCAACAGAAGGGTCTGTGATGGCTTAGATCAACTCTCTCATCTAGCAGCTCCTTATGAAGGTTTGCACTGTAATCTGTAACAAGCACTGTTTGGTTTTAGTTACCCGTAATATACAAATAGATTTCTATTCCTGACAAAGGGCTTTTCAGGTGGTACCTCAGCATAGCTGGCTGTAAGTTTTTCTTTCAATATTTAATTATTTTAACATAGTCCAGATAAATTTCTAATGTGTCTATCATTTTATAGAATAGTAATGTCAAGGAGATCATCTATGATTTTTTCATATTTACCCAAATACCATTATGCTTTTATTTCCTTCCCAAGTGTGGGTTTTTCACTCAAAGCAAAATTCTTCCTTTATCAATATCACTGTTTTCCTTAGGGAAGAAACAGCTAATAGTCTATACTATATAATAGGAAAACTTACATTAATATTGTCACGAGGATGATGATTACTGACTCTTGTAGGACTAGTTATCCACAATGGCAGACAGGGATTCTAAAATGCATTTTCATAAATTAGGTCATTTAAACCAGTTCAATATGTAAGTCACGGTAGCAAATTTTTCACTTGGCAGCTCTTCATTATGTAGCTTGGATTAATTCTGATTCTGTTCAGTTATTCATGTTTTCCTCAAGACTTCATTTTCAGTCAGTGTGGTGACATCACAAAATGGTATAACATCATTTGGTGCCACCCACCTCTTCAGGCCATGGAGAGGACTTCACAAGGCACAGCCACTGCAAGCAGTAGAATCACAGGTGAACGAGGTAGTTGACATAGCAGCAGATTTGGGTTTTTTGTTTTGGGATTGTTTTGTTTTTTTATCAGGGATAAGGGAAAAAAGAAATTGGAAGCAGAATTGCACCCAAGGTCAAATTATGGAAGTAGATGGAAGTTACAGTACTCACTTTTGGAAATAGATTTTTAAGAGCATAAGTCATGTAACCACTTTTAAAGACTTTACTCTGGGGGTGCCTCAGTGCTAGAGCTGTACAAACACATGGTAAACGACAGTCCATGCCCCAGTGAGCTTAATAGCCCTCTTGGTTTCCCCTTGGCAATGCCATTATCCTCCGACCGTCCTCTCTTGTGCAGGATGAAGGCCTCTGCCTCCTCTTCCTGATTATTTTAACAGACCTCCTGTTAGCACAGGGAGTGAACCCTCTAGATTTTGCCATCAGCATTACAATCCTTTCAAAGCTCACCTGGCAGTTTTCCCAGAAAAGCAAGACACGGTCATTTAAGCTGGTTGCCAGGAAAAAGGCTGAATAATGCTCATTCTAGCTATTTGTTTGGGATACTGGTTCTCACTTTATGAAATAAATATGCCAGGCATTCATTTCTTCATTGAAAAGAAATTGCTGCAATGGTCTTGCACTGTTCTTGGCAGAACCTTTCCAAGACCTCTCAAAGGCCTTTGACTTGCCATCCTGGATGCTCTAATCCTAATGTTATTTCCGTCTGGAATATCAGTTTCACCAGGTTTTCCGGGGCTCAGATGGAGTTTGACTGGGGAGGTTTCTCTATCATTGACTTGTAGGTGGGCCTGATTATGTTTTTCTCAAGTCAGAACTCACTATTGTTTCTTGTAAAAAGCTGGGGAGTGGGGTGAACACCTAAACCCACCAGCTCTCATGCAGTGCTCTATGCTTGACAAAGAATGGTTACATGGGCTGGTCCTCTAAAATTATACTCTGTACTATTACATTTGCTACATCATAGCAAAGTAGGATAAGTTTATAGGATCCATCCATTAATGGTCACAAGTGTCTGGATGACTGGTTGTGTCTGCCTGTGGAAAGCAGGCACTTCTGTTTTTCTTGCACTGCAGCCAGAAAGAAGTTTACTGACTATTGGCCTCCCTACGCACCAGTAGAGCGTTCCCAAAGTCCTGTGAAATTAATCGAATTTGTGAACAAAAAATCTAGATACCTTCATCTGGGTATCCACTTGTGTAAACACACTGACCTCTTTATTGTATACATGGAATATTTCATATATGTGGACGTTATTTGCACTTTTTAACACTTCAGATTTCTCTTCAAATTCCTTTGTTTGGTATTGGGCATCTAGATAAATACTCGAGCTGTTGCTTGAATTATATTACACCTGAATGGCTGCAGGATCTGGTCCCAACAGATTTGTTAGAGATAGCATGCTCTAATATTAGCAGAAGACAGGAAAGTCTATTATCCTAACATAGGGTGACCAGATAATTGTGGTTGAAGGGGATGAACATAACAGAGTGATCTTATCAGACTAACAGAAGAAAGCAGGGAAAGAGAAAATGAACAAGAGATCAACTTGTCTTGACTTATATGCCACCACTGTGCTAATGCTATGTGCTATATATTATTCTTTTTGTTTCCTTCATAAAAAGGAAGCTTTGCCTAGTCCTACGTTTCTGCAAAGTGCATTAGAGAATATCATCATAAAAATCACTGAAGACAAGACAGTACTTCAGCAGCTTATATATAGACATCATTGCTGTAAAGTGCTTCTGTCTTTTGAAAGCAACATGGCAGAAAGAAGGAAACTTGATGTGAAAAGCCTTTTTACCATGCTTTTGCACTTCAATTTTCTGGCTACGTTTATGTTTCAAAGTTGGTGCAGTAGTTTTGTTTTACACTGTGAGTTAGCTTTGGTTCCACTCATAAGGAACATATGGTCATGCAATCAGTTAAAAAGCTACTACAGGGATTGCTTCTGCGTGCCAGGCTAGGAGAGGGTAAGAGCCGTGCTAAGGCTGCAAGCAATTGGTTTGGTTAAAGGAAGGGACTGCAACAGATGGCCACATCTTCAGCTGCTCACTTCGGCCCATCATTTGCAATCAGTTGGTAAGCATGACATAAAATTTTGTTCCTTCATGCTTTGAGGAAGATAGTTGGCTGCTTTAAAACGTGCAAAACAAATTATCAGTCATAAACTTAAAAACAAATTTTAAAAATCCAAAAGGAGAGAAAAAGAGGTAAGAGGATGGAAGGATCAAGTTGTGATGATCCTACTTAATTAATGACATCTCTGTTTGAGAGTTGAATTGGTTTTGGTTGTTTTCATAGAGCCTTTGTACTTTGGACCACTGGTGCTCTTCAAATTCCTAGCTGTGTGACTTTCCCTCTTGTTTTTGTTTTTGTTTTTTTTGTTTGTTTGTTTTTTTTTTTTTTTGGTTTTTTTTTTTTTTTGGTTTTTTTTTTTTTTTGGTTTTTTTTTTTTTTTGGTTTTTTTTTTTTTTTGCAATTGATGTGTATCTGTTTTCCAGCAGATCTTTTTGGGTTACTTGTTTCTGAAAAGTGACTTCTCAGAGCTTTTGCATATGGTGTCTGTCTAGTTTTGAAAGTTTAGATTATTCTGACAATGTTTTAAGAGTTGCCTGGCTAATGTGCAGGATGATAATAATAAATAGGACTCTTGTTATTATTGCCTTTTTTCTCCTGGATTTTACTCTGCCAGTGGCAAATGTCGTGCTAAAGCTCTGCCTCGGTCAAGTAAGGTCATACAGGGTTGCAGTCTAAGCACCACAGCACTTCTGACATGACTGCCAGGTTTTCTGTTTGCATCTCTCAAAAACATTAGTTTTCAACTTGTATTAGGGTGGACAGGGAAGTGGTCACAGCATCGAGCTTGACTGAGGACAAGAAGCATCTAGATGATACCCTCAGTTCCATGCTCTGACTTGTCTGGCCCTGGGTGGAGCCAGAACCTTATGGTCATGGGTGATGAACCCTACAGGTCCCTTCCAGCTCAGGATATTGTATGATTCTATGACTTTTTCACCACCTGAATGGCATTTGGGGGCTTTTGCTGACATGGTCAACACAAGGAGAGGTACCACTATGGGGAGCTGAAAGCCCCTATGACCAATCCACATCTGACTATTGTGTGACTCTATAACATCCACTTCACGCTTTCCATCAGCAAAGCATGATGAAGCTCAGTGTATCCTTGCAGCCAGCTGCAATTTTGTCTTAACATATGATATGCAGGAGTTTGGCACCGTGAACTCTAATATAACAAAAATATCAAACCCCGTGTTACCTAAAGGAGTCTAGAAAAACTTACTGAAGGAAAGATTATTCATGAGGATGTGGAAAAGCTCCTCCTTCTCACAGTACAAAAACATTGACAATATATTTTCAGAAGTGATTATTGTATTAAATTATTCTTGTTTCATAAAATAGAAGTAACAGTGCTAATAAGAGAATAGCTCCGCACAGTTCATAAATCACTCGGGCAGCACAGAGTTCATAATTACAATTAAGATGGCAGGAAAATAAAGATTACCTATACACATGCACTAGAAACTGAGTAACAACATACTTTCAGTAACTAAAGTTATTATGTACTTCCAAATGGGAAATTTAGCCATACAGGCAGCACATGATGATTCCTACTTTATATATTCACATCTCAATAGTGAGGTTTTTTTTCTTCTATAGCAGCTTTAGAATATGTAAGATTTATGCACTCGTGCCAATAGCCGGTTCATGAAGTTGGGCTAAATGCTCTTGTGCTACTTTCAAACAGATGCTAATGTTAACTTAATTTTCAATGTATTAATGTAATCTGAGTGCTTTATCTAAGGTGTTATAAGTTTGTTCTCTATACATGTTTAGTGCAGTATGAATGAGACACAGAAAGAAAAATCAATCATTGCTTCACAGAGAAATATGAACTCTGTTAGCTTCATTTTTCACACTGTGAAAATGACTTGACCTTCCTTTCCTCAGAAATCCAAATATCTCCAATCTGTATTCAACAGCATAGCTGGGCACAAATTTTCCATTAACATTTTCTGGATAGAAAACTGTGATTTCATTCTTCTTGTTTTGTGGAAAAATAGGGTTTGCTTTGGATCAAATGGAGTATTCTCAGCAGAAATGGTTCCCATGCTTCTCATAAGGGTTATAGTTCAGTTACCTTTTGCCTCTGCACTTATGGACCGCTGGCCTCAGCCTCCCTGGCCTGACCCACCATGTCACAGTCCTTCCAATCCTCCTTCTCCAGAACAAGGATGGCAGGGCAGCTCGTGGCAGCTGCAGCCTGGCTGCTGAGCCCTGCCCACGGAGCAGAGCGCTGAACAGCCCTTGCTACTATTGTTGCAGCACCCTTGTGCTTCCACCCATGGCCACTCAGCCTGGACAACAGTAGAAGCAGCAGAAGCTGCCCAAGGGGGCTTGTGCCTTCATCAGATGAATGCTCCGGCATGTCTCCTCCTCCTCAAACCCTGAACAGGGACAACTACCAAAGCCACACACAAGGAGGATCTGGCTAGAAAGCCAGTTTTGGGCTTGTAGAGCAGGACGGGCAGGGGAAGGGCTGGCTGGTGTAGAGCAGGGGCGGGTGAAATGGCAGCAGGACTCGTAGCCTTCAGCCTCGTCGGCAAAACTGGATCCTGACCCATGCTGAGCCAGCGTTCCCCTTTGTAGCAGACTGTGATGGTGAGCAGGGCCAGGAGGCCTTGCTGATCTTATGATCCCTGTCCTGAGCTGTTGCAGGTGCTGGGAACCACAGTTGTATTTTCCACTGTAACTGTAAAAGAGGTCACAGTGAGGGCAGTTGAACTTTCTATTCCTGGCAGTTTGCATAAATGAACCCTTTGCTATTTGAAGCTGGAGCTGGGACAGCCTCATGCTTGTGCTTGCCCCTGACCTGGCAGTTTGCAAAGACTGCTTACTCCCAGCTGCAGGCAGCCATGCACTACAGGAGTGCGTACCGCCCCGACATGCTCGCTGCCACCCTTCGCTCCTGTAGTCGATGGCCATGGCGAGCAGGCAGTGAGCTGAGCCGTCCTTCTCTTCAGCTGGTGGGTTGAGGTCATGTGGGGCCATGTGTGGCTGCTGGCAGGGGCATTGTGTGTCCCTGGGGAGAGGCAGTGAAGGCACCTGCTCACCAGTCCCCTAACAGCAGACAGCATATCCAATGCTAGGGCCTCATGAAGCTAGGGGTCTGCAACAGTGACACTCAGGCGCATCCTTGGTTGGTTTGAAAACTGACTGCAAAAAGTATTTCATGCAAAAACTTTCTCATGCAGCTGAGAACATGGGGTGTTTGGAGAGCTCCAGGTGTCAAACTTAACTTCTGAGAAACAGGGTTATCTCTACTATTGGCCTTGATAGGAACAGCAGGTTTGCTTGCAGATTCCTGGTTATCTTTGCTGCAATGAGCTCTGAAAGCTTTTTTGGAGCTACTTTGTGCAACTTTTGCTAGTTTCTGGAGAGTTTAAAAGGGTTTACTTTAAGGAAGTGAAGGCACTGATACCTGGGAAGGATTTTTTCTCTCTGTTGGGTAAGAACACCTGTTGTTGCAGACCCTTTGGGTGCAGAGATGCTTGGCCAGCAGCCACCAGACCCCTCTCTCTAACAGGGGTGTGGGGCTGCCTAATCCTGCAAGGTCCAGTGAGGAATGCTTTCAGTAAGTCCTGTGGCTGAGTTTCATGGTTCAAGCTCAAGATATGAAAAATAGGTGTTATTGAATGGAAGTGATCAGGTGTCAGACTGAGCTTTTATTAATAGTAATTTTAAAAAAGCCCTCTCTGTACCTGTTTCTGGAGAAATGTTCTGAAAATGTGACCACCACCTCTCCTGTTGGTTCAGGGTATCACCAGAATTTTATATCGTTATGATTTTGAATGGGACTTTTCTAAACCATCAACAACATTAAAGTTAGAAACAGAAAAGAGCAGGGCCTGACTCACGGTACTTTAAAGCTGGAGGCCCAGAGCAGTGTGTTTGTCTGTGGATAAAAGAGAGATACTGAAAAGGAAATGCTGCGCACACCTGCCTGCCCACAGCGGAGAAAGGAGCAGTGCTTTGGGTTTTGTTGGGTTAGAGCACAGGCTGTCAGCAGCACAGCCGTGCCTGAGCTCCCTCCCTTTTGGGTGCCCACAAGAAGCACGATGCAAATGTGAATCTTGCAGTGAAGCCCAAGCTAAGATGATGAAGTCTGTCACGTTTGACTTCCACTGATAACAGTTCCACAGCTTTTCCTCAGCAATATTTTTAACCCAATAGTGGTTTATAAAACAACTGCTCAGGAAGGCAAAAATTGTAGATTGTATTAGCTGCTTTGCCACAGATCTACTTTATGATCTCGGATTTTTCTCTTAATTCTCAGAAAGCCCACAAAGATGCTTCTGTTAGAGGGTTCGCTGGAGCCTGGTCTCTGTGGTTGCAGAGCCGGCTGCTGTGACCAGCTGTGTGAGGCTCCCAGGGCTGGGGTATGGCTGTAGAGATGAGGCCCTACCAAAGCATGGCTCATTTCAAACTTCACTTGCACCAAGTTCCCCGAGACCCCCTGGCATGCATGGAAGTTCAGGATGTAATTGGTCCTGTGAAGAACCAGAGTAAAAATGAAAATAGCCTTGGCCTTGTCTTTGCAATACCAACGTGTGAACGTTTGCTCCGTGGGTACGTGTGTTTGGAATGTTGGATGTATGAAATGGATGTGGAAAATCATAAGATAGTGGTTGGATACAAAGGCGTGCAGGCAGGGCACATCGACCTTGGTAGGAAATTTCATCTGGGGGATGGAGTGCATAGTGGCCGTCCTTCCCCTTCTGTTATGTGTGGGGCAGCCTGAGGTTCGTTCTTGGCCTCTCCCTGGAGTAGGATGGTCTCTGCAGGAGTCCTTCAGGATGCCCCATCCCAGCTGGTGCCCGCCGGTGAGCCCTGCTGCTTCCCATTCCTCATGGAGCCCGCAGGCGGTGGGGAGGGGGCTGCTGTCCCAGCTGGAGAGCAGGCGCTGCTCAGCGGGAGCAAAGCCCCAGGAGTGCTCGGGAGACCCTTCTGGTTCAGCCGCCCGTGCTGCCCGGCCCGGGCTTTCTCCTCTACCCCCTTCCCCGCCGTCGAGCGTCTCCCGGCGAGATTGACCCAGAGCGTTGTCCGTGTCGCGTCTACGCCACCTCTCGCACCGGTGGGGGCCAGGTCCTTTTGCCCCCAGAAGGTGGCTTTAGCCATTAAAGTGCAGGTGCCTATTGGTTACATTTCCCCCCACCCTCTCGCAGCCGGGACCCTCGCAGATCACCCCCCTCCCTCCATCCCCGCTGTTTCGCCTTTGCTTCACAACTTCCCCTGCTCGCCGGGGCCGGGGNGACTAGTGCAGAGAAGCCATTAAGTACCTCAGCCTTTTCTTGATCCTTTGTCACTGGTTTCTGTCCCCATCCAACAAAGTACAGAGTTTCTACTTAGTCCTTTTTTAAATATACTTATAGAAACATTTTTATTATTGTCTTTACCTGCAGTAACCAGGTTAAGTTCTAGCTGGACAGTTAAGTTTCTCCCCGGATAGCCTAACACCATCCTTGGTGTCCTACTGAGTTCCCTGCTCCTTCTTCCAAAGGTCAAAATCTTTCTCTGTTTTGTTTGGGTTTGGGTTGGTTTTTTTTTTCCCTCTCCTGTGCCTCTCCACCCCTCTCCTGCTAACAGCTGCCTCCTTCCTTTCCTCCGTGCTCGCTCCCCCGGCGCCTTTGCCTTTGTTGAGGGGCGAAACGCCCGGTGCCCGCCGGGGAGCCGGCTCCGCGCTGCGCCCTCGGAGAGCCGCGCCGGGGCCGGCCACGCTCCGCAGCCGCGCCGGCGGTCCCCGGTGGGGGGGGGCGGCG
>VXBZ01012075.1:0-289016 GCA_013399135.1 Heliornis fulica | reverse complement strand
GAGGCAGGGGAAGCGCCGAAACGTGCCGGGGTGCCGGCTGAAACAGCAAGAGCAGCCCCCCTCCCCGGGCGGGGAAGCGGCGCGGAGAGGCGATGCGTTCCCCGGGATCGCGGCTCTGCTCGTGTTGTGTTTACTGCTGTCAGTGACAATATTCCTTCCAGGGCAGAAACGCAACCGTAGTTGTGTCGTGCGGCACATCCAGCTGTAGCCCTGTCCAGTGCGGGGGCTTCTGCTGCTGGTTCTGCTCCTTTTCTCCTCTGGCTGAAGCGTTCTGGAAGTTAGTTTTGGAAGTGGGAATGTCGGAGCCCGTGATATTATAACAGGTCTCCTCCCTCCCCCCACTCCTCTTTCTTTTCTTTTTTCTTTTTTTTTTTTTTAAATAAGATTGAAATTTTAAGTTTATATTGTCCTGCAAATAGGCGCACACCTTGTGAAAAGCGTATTGTAAACTTGTTACCGAAGTGAATGTTAAGGAATTTTCGATGGGTAACAAGTAGCTGGGAAAAGTTAGGATCCGCGTAGGTATTTAGTCGCTTTCCCGGATGGTTAAGGAGACGATGTTTATTCTTTGGCTGTTATTACTAGCTCTTCCTTTACTTTTCAATTTTGCATATATAGTTCTAATTCTTTAACTATGCACGGCGAAATGCGGTGGGCTGGTTACAGCTTTGCTAAATGCTTTTAGGCTGGAGTGCAGTTTGCCAGGAAAGAGAGAGACTGAAATACTGTATTTTGCGATCCTAATCTCTGAATGTCACCCGGATAATATGTGTGTCTGCATGTGCAGTTGGACATCATGTTTAGTGGAGGGTTTACTTTACTTTGTCGATAATATAAAGGTACGTCTGCAAAAAAGATAATATATTTAGTTAATAACTATAATTTTGCCAAACAGTCTTGCAGCTATGGTTGCAAACCCAAGATAATCAGAACCAAATACCTGTCACGTTCTGTTTTACAGCAATTTGGAGTAAATCCTTGGAACCGTAAATTACACTGTATCAATATTAATCAGTAAGCAGGCGTTTTGGATCATGTGCGCGTTTTATCAGGTCTGCATAAAACCATCGTGTTACATCTTCTAATAACCATGCTGTTGTTATTTAAAAGTAATAATCACAATAAAATTAGTGCTCAATTAAATATTATGCTTCTACCACACTATCTTTGCTCTGCTACACTAATTTATTTTTCAGACAACTGATAACCACCGTATTACGACTCAAATAATATTTGCATACAATTTACCTAATTTATAGTGTGGGTAACATCATTAATTTAATAGAAGCTGTTACAACCCAATATGTGGGTGTAGTTCAAATACTAAGCACATTATAGGTATTGAGTTTTAATGTTTGCTTAATAACTTACTTTCATTTGACTCTGGTTTTATGTGGATTTAAGAGATGTGCATCAGAAAGAAGGGAACTCTCGTGCCTCTTTTTTTCTGTAAAGGATGAACATATTGCCACTCATTCTAGAAATTCCATTTGCTTTGCTTTTGTGCAGTGAAATGTATTTGGTTTAGTGTTTTTAGGGTCCATGAGGAAAGAGCATTTTTACTTTGTTTCAAAGTGTTTGATATCTGCACAAACTCTCTCCATGGCACAGGCGTTCACACACAATGACTTACTGCAGAGATCAAGTTGGATTTAGCTTTTAATAATCCAATTAGTACATTCAAGTGCACATGTATATAATATGTAGGTACATAATCTACACGTATACACAAATATTACGTATATTTTATTATACATGTAGATGTCCGCCACTGACTAGTTGCCTTGCTTAAGGAGAATTGAATTTAGCTCATCCACCCATACATATGTGTGTATATGTAATATGTTATGCGTGCATCATTTCTACAGGCACAGGGGTATACATGCTCATCCATCAAGATTTATTAGCTTTTGTGTTTCAAATACTGTGTAGTTACTTAGAATCATAGAATACTTCATAATATTTACAAATAAGTATATATAATACCATGTGTGAATTGCTGCTGCTTATTTTGAAACTGATCTCCTTCCTTCTGTCTGTTAGCTGGCCTTTGTAAAACGTTTCACAAGCCTTTGTAAGGCAATTGGAGACCCTCTTCTGCCTTCCTTACAAACCCAAAACTTCTGCTAAACTGTGTTGCAATTGCCAAGAAGGCAAGCTCAGGCCTACAGTCCGTGTGTGGGTGTATATGTATATTATCAGTATGCAAAGTTCCACAGAAACAGAGCCTGAGAAATATATATCAAAATATTTATAGCTCAAATTTTTTTTTTTTAATCAGATGAAAAGTGTGAAGTTAATACTATTGCCACATTGCCATCATGTTAGGAAATGACTTCACAAAAGTGTGGGACTGATAGTAAAAATACAGTTAATTTTTCCTCCTCTCCAGTGGAGGTGTGTCTTTGTGTCACTTCTTGAAACGTGTTTTGTGAAAACCTGTGAGAGTTACAGCGTGCGCCGCCACAGCACGTGTTGTTAACTTCTCACCTGGCGTTCAGGATGATTAGTTGGAACTTTATCTTGATACTAACTGCAGAATCAACTCATTACTTTCATATGTTGGGAGAGATCATGGTAGCATGAGAATGAGATTTCATTGAACCTTCATCAAGAATGTGATTGCAGGAGTAGCTGAGGGTCGGTGTGGGGTTGTTTGTTTGTTTGTTTTTTTTTTTTAACTTGGGTAAAATGTGTAAAATAAGGCTACAGATATACCAGTGGATGTTTTGCCAAACTTAAACAGCTGACCTCCCCCCCACCTCCCACCAACAAAACCATTTAAATTAATCTAAATTCTGGCAGAGGTGAAAGGGCCAAAGCTAAAGTCTGCTATGACTCCTGGATGAATAAGAAACGTTCACCTGGGCTTGCTTTTAATATGAGCCATTCGATGAGGGAGAAAGGAAGGGAGATGGATATAATGAAAAGCTTGAATGCCTGTGTGCACCGAGGGGACCACTTGCTGTTAAAAATCAAATTTCATCTTTTAAATCACTTTCCATGCTTGTCTGTGGTAACCAAGTAAATGAAATCTTGAAGTGTCCTGGGACTGTGTGGCTAGATTTGAACCTGCTTACAGAGTAAGGTGGTGCCATTAATCAGCAGCAGGGAAATGACAAAACCCAACAAAAAACCCAACCACCCCAGAATATATAGCTCCTCACTAACACTAACACAGGCAGAGAGATTCATGGTTTGTGTTATCTTCATTGTCATTAGTACTAATGTTTTTAAGTCTTCCAATCTTTAAAAAAAAGTGGAAGTCAAAAAGATACTTAGCGGGAAAATGCTTAATGAGGTATATAAAATAAAACCTGGTAAAGAGAAATAAGGTCAGAAGGTAGGAGCATTGTAACTGTGTGGTAGCGATGAGGAAGACTTCTTGCTGCAGAGAAACAGGCCTCTTGGTTTTTTTCTTCTTTTTTTTTTTTATATTATGTATCACAAGTAGCCTAATTACAGCAAAACCAGCAAACTGCCAGTTATACAGGAAGAGGCTTAAACTCACTAAACTGTTATATAAATAGAAAGTTCAAAGGTCTGTTTGTGGCTGACAAAGCTGAGAACAGGCCATCTGTGGGCCAGGTTCCTCCTCTCTGGTACGAAGGCAGAAATATCCTGCGTGCCACAGCAGCGTGTACTTCCAGCATAGTCTTCAACCTGGAGGGGGTGATCCTGCTCTCCAGACAAAGGTGAACTGTTTGGGTTCCAGCCCTGGGTATTTCCCTCCCCTTCCCCCGTTTGGCCTCGTCCCTCTGCAGAAGACCTCAGTTACTGTGCTTTCACCAGCATCTATAATAGCTCACTAAATGAAAAGTCTTCTGAACGTGGAAAGAGTGTGTGGTGTTTCTGATGGAAATGTGTGAAATAGCATAGATAGCCTTGTGGGAATTATAGTAATTTTTAAAATTATTCTTTATTTTAAATTTTTGGGGTGATGGTGGGAGCATTAGTATAGGAGAAAATCCAATTTGAATGGATTTCTGTAACATTTTTCTCCCTGCCTCTTTTTCCTTAAGAAATATTCCAGTTGAATTGCAGTTTCTTTTTGGGCTTGTATTACAGGCATCCCCGAGTAATTATTTGAAAATGTTTCATTTTCAATTTGCCTTGAAAGTGTAAATGGATGGATTGTGTAGCTGCTGGTGGGTGGGTGAGGGGGATTAGATGCTGTCAAAACAAGCATCTGAGGAAGACCAAAAATAGTCGGGGCCAAAACCTGTACTTAAAGTACATCCTGATTTAGTAATTCTTCCCTGGCTGATACTGAACTCCATGGAGTGTAAATCTTAAAAGAATTTGGCCGTTTGTGAACATTAAGCTCACATCTATCCTATAAGGCAAAATTACTATCAGTTTAACAGCATTTGAATTGTTTTCCTAATGATTCATTCAAGAATTTAATGACTTTTAAAATACACAAATTTGGATGGAGAGTAGATACTTCAGATACTGTTCAGTTATTCTGAAGCCAGCTAGAACTTCAGAGTATTTAAGCACTGTGTATGTGAATGCCAGTTATGCTATTTGGGATTTTCTTTTTGATGAAAAGGTGGTGTTATGATGCAGGTCCATCACTCAAGTAGAGTTATTCCTTTTGTCTGACTGGCAAGACTTTCTTTGCAACCTGGAATTTAGCTAAATAATTTAAGGGGAGAATGTGACATACTGTAAAGTATTAAGTTAAATGATATATACTAAATGATCTCTGGAGGAAAAAGGGGTGGAAACTGTTGGTCTTGTTGCACTTCTTAGGACTGAGACTCTGTGCTCAAGCATCACGAGAGCAGCCTCGGGATGCTTTCTGTGTTATGGGCCCACGTTCTATTATCATCGGAGTCAAGCAAAATTGCTATCATGCCAGATGGGACAAAATGTGCCAAGAAAAAGTATATGGGCCATAACATATAGCATGGTCAATAGGCAGGTATTTCTTTGTGTAGAGGACTTGAAGGATTGGGCTCTTGGTTGCTTGTTAAATGTATACAGTCAATAAATACCATAAAGTACCCATGGCTTCCTCCAGCTTGGGCCTGAGCTAGCAGTTAGTGACATCAATGGAGGTGCTCCCAGTTGACTTCAGAGAATGCTGGGCTTGGTCAAGAGGCAGACTTAATGAAGTGTGGAGCAACTCTCTAATGACCAGGATCAGCAAAGTACTTTGCACACACCTAGGGAAAAAAATCTACGCAGCCCAGTTCTGAAACTAATTCAAATTTACTGCCTTTCTTTTGAGAAGAAAGAAAAGAGAAATGAAGAGGAAAGCTTGAATCTTTTCTCTTGGTTGCAGTTAACAGAATAGATGTTATAAAGCCATCAGACATCTATTAACATTGAAAACTGAAACTGTGCCACAACTCTGGGTTTTGCAATGTTACGAGTTCTTTCTTAAGCATTGAAAAAGAGGATAGTAAATCCAGTAATATGTCAAGTTAGTATAACCTTCCAGACAACTTATAATATAATGTAGTCAGGAAGTCACAACAGTGACTCAAAGACAGCTCTTTCATCCTTTTATTGTTACTGAATGTTCCATATTAATGCTTTATAATCAAAATATTTGTTTAAATTATTCTAATAGCTTTGGACAGAGGTCAGAAGGTAAGTAAGTAAGTCTTGACTAATGAACAACTGTAGAGAAAAAATGAGAGGAAGGGTAGCATCATGCATGTCAGTAGCTTTTAAGCTCCATTTTGAGTAACTTCTAATGATACCATTGCCTGACCAAAAATTCTTGCAAAGAAGCATGTGATATTCAGTGTGCATTTGTGAATCAAGATTTTGGGGAATAAGCCAGGGAGGTTGGTTTCAGAAACTGTGCTGGAGCCTAGTCTTGCAGAAACTTCAAAAGAATTGCAAGTTGCTCCTTAATTTCATCAAGACTCCTGAGTGCAGACAGTGTGATGGATTTACAAGGTTGGTCTCGGAGTACTGAAAAACTAATATGGAACCAGCTGAGGTAAAGGAATAACCCAAAACTTCTGCAGTTAACTTCCCAGATGTTAGAAATTGTTTTATTATGAAGAAGCTGGTTTTCAACTTATACGTAGCAGATCCCCACCATAAATTGTTATTACTTTTAAACAAAGGTCTAGTCAGTGGTCTCTTCTTCTGTAAAACTTATCACATTTTAGTGACACGTTATGAATGTGTTCAAATCAAACCTCCAAGAGAAGAAAACTTACTTGTGGAATTCTTTCATTCTGTGATCTCAACAGTTAATCTGTGTTTTACTGGAGATTATTGGTGAGTCTTAAGTCTAGATCTTTTGCGAAGGTGAGGTGCTACCACAACTGGAAGCTGATTTTTCACTGTAGGTGACAAAGAGAATGGTGGGAATGCCATTTACTACATACAGTGTATAAGCCTTATTCAGTGAGGAGCCATAGTCAGCAATTCAGATTCCTGACTCAGATGCTGCATGGTGCTACTAGTTATAGTAAGACATGAATAGCCCACTCATAATTATATGTTTTTATAGGGGTGGGGTATTAACCAGCAAAGAGGAAAACGAGATAGAGCACCAAGTTAAAAATCACTCAGTTGTTCCTTTGACAAGTATTATAATAGCTATTTTTGTATTGCTGTGGGTGTACATGGTGTGGAATAACTAAATTCTGTAGCTCTACATTGCTTTCAGTGCCTGGGGCTCAAACCAGCAGATGTCTTACTACTGAGACTAGTGTTTTTTCCTTCTGACACTTTGCATGGACTACTGTCAGGATTTGACCACAGATTGAAGGTTTTCTTCTTGGTCATTCAAGTGTAGGTCCTTATGATAGGTGATCGTGTCTCGATCCTGCAAAGTGGTGAACATCTAGAAGTAAGAATGGGTAAAACTGGAGCAGTGCTTTGTGGCTTGTGATCTGTGCTAGGGTGGTGGCTTTACAAAAGAATGTTTTTAATTTAAAATATGTTCAGGTCTGAGGGTAGCAATCCATTATGTAGGTCTGTTTAATAATTTTTCATCCTTTAGTGCATCATTGGTTTAGGTCAAGATTTCACTTGTAGGGAAAAGAGCACAATAACTTAAAATAGAGAATGAAAATGCAATGCTTTAAATATAAAATCAGGAAATATAAAATGTCATTAAGGTTGCCAGTTCCCATTTATTTTAGTCTCATGACATGAGGGGAAACTGAGATCCTGCAGTAATAGGGTATCTAGGGGAGTCTGTTTCTATGTTACTGTCAGTAGCCATGCTTATGTCTGAGGGTGTAGTATTCGAGACTTGGAAAAATACATATGCCTAATGACTGTATCTCTTTGTCTGCATAGAAGTCAGAGTGAGAAATGGTTTCAAGGGGCTTAATTCAGGAGGTTGCATGCTTTTTAGGTCCCTGACCTGAACTCTCAGGTAAAGCACCCATAGCTCGGGATAGCCAATTCGTGTATAAAAACTTTGGGTTGCTCTTTCGAATGCAGGGGTGAATTTTCTTCCAGTGTCTTTCCCGTAGAACAATGGAACAACATTCTTCCTGGTGTTTCCTATGAAGAATAATGATGAGGAATTATCTCCTCTGTCTACAAGTGTTTAAAAACTCATTAGTTAGGGTCTCTGAAAGAATTCCAATACAAGTCGGTGGGTGTGGTGAAGCCGATTGTAATGGGAATCGGACTGGGCCCTGGGGCTGGTGGTCAGCAGGGAGGCAGAGCTGTAAAGAATACTGTGCATATGCTATAGTAAGCATTTTCATAGATCTTCTCTGTGGGAAAGGACAATGGCTTTGGAGCTCATATTTACTCAAAAAGCAGCCCTTTGATTTTCATGGCTTTCTGCTTCATTGCACATTGGAAGGCCCATTTGTCTTCACCGAGCCTTTGAAGAGGGGTAGGTGAAGGGATTGAGGCATTGGCAAGGGGCTGAGGGTACTGGTTTCTTGGAGAAGGAGCTAAGTTGCCTAGCTTTTTTTGGTAATGTTTGGCAGAGTTGTTGTCCTTTTCCAGTTGGCTAAATCAAGGTGGATATATACTTCAGAGTACAACATGGTTTCTCTTCCTGGCTCTGCTGCTAGCCACTTACTACCTCTGGAAAGTCATTTTGTGTCTGTTAGAGTGGGGTAACACTATTTACATCTTTGGTATTTTGTGGTTTTTTTGTTTTTTTTTTTTTGTTTGTTTGTTAGGTGGAAAGTATGGGAGAGAAGAGCCAGCTGTGTTGTTACCTGTATCTGGTGGTTCTTTTACCTTTTTCATCTTCAGGGTCAGCTGGGAACATTTTTTTTGGTATTTTCTCTCCTCTGAACTTCACTCTGGCTATATAATCTTGAGTAGCTTGCTTGTACTGCATTACCTACAGGAAGAGCAAACAGCATTGACGCAGATTGTCTCTGACATAGTTTATGCATTGAGATCCTGTGTTGGATGCAACTTTTTGTACTGATGATATCAGACAAATGTTTAGAAAAATGGGGTGACATTTCTGGCCACAGACCTTTCAAGCACTGTTGATTTATGTGTCTCTGCTTTACCTCCTTTTGTAAAGTGAGAAAAATAACAACACAGAATTGTAGTGGTAGACTGAGGCATTTTGCAGAAAAGCCATTGTTGTAAACCCTTGTTCTGTGAGGGAGAATGGGAAGAGAGGAGCAGAGTGTCTTGCAGAAGGACTTGGCGTTGGTTAGGATTGCTGTCAGCTGAGTTCCAGTTCACTGCTTGCCCACTCCGATGGGTATATTTTCCTATTCCGCAGGGGTGTGATGAGGTTAAGTCCCTTAATGTTTATGAATGTTTATGGTGATAGAGCAAGACAGGAACCTAGGCAGATATATTAGTAGGAGAAAGGCAAGCCCATAAAGAGAAATGGTAGGATTTGGGCAGAGCATATCTGCAAGAAAAGGTAATTTAAGTGGAGAAAACTTTTTTGAAAGGCAGAATTTATTTACGCTGTGCATATTTGGTACGATTTACCCCTCTCTCAGCTGGACAGCGAAGGCCATGGACCTTTCAGAGACAGAATGATCTTGTTACTCCAGAAGACTTGTCATTTCCCGGGTCTTATAGCAAAGCTTTATATATGCAGCTGTAGCTTAAGTAAACGTCATGTCTTGGACGCTTCACTGAATAGTACATCCACACTTTTTTTCAGAAGCATTGTTGCTCTTTGAGCCAGCTGCCTTTGTTTCTAGCAGACGGACGCTTTGTTGGTTAACCCTGGGCATGAGTTTTCTTCACATATGTTATTAGACTGAACATATTTTCTATTTATACCACTTGGGGATACAAATTACTGCATTGCGTTTAGCAAGCATTAGGAAGAGTACATCTTTGGGATGTAAAAATATAATTAAATCAAAGAAGAGGCAACTTTTTTTTTGAAGATTCCTTCTTTCAAGGTTCAAGGGAAAATAGACTGCAAAACCAATTGACATTCTTTTATTTTTATGTCCTGGAAAGGCAGGAGGTATTTGCACATATGTGTGTCAATAGATTGTGTTGGTGGAATTTGGTTCTGAAATTAACAGAGGGCTTTTAAAGGAGAGAATGAATTTTGATTTAATCCTGTGCATCATTTGAGGCAGTTAGGAAGGCTTAGTAGCATATGTATTTTGAAGAATTGTCTTCATGGCATAGATAGTTATCTGTGGGCCAGAGAAGTTTCACTAGTGGGCTGAGCTGAAGGCTACTGCAGCAGGTTGATGTTTTTCATTGATTTAGTAAAGTCTAACATGTACTTGGCCAGAGCTTCCTTTGCTTTTTTCACCCCGGTTCTGGAGAAGATGACTTTTACCTGCTGTCTTCTGGAGCTCCAGAAATATTATGCAATTTATTGTGATATATTTGTTACTGCTCAGTCTTTCTTTTTTTTTGTTTAAAGAGCCCTTGTCTAAACTGACTGTTCTTTAATATGCACTTAGAGGGGTCATAGATCAGGGAACATAATCCAAGAGGGTTTTGATGTTTGTGTAGGAAAACACGTGCATGCTGGTTCAGAATCATACTGCCCCATGAACGAGACATGGAGAACATTTGGATCATAGACCATGACTAGGTGTTATCCTCATCAGGATAATAAATAATACAGGTTCCTGTCACTTCACTCTGCCTGGTTCTTTTCCCCACTACCCAAGACAGGCTGTTGTGTGAGAACTTAGCTTGGTTGTAGACTGCTCATGAATCTTGCAGTACATGACAGGCAGACATCTAACAAACATCTAGAAACTGCATAAAATACACAGACATAACACAGAAGTCATATGTTTGAAAACACATTATTGTTCCACAAATAACCTGATATCTAGAAGGCTTTTTTCCTCCCGTGTATCTTTAACCAGGAGAATTCTGCTAGCTGGTTTCAATGAGATCAGGGTTATTTTAGATTTTGTAATGATTCTCACTTGAGTAAACTCAGAGTCTACCTGCAAATTCAACTTCAATGATAAAAGGTCTCATCAAAAAATTGAGGCAGGTTAGAATGTTTGGTTAAGATTTAATATCTTTCTAACTAACTATAATGCAGTGTCGATATATGCTTTGTTATCTGTGGAAGGGAAAGGAACATAAATGATACAGTTCCATTGTACCAGGTCTTTTGTAAACAATTAATGGTTAGGTGCATGTCTGAAGCAAGAGTGAGAGGATTGATAAACCTATTCGAAAGGGCTTGAAAAGTTGAAGTGAATTCTAAATGTAGATTAGGAGCAAATGATGACAGCCAAGCCAGCATTACCTCAGTTGATTAATTTATAAGGATACTGGTCAATGATTTTAACCAACAGCTATGCATAGTAGAATCCTAATGGGATCTGTCTGTTAAGATTACATAAAGTAGAGCATTTGATTTATTTCATAGCTTTCCAACGCTTCACTTTAACTTCATACAAATAATGCATTAGTCACACTGGATAAAATGGTGTATTGAATAAAGTTGTGATTTTGTCTGCTTCTTATAATCTGATTTTTATAAAGGATTAAATCTGGTTTAGTAGTTTATTCATATCATAAAAGAGATTGTCGGTTGAATGAAATCTTTACATCTGCCACTTTCTATCTCATTAGAAAAGACAGTAACATAAAGTTCCTCATTTCCTCCCAGTCTGTTTTATCCCCTGGTGTGTCTGAGTGTGTATATCTTCTCTACATGTTTGTATATTACAATGTCAGTATGTTTTCAAAGTTGTGGTTAAGACTGCATCACAGCTTTGGGGGGATAATACAAGGGGTTATAAATATTCTGGTGAAGAAAATACCCAGCCAGGAACAAATGGGGGGATGCAGCAAGGGGTGGCTGTCAAAAATCCAAAAATGATGGTTTTTAGCAGCATGGCCTCACGTGTATGCGGTGCCAGATTCAGCAAGGTATTTAAGTACACGCAGTACTTTGCTGTGAGTGTGCCTACGTCAGTGGATGCAAGTGCATGCCTAATGATAAGCACATGTTGACTTACTGCTGACTGAAGAGGATGTGAAGGTTGGGAATTCCTCTGAACTTAAATGTGAATTGTCAGTTGTGATTGAATTGTCCTACTGTCATTCATCTGTTCCAGCAGTTTTTAAAACATTCTTTTGATTCAAATGCATGATTGTTGGTTTTATTAAGATAAATATTGAATTTAAAATTACAAATTTAGGCATTTTTAATCTGCTGTTCCTGGAATGTTGGTTTACTGTTTATGTATTTTATTCCTTTTGTTTAAATGTGTCATTGACAAGATGTTGCTGTTACAAATGGCAGTTTTTTTCATGTAGACCTTTAGAGTCCAAGGAGCAGATGATCTTTTCCTAGATGTCGTCTTATTTACATTTAAGGTTCTTGCCATTTCTGTTTAATCCCATTAAAGGCTTAGGGCCAGATTTAGTCTTCTGAACATTCTCTTGATTTCTGATGTTGAGTAGAGAGGTAGTTTCGAGCTCTTCTAGTTGCCTTTTTAGTCAGACAAGCAGGTTCTGAGGATCCTGGCTCTCCCTTCTGAGGACTTGCTGAGGATGAAACTTACTTATTTACTTTTTCATTTTTGGATATGTGTTGCAGTTTTATTGGCTCTGCTGTTTCAATCTTGGCTCCTTTTCCCGTGTACTTTTAACTCAGTAGGAGTATTTTGATATAAAATGTGTAGTCAGCCTCTTTTGTAGAGCAGGGAGCTGCTTGCAAACTTTGGTTGCAAATACAGTGGGAGCAGCTGTAGGGCCTGGGTGGGCAGGGAGGTTTGTGCTGGCCTTGCAGAGGTTCTTGGGTTGCAGACGAGTCAATTTGGGATTGTACCCATTTGACTCCCAGCACAGGGTAGGGCCTGTCTCTGACTCAGGCAAGCTTCTTGAACAAGACCTTTAAGTATTACGAATCACCAGCTCACTTTGTTATAGGAGAAATGGCAGTGGGACCTCATTGCTCAGGCCTTTTTTTTGCAGCAGTGGTGCACTCACTGAGCTGTACAGTCACAGCTGAGTCTTTTTTTTTCTTTTTTTTTTCCCTGAAATTGTGCTCATTATGAAATTGACGGGGAAAAAAACCTCTTGTCAGAAAGTGGTTTTGGTCGTGAGTACATTCCCATGACGCAGAATGCTCCCTGAAAGGGCAGTAGTGTTTGCTGAGGTGGAGGTACACCCTACGTTGTAGTTTTTGGGTCCAAATCCAGTGAGTATGCGCAGCTCTGTTTGCTGAGGGCAAGTAGTTTCCATTTGGCATTGCTGAATGAACAGTGCCCTCTTTCTCAGCTAAATTTAAGTATCCTCTGCAGCAGGTTTACCTACACCCATGAAGCAGCTCTAGTATCTCTGACCTGGCTTCAAAAATGGGTATTCCTGAGAGGCAGATACAGCTCCTGTGTGCACTGGTGAGTGGCTACTGAGGAGGTGGACATTGCAGGTGGCTTGGGAGCCTTCCGAAATTGCCCTCCTAGCCTCTTGGAGGGGTCAGCTGGAGCTGCACATGGCTGGAGCAGCCATCCATCACTGCTGTCAGAGAATGCCCCAACCTGGCATCTTCTGTGTACACAGCTATTGCAACGTGGAAGTATTTGTCAGCTTTACTCATATGTGGTCTTTTTTTGTTTCAGGTGTGGAAAGCGTGTGCTGGTTAAAATAGGGTTCTAGTTGCTGCTCAAAAACGTGAGCTTAAGCTGGACCCAATTTCATGATACACCGAGGACAAGTGCAACCTTCCAGTGCTTGGTTAACAAATTGTCCTGTGAGATGGTTATGGCAATAAGACACAGTATAAGTATTTAAATATGAAAGAGCACTGGCATGCTGTTTATTTTCTGTGAGGAGTACTGACTGTATCTCTGAATAAACAGACAATAGCCTTTTATGGGAGATTTTTGTTGTATTTTATTTGGCAGCTGTTTGTCTTAATAGGAATTCTTCAATAGTATTTATTGTATTTTGTGCTGGTAGGGGGGAGAGCCAAAGCAGAATCTGAGCAGTTTTACTTGCTTTACTCATGAACAATAAGAAAATATTGCTGTATTAATTACTGTTATGCTTTATTGGCAAAAATAAAGAGATTCTATAATATGAAATTGCTAATATAAGAAAGGCTTTGATTTTCTCATTAGCACAGGATATTTTGCATCTGTTCTGGCTCACGAGTGCATTGTCGGCACTTAAATAATAATAATGACTCAGTAATGAGTAAGAATAACAACAAATAGGCATGTGAGTATGCAGGCAGTCAGGCACCCTCCGGTGTTTATCAGTAGGTTGGTTTTGGAGGTCTTGCAAAATGAGCTGTTCCCATATGCCCATTCAGATTTCCTTAGATCATTGCACAGCCCAGAGATTCATTTTGCTGCTGGTATGGCTGGGTTATATACAAGCACTTTTTCATTGTGTGTCAGGAGTAAAGTGTTAAGAGTTTGCACTTGAAATGGAAAAAGTATGTTTCTTCCACTTAGAAACATTTAAGTCTCCATTTTTCCTCTGTTTGGTTTTGTGTTTTTTTTTTTAAATGTGTGTGAATAGACTTGAAGTCATTGTTTTGAATTCGTGAGACTATCAGAGCTCTGGATTGCTCTGCCAGTCTTTCAAGTGTGTTCTTAAAAATGTGTCTTGGAAACATCTTTGCCACAGTTCAGCTGGGTTTGTATCAAACTGTCCTTGCTTCTGTAGTTCTTTGACGAAACCAGATAGTGTTAAACTAATGTTAGCAGTCTGTCTTGATCATTGAAAAGCTGAGGAATCTAAAATTAAGGTTGAAATGCTGATTTTACTCTTACTTCTTACCACTGCAAGCCTGTATAATATGTCACACAGTACAGCTTACAAATTTCATTTTTTCCAGGTCTTATCTAATACTGAATTAAGTATTATTATCACTGAGGAACAGTGATAAGTGAAGGATAGCACAATCCTCTCCTTACTGTTAAACCAGTGGCTAATTTTGTCAAAGAATGTTAACTTTTAACCTTATTCTCAAAATATTTTGGACTAATGATGTGGCTTAATGGTTCTAAGTTTAATAGAAAGGGAAAATGTTTAGTTCAAGTTTGGGGGGGGAGGGGAGGAGGAATCAGCAATTACGCTTTGAGTTACTATTTTCTTAAAACACTACTCTGTATTGTAAATTATACCCTTATGACCCTGCAACTCAAGAGAAAGTCACAAAAAATTGTGTGTGCATGTATAAACAGTCATATGGAATTTGACAATTCTGGTCAAAATACTTAAAGTTCTAGGCTGATAGGTGAGAGGATATCATCTGTGTGAGGGTTTAAATTGTACCTGCCATTTAATGCGGTTAAAATACTGCCTTAAAAAAATTACCAAAAAGTGGCCTTATAGACTCCTCCAAGTGATACTTGTTTTAAGAAGTCTCTGTGTTAATGCACACTTTAACAATATATGTGCATCAAAGGAAAGCAAAACTGGATTATTTTTTTCCCTTTTTTTTTTATTTTTTTTTTTTGGCAAGCAGCCCTTAACTGTAGCTGTACAAACCTTTCAACACATGCATGGTGTGTTGAACAAAGCAAAAGCAACCTTCTCCTCCAATAAAACAGTTTAGCCCTGGATAAGCCAAAATAAGTCGTTAAAACACATAGTTTATCATCTGTGCATGAGCTGTAAAGTCCTTAAAGTGATCTGTGAAAGGGAGCTACCCTAGGTCTGCTTCTGGACACAGTATAAGTTGTATGGCTTAAGGGGAATGTAGGTCTCCTTGGAGTACAAGAGCAGGAAGATCCCCAGGTAAGGTCGGATAGGAGTCTCTGGTAACAACAGAGCTACAAGAAAGCTCTTCTTTTGACATACTTTCTGCTGCTGGTACTACTGTTAATAAGTGTGCTAATTATCATGAACCTGATAAGGCTTACATTAATTGACTGAGCTAAATGTAAATTCTGGTTAAATAGAGAATAGTTTAGTAGACTTGACAGGTGCTGGTTTGTTTAGCTGCTGTGTTCAGAGTAAAGGCATACCTGAGCACAAAATAAGTTTCTGTATTTTAGCCTTTAGATTCTGAGGAGGCTTGAAGTGTTCAGATATGTCTCCTGAAACAGAAGAGCTTAAGATTTTCAGAATGTCTTCTGCCTTTCTTCCCTGTCCTGATACTTTATGCAAGGGCAATTAGTTCTTACAGATTTTGTATTGCAGCAAAATCTGTGTGTAGTCATTTGTCACATATTTGTGTGGCACAGTGTGGCCTGTTCAGTCTCCAGACATGATCACAGTAGTAAATGTTGGATAATAAATAGCATCAATGACTACTCTGATGGCTGTAGGTGTGGAGTTCCAGTTACAGAGCCCTCTGCGTTGGGCTTTTGGGCAGATCACCTCTCTCCGACTCATCCTACGTGTTTGCAGAATGGGTATGGCAGTGTACACTTGGCTTTAGAGGTGGTTTTGAGGTCTTTCAGGTATCTTTCATGTGTCCAGGCGAAACAGTGTCAGTATTAAAGCACTCCTCTTATGCCTAGGTGTAGGGCGTTTCCTGACTTAAGGGAGTGTTTAAATGCTTGGGTTTGTAAATGCCGACATGGAAGTAGACATGGAAGAAACAAACGTGATACCTCTGGTGGTAAATGTCACAGACACTCTTTGGAAATGCTGGAATATTTATAGTATATTTTATGTATTCCATAATTAGGCATTGCCGTAAGGGCACATGACCTCTTCATTTTAATTGTCAGGAGAGCTGTCTCACAGTAATACGTGCTGCAGCATGCTGCAGGAGCAGTTGTCTTTTGTAATTTCTCAGCTACATTTTATTACTTTTCTAAAATGTTTTAATTCTTTTCCCCCCTTCTCCCTCCAGTAAACATTGCATTCCTGTGTAAGGCAGACAGATCAAGAAACTGGTATCCTCTGCTTGCAGAGAGGCCTTGGCAGAGGGAGCTTCTTCCTCTCTGCTCCACAAGGCTCTTCCTCTGTGCTCAGGTCTGGCCACTTCCAGGAGGAAGGAGAGTATTGCAGTCCTCCTTGTCCCTATACTTGATGCCCACCGTAATCTCATGATGTAATCCCATTCTTGATGCTCACGAAGGACTGACTGGTATGCATTCTGGCTAAATAATGCTCTTCCCTCAAAAAACACTCCCACAGCAATCACCCACCCACCCAACAAAAGAGAAACCTATTGTGAGGCTAGTGCAGAGTTTCAGCACTCTGTAATCTCACTGTGAATGGGGCTGGAGTGGTACCTCACAGTTAGTTTTGATGCATGTGGGATAAAAATAGCTGTGTGCTTTCTGCCCTGTGCATGCCACCTGTTCCAGTGAAAAGAGGAAGCCTTGCTTGCTTATAATGGTCGTGAAACTAGCTGCATTTTACTGAGATGTACAGGTGCATATAACCCCCCTATTTTAAAATATATAAGGTGACAAATTGGCTGCTGGGAAACTAGAATGCAGCTGGACTCATTTGCAAGGTGAGGGTGGCTTATTTCTCTGGGTGCTCCCTTCTCTGTCAATGCATGGCAATTACCAGCCGTTACACTTTATTTTGGATTACAAGAACATCACGTGCTTTTACTACATGTAGTGCTTTATTGGAGCTATCCTGCCTTATGACTACAAAGTTTATAAAAAAAAAAGAGAAAAAAAGTACAATTACTTCCTGCCAGAGGAACATGCTGCAGGGCTTTTTTTTTTTTTTTTTCCCCTTCCTTTTCTTTTTTTCTTTTTAGTTTTGTATTCACTAATTTACTGTTTGTTCTGGAGCAGCAGTGAGTGGGAGTTAAACTTTAAGTGCACATTTGGCTCTTTAAAAAGACATTTAGTGTACAATTACTGCTGTTTACCATCTTATAATTGTTGTGTGTTTAGGCTTAGTCAGGCTTAGGAAGATGGGTATCTGTAATCTTTGAGGGCTACAACTCCCTGTCCTAGTTTTTACAAAAGAGAAAGTAATTATAGATATTGAGATAGATAC
Organism: Heliornis fulica; assembly: GCA_013399135.1. NCBI lineage: Eukaryota > Metazoa > Chordata > Aves > Gruiformes > Heliornithidae > Heliornis > Heliornis fulica. The sequence continues at coordinate 271,706 of VXBZ01012075.1, read as the reverse complement.
AGAGATAACACAACATTTTGTGTTGTGATGTTTTAGTGATTAGTGTAAAATAAACACACAAAGAGAGAGGTTGTGGTGAAAGATGCTGTATGTGGCTGCAGTTTCAGTCAGTGATATCGGGTGGTGCTCAAATTTGGTCTGAGAGTCAGGACTGTTCTTCCTGGAGTCCCCTGATTTGCTGTTCTGCTGTTACACAGGTGCAGAGTTTGCAAAACACTGCTTTTAAATAAGGGGCCGTATTTGAACTAACAACTATACGTTACACCACATCAGAGTAAAACTAACCACTGCAGTCATGCCTTGATTGGCAGCCCATTGAGCCAGGGTGTCAGCACATCCAGTGATGCAGAGATATATCTCTATCAGCTTTATTTGGTGGACCTCTCAGATAGGAAATGGTAGAAAGGCAGAGGAGTGTGTATTTAGGAAGACCTGTATCAGGATCACAACAGTGTAGTTTGTGGGAGCAGCCAAGGTTTGGAAGCTGCCAGCATCCCAGTTCAGGGTCCATCACAGGAAAAGGACAATTGTATGTTCCAACCTGCTGTGTAGCTTGTTGCTCAGTTAAACCATTTATCTTTTCAATAATGCATACAAAAAGCACTTGAGAAATATGGCTGAATCTGTGTGTAAAATACATAGACAACAGTACTTCCATTTTATAGACACTGCAGTGTGGTCTTTGTGACTTGGCAAGTGTTAGCCTGCTAACCCGTGTGGTCTGAGTCTTCTGCACAAGGAAATACATCTCTGAAGAATGGACTAAGATGGGGATATAATGTTCACAGTGAAAAATTAAATTAAGTTGTATGGGTGTTGATTTTGCTTTGAACGTGGGTTGAGAAGACAGTTGTGTGAAAACAAAATGTAACAAATGTGTAACTGAAAACACCAGGGTACTTGAAAGGCTTGAGATAGGTAGTTAAAAAGTATCATTAGCTAAAAAAAGTATCTTCTTCCTTTAATTCAGTTTTATTACCCACTGTAATTGGAAGAAATAGCTCCACTATTTTTCTTTAAACAGGAAAATATTACTGGATTTCAGGCCAGTCATCTGAAAGTTTTCACTTATAAATTTAATGAATGCTTTCAGCTGTATTTGTAAGAAATGCTTTTGGATTACAGATGCTCTAGAGAAACAAATCTGAGGGCTATTTTGTAACTGAAAGCCTTTGAGAAAATGTTCCTATCATTCAAAAAAGATCTGAAGCTCTGAGTATGTATTGTGACTGTCATATTAACTTTCATACTTGGAATGCAAAGGACAACTAATCCTTCCCTCCTTGGTAGGAGTCATATGCTGCTTTTTAGCTTTCTTCACCGTGTTTTATTTTTAATGTAATTTTAATGAAAAGGTGGATCTGGCAGCGGTTGTTTGTTGCTTCTCTTCTGATTTCACAGTGACAGGAGTCCCTGCAGTGTAACTTTTTTTGGGGGGAATGATATTATATATATTCTGCACTTAAATTTTGATCTTGTGTTTAGTTAGAGTGGAAATCCATGACACTTTCTTTGGGCTTTATCTGCAGCCTTTTAAAATCAACTGGTTCGTGGTTGGTTTTTTTTTTGTTTTTTTTTTTTTTTTTAACAGACTATAATAGTCTCTGGATTGAGACCACAGAGCTTGAGTACTTGAGTGTTACACAAAGGTGGAATATAGGGAGGGAGGTGTTGAAGATCAAATCCACTCTCCCATTTAAAGGGTGGAGATAAAACCTGATATCTTACCCCACCTCTCCTTGATAAGGCCTCTCTGTCTGCGTTAATGCTGTTCCTCCTAGCTGTGGTGAACTTCACCCACTGACATTAAATCCTCTCATAAGTGATTGGTGTACAGTCCTACTCTGTGATTTCCAGGCGTGTCAAGGGATTTAGCTGTACAAGCTTTTTCTTGTATTTGAAATGCAACTTTTTGATAGTAATAGGAATCATGTATCAAAATGTATGATTCATCATTCTTGGTACTCATAAAATCCTGCAACAATAGCCAAACTAATTAATACAGTTAATTAATTTGTTCAGACTACTAACTAGTAGGAAAAAAACCCCTACCCACAAACCAGAAATCCTAGAGCTTATCTACTATGAAAAAGAAAAAAAACCTTGCTTTTTTATGTGAACCCCCATTTTTTCTTTGAAGACCAGCCTTTATATGGGAAAATATATTTTACCATAAAGTATATATTTTCAGCAGTTTTATGTCAGTACTGGTGGATTTTTTTTTATTTAGAAAAAGATCCTTTTTCTTTTTTTTTTCCAGTGGAGAAGGAAAATTGTTTTGCTTTAAGAAATAAATCTGAGCATCTCTTAATAAACACTAACATTACTGTGTGTTTTATCTGTATGTGCTTTCATAAAAGGTTCTATTTAGCGCAATACGCATTTGGTTAAATCCTGCAATACCTTAATGCCTTTCATGCTAGTACATCCCAAGGCACTTTACAATCTGTAAAGTTAACATTAGAAATGCAGCACATAAAATTCCCTGAGACAATCCTTTTCAAAATGCTGAATAAAACATCTAAACTGTTAAGTTTGGTTTAAATGGCCCAGCAGTTGGTGCATTTTTTCTTTCTGCAGAAAATATGTTTGAAACAAATGAGTGAAATGAATAAAGGCTCTGTAAATAATATGACTTCAAATGATATTCATGAAGGCCAAAATCTGCCATTCTGCAGGAGGAAGTCTAGACATGTACAAAGTTCAGCTCTGTTAATTAAGAGGGAGCAATGCGCTGCAGTGAGTCAGAGCAATTTTATAATCCAAATGCTGCTAAAAGGGACTCTTGTCAACCTCAAAATCTTATTTGTTTTATAATCACTGGGTAAGGAGACTTGCTGGCTGAGGAGATACGTGTCTCTCTTAGGTTTGAATGCCATCCAGCCTGGTACTGACCAAAAGCTGTTACCATCTGATAACTGTTAAGCTATGCAAAATAATCGTAGTCTCCAAACAGCTCCCAGTGTCAACGTCACAAAAAACACCCCCATGCTTGGCACTAATTATTGCCCTTGCTGGCAGCCCGGCGAGGAGGCCAAGGTTTGACTGTTATTTCCCCTTTCACTGCTTGCAGTGGTCCTGCTGAGAGTGTGTGTGTCTGGTTTGTGGTTAAACGGTGTGCGCTCTGTTCTCTGCAGGGCTGCCAGCCTGGCATCTTTTATAAGTACTGATTTTTATCATTAGGAAAACAAGATCCCTTATTGTCTTCTCACTCCACCTTTAGGTCTGCAGTGAGCTGATTTTTTTACATTGATTCAGTTTAAAAAATACAAAACAAAAACCCCCAAACGAAGGAAACCCAAAAACCAGCAGAACAAAACAAAAGCAGCAGCAGGTATAAATTCGTTGTGTGGGATAAGATGAGGCCATAACGAATTGGTGCTTCTAAATTTTTCTTTTTTTTTTTTTTAAATTAAAAGAAATAAAATGTATGCTGAAAAATAAAAACAAGAATAACAGCCAGCTGATAGCAGTGGAATACATAAGAGAAAAAAACAGGATTATGCAGCCTCGGAAAGAGCCAACAGATGTTCAGGGCGGGTTAGAAAAACAACATGATCAACGGTATAAAAGCTGCGACAGATCTAAACAAAACCCCAAAATAGATGCAATTCTAGAATAAGCCTGAAAAAGAGAAAATCATTATAGGCTTTCCTCAGCACAGCCGCCGGTCTCTGATAAAACAAGATTGAAACTTCTCAAAAAGGAAATTTATACTGAGGTGGGTTTGCAACTTCGTTGCTAGAGACTTCTCTTGCACCTCTGTCAGTGAGTAAATTGGAAACAGGATAAAGAACAGTCTGCTCCTCAGGCAGTAAAGGTGCCTGAAGTAAGAGCTAATTGCTGAACCCTGTAACAGAGTGGCACTTTCTTAGGAATTTGGAGCATAATTGTTGTATTTTTTTTCCCATTTTACTGGGCACCTTGAGTTGGAAGGAGGTCCACACAGATCACGCAGTTGTATAAAATCACCGCTTGCCCTTGATACGGTGATGTGCGTTCCCATAAAATGAAGGAAATTGAAGTTCAGGTGAAGCCAGATCAGTGTATGGTAGTGTGAGGGATGCTAGTGTCCCTCACTGTGGACCATGGCCACTGCCCCGAGACTCGAATCAGTGTTACTGTCTGACTTAACCATCATTCTCCCTCAACACCAGAGAAATGTCTTGTTGGGGCAGACCTGAGGGCTGGCTTTTTCAGGGGGTTTGGGCTGGTATGAGTCTGGTTGTGCTTGGCTTTCCCACGACCTCAGTGAGACAGGAGAAAGCCCATGTGCTTTGTTTAACGGTCTGAGGCCCTTTTGGTCCAATTTCAAATTGTTTCCCACTTTAAATATCACTTAATGGTGTAGATGTTCCTGCCCAGGGAGGAAAAAAGCCAGAGTTGTCTGACACTGCCTCAGCTGAGAGGGGCTGCCTGGCTGGGGCAGGAGTCCATTGCTTGGAATGGCTGCATGCAACCCTGCAGGCATGGCAGAGTCTTGTGGCGAGTGGCTTGGGACAGCCTTGCAGCCAAACTGGGGCAAAGGTGGAGACGGAGTGGCTCTTTTTTTTCAGTAAACCTGCTTTATTTTGTTGTCTGCTGCCTGTGTTGTCTGCTGCCTACCTGAAAGGGAGACCACAGCTGCCTGAGCCACCCTGGGCCTCTTAACTGTGACTAAAAAATGCTGTTTTGAAAAGGCAAGTATGTTCAGGTCTGGTTGAGTTACTCCGAAATTAATAAGAATATTGCTCTATTTTTGTTGTTACACTGGAGAAGTATCAGAGTGAAATATCTTGACCTTGTGTTGTGAGAAGGGTTTGATGCCCAGGCCTGCTGCACAGTCTCTGAGGGGCCTGGCTCCTGTGGCATGGGTGCCATGTTGGGTGAGGAGTGTTCCTGCTGCTCGAGCTCACACCAGCCTTCTCTAGGCGCCAGGAAACACTCTCAAAATACTAATTTTTGACTCCATATTCATTTGTATAAATTATGCAAATCAAGTAGCAGTTGCACACCACTGTGGATATCATACTGTACTTACAGCTTCAGGACGGATATGTGTTTTATTCACTACAATATATGGTTTTGCTGGAGTGTTTGGAAAGCCACCGCTGGTGATTATTGGTTGTAGGTGACATTGTTGCACTCTGTTGAGGTTTATTTAATAATATATTCTTCAGTGAAGAGATCAGAAGGTCAGTGAGCTTAACTCACTGATGTACATGGTTTGAACTGGCAGTACTTGGGCCCTTTTGCTGTTGAATGATGTTTGTGGAAACATTAAAGTGATTGTGCACTCTATTAAAAAAAGGTGATTTATTTGTCTTTCCTCAGGTTTAGGAAGCTGTGAAATTAGTGTTGAATTAGGTAGAAGTGAGGCATTTTTCATTAGGTGCCTTTGTCCCTTGTTTTTTGGTGTTGCCTCAATTTGAAGCCCTGTGCCTCTGACTGCCCTTCACTTCTGCTGACTGGGATGTCCAGCTTCTTCAGCTGAGCAGAGCTGAGCTCTGGGCATATGTTTCCAGAAGGAATCCAGCTCTAGCTTTTCAGATGGAAAGGTTAAAGACTTTGACACAAGATAATTATAAAAGGAAAATTAATCTTTTCTTGGATCAAAAATTATTGTGTAAAAGAGTGTGTAAATTACAGCGTGCAAGTTAAGTAATGGCTTTTATACTGAAATCTGGAATTACTGTGATGAAGGAGATGGTGTCAAACTGTGGTAATTTATTTCGTTTTGGTTTCTTGGATCTGCAATGAATTTAGGAAATTCAAATTTATAATAAGTGAGGCTTTACAAGAATTTCTCTGTGAGAACGAGGATATTTTATATAACTTCCATCAGGGTCATATTCATACTGTTATTCTAGCTAGGACTTCCAGATAGAAAGTTCCCATGTATGATTTGTTCCACTGGCTTCTGTAAGTGGTTTCTTAAACTTTAAATGTTACTTCCATTTTCTCATTTAACTTGCATCACTGCTTTTCAGTGTTTAAACAGGGATAGGGTGATGAGCATAATGCAGTGTTTTGCTAATGAACCATAGGACCTTCTGAGCTCTGTTTACCTTGGTGGTTTTTTGTTTCTTTTTTTTTTTTTTTCGTGGAAGTTTTGGAGTTGGTGGATTTCTTTCCAAATTATGCATAATTGGTTAGTTTTTTTTTAATTATTATTATTACACTAGAGTATTACAAGCCAAATTTGAAGATTTCCTGAAATGCTTAGTTGTATTTTTGTCAGATTAAGTCAGGTTAACTACAGGGACTCAGTTTTATTCCCAGTGGGGGATGGTTATGAATTGGTCATAAGCATAATACACCTTTGAGTCACAGCACTTCATACGGAAAAGTACTGTTGATGCTGCAGAGCATATAGTCTGCCCTGCTGTAAATCAGAACCTAGGTTGTAGAGTCCTTCTGTGTGTGTTTAAAGAAAGAGATGAGCAGACTATATATCTGCTGTATCTAAACTGTGCTCTTTTTGTAAACAGAACAGCTATTTTTGAACCTCCAGCAGGATGTTTCTGGTGAAGGGATAATGCAGATGGTTCCTTGCATGCACACAGGCACACATCCATGTTTATCGCTCAGTGAAGGGGCTACGCGTATCATTCATTTAACTGGCGATTCTTTTGTGGTGTCAGTATCATTTCCTAGCAAAATTGGCTAAAGGAATTGTTTCAAACACAAAAGATGTTTTGAACTGGCCTAATTACTTGCTTAACAGCCAATAACTTTGGGAATTGTTTTCTGTGTGAGTTCTAGATACAAATTGGGATATCTTTCCATTTGTTTAAAAAAGATTAGGCCAATAGGAGAAAAAAGGATCTTTACCCATTTTCACTGAGCAGTGAAGTTTGAATATACAGCTTGCAATTGAAACTTTTTTTTTTCCCCAAAGCCTTTGAGGGCTGTTTCTCAGTCTAGTGTAAACAATTTATTGTTAAAGTCCTAGAATATTTGCATTTTAATTAAAGACAATTTTAATTAAATACAAAACTTTAATCAGAAAAGCAGAGTTTAGGCAGATAGTGTACTTGCATGCTAAGCAAGCTTACTCTGAGGGGACCTGTACTCTGTAAAACTGGTTTGTGTAGTAGTTTAAGCAGGAAAGTTGTAAATGCATCTTTCTTACCTAACTTACGTACAGATAGTAATCTCCTTCCTGCATCTTTTACCTTGCAGTAAGATATTCTTCCTACAAGAAATTAAACAAGAGAGGGTGATGCAGACATCACTGCTGGCTAGCAGGCAAAAGTTCACTTTGAACTCATAAAGTTGACTATAAAAGTAAATGTTAAAATTACTGTTGCATTTTAAAATATTCTGTTATGTGTTCAAAGTTTTGTGTGTTTTGTTTTTTTTTTTTTTTTTTGTGGGCTATTTTTCCCCCTTCTTCTTAAAAGCATAGGCAATACAGTGACCATTTGATGTCAGATAGTAAATGCCACATCTGGATTGGTGTTGGGTTAACATCTTCAACGACCTTGATAAGGGAATAGTGTCCACGCTCAGTAAGTACCCGATGATCCAGAGCTGGGAGGAGTGGTGGACATGCAGGAGTGCTGTGCTGCCGTTCAGCGAGACCTGGCCAGGCTGGAGAGCTGGGCAGTGAGGAACCAGAGGAGGTTCAATAACAGCCAGTGTAGGGGCTGGCACCTGGGAAGGAACAACCACAGGTATCAGTACAGGCTGGGGGATGACCTGCTGGAGGGGAGCTCTGTGGAAAAGGATCTGGGGGATGACAGGTTGGCCATGAGCCAGCAGTGTGCCCTGGTGGCCAAGAAGGCCAGTGGGATCCTGTGCATTAAGAGGAGCGTAGCCAGCAGGTGGAAGGAGGTGATCCCTCACCCTCTACTCTGCCCTGCTCAGGCCTCACCTGGAGTCGTGTGTCCAGTTCTGGGATCCCTGATACAGACAGGGATCTCCTGGAGAGTCCAGCGGAGGCCACAAAGGTGATTCAGGGCCTGGAGCATGTCCCCTGTGAGGAAAGGCTGGGTGAGCTGGGGCTGTTCAGCCTGGAGAGGACTGAGAGGGGATCTCAACAATGTTTACAAATATCTGAAGTGTGGCAGACAAAGGGAGATGGCCAACCTCTTCTCAGTGGCCTGTGGGGACAGGACAAGGGGCAATGGCCACAAGTTGGACCATGGGAGGTTCCGCACCAGTGTGAGAAAGAACTTCATGGTGAGAGTGACAGAGCCCTGGAACAGGCTGCCCAGAGGGTGTGTGGAGTTGCCTTCTCTGGAGATGTTCGAGACCCGTCTGAATGCCAACCTGTGTGATCTACTCAAGGGAGCCTGCTTTAGCAGGGGGAATGGATTGGATGGTCTCTCGAGGTTCCTCCCAACCCCTACAATCCTGTGATTCTGTGATTTGTCTGTGCTTGGCAATGCTATAATGTTGATGCTGTAACGGCATCCTGAGTTATGACCCATTGGTCATGAAACTCTCTGCCCAGTTACAGAATTAATTAGGGCTGTAACAGACACGTGTATAATAGAAAGTTGGGGTCTACTCAGCTAATGGTGCTGTTAAGTAAGTTCTGAGGTCTGACAAGCAAATCCGTTTGTGAAGCTTTCCTCATTCATTGTCATGGGAATTTGCTTAAGCCAGTGCTGCATACCTGGACATTGGGAGTAAATCTTTTCACGGTGAGCTATGAACTAGTCTTCTGAAAAATACAATGATGGCCCTGAGAGGTTTTGATCTGTGGTTATTGTATGAGTCTATTGTTATACATAAGGTTCTAGTATCCTAAGGTAGACAATAAGTGGGTGATCTTCTGTGTTACTTCTATCTGCCTTTGGAATTCACTTAATGCTCTGTAAAACAGCAACTAAGAACTAAGATGATAAACAGTCATAATATGAAAAGAGGTTATTTCATGTTTACCCATAGCTACATATTTTGAAAGCAGTACTTCTCATTAAGGTCTCATCATTGACAAACTGCTCATAAAGAATTAGAATGCAGGTGTCACTCAAGATCTGTTTAAGACTGAGACTTCAGCTGTGATTTAGTATAATATTGGCATGATGTTTTAATTCAGAATGGATATATAGCATGCATGCAAAAATATTTTCTCGTAGGCCTGGAGTTACTTGCGGTAATGGTGAAGCAGTTAATATATTACCTTTGCTAACAGGAAAAGTGCTGCATATAAATATTTTTAGTCAATAATGTATTTTAAAAAAGGTTTCTCAGTGGGATCAGATTTATGTTGTCAGGAAAATTTATTCAGCTGACAAGTGCAGATGCCCAGCATGTCATGTATTCTAAGATTTACAAAGTAGTTTCTTCCTGGATGTCAGTTGGATGTGGTTATGGCAGAGTTATGTAGAGAACTGGGGAATCGGTCCAGGAGTACTTTGGGGCAAAATCCTGGCTTAGATTGGTATGATCCAATAAACCTCTGCCTCTACATGTCCGTAGCAGCTTCTGGTAGTGTTAGATACTCAGGTCAAGAAGGGGCAGAGCACTGGAGTCAGGATCTATGGTATAGATCTGAGAACAAAATTTTGCCTGAAGCATTTGAGATTTTCCTTATATATTAAACGGGCCATTTTCCTCCCCTATTACTTGTGTGCTGCTGCCAGCTGCAGTTCAGCTAGGTAGAAGTTGGAACTTACTCCTTTGGTATCCACGGATAAAAAGTGGATGATAATACTGCTTGTGCGTTAAGTTTTACCAAGCGTGTGTGAACAGTCTGCATAGAGTTTGTAGTACTGAATATGTATATAATGAGGAAAATATGCTTGAACACAGGTTTGATGTTGTTCAGAGTAGCCAAACCATATAATGGGTACAAGAAGAACAATGCTGCTTAAATTCAGTGATCACAAAATAATTGAAATTAAACTGTTGAAAATTAAGATCTTTTAAAGTATTTAAAAAGTCATAATTCCTATTTGTTTTTACAGTTCTGAGATCAGTTTGTGAACTTGTTGCATCAGTCTTCGTACCTTTTGATGGAGCATTATTCAGTTATGCTGAATTTGTTCCAAAAATGTTAATTGGTTGAATGGAATCTTTTCTCCCAAGATGGAGGTAGCTAAAGCCAAGGAGGTTTTGAGCTGCTCAATTAGCTGTGTTTGTGAAATAATTTGGGATAGGGGATGCCAGGAAGAATTTGACATATCTGTACTGTCTTTGAAGTAATTATCAACTTTATCAAATAAAGAGCTGGAATTTTGGGATTTTTTTTTTTTAATCAATAGGTGTAAAGTAAGCAGGATTTTTTTTGTCCTCTTCATTTTATATCCTTTTTGAGTAATTCTACTTATCTAATCAGCATAAAATTTGCACTATGGTTAAATAGTAATGCATGATTATACCTGATGATACACTTCTTTTTAAAAAGAAAAAGAATCTAATAACAGGATTCTGTATTGATTGTGCTGCTAATTCTGCCTTGTAGCACAGACTGGCAGAAGGCAGGTAGCTGAATTGTATTTAACGGTTTTATTGTGATGTGACTAAGATGGATGTGACATGGTCCTCTATTATTCGTTTGAGAGTGTGGACACTAATGAAGCCATTAGCTGAGCTAAGGCAAGTGAAGAAAATAGGGAAATTACCATTATTCTGAAGCCATTAAGTTGTAATCTGCCACTTTCTCTCCTTACTCAAAAAGGCATCTTCTTTTTAAGGCCTCCCTGACTGTCCTTTAAAGATTCATTAATTCATTAACTTTCCAAAGGAGATGGAGGAAACACAATTGAAATTTTAATCAGCTCAGCGTATCATATTATTAACATTTTGAGTGTATCTGTATTCACTGTTGCACCACATCAGGTTAAGGTTAAATAAACTACATTATAGCAAATAATGTTCTGTTTCATACCGTAAAACATAAAATGTTGAAGGCAGAAATTGGTTTCATGGTTAAATTAAATTACGATACAGAGCTTATATTATAAATTCTGTTATTCAAATGTATGTTCTTTGGAGGAAATGCAATGCTACCTCCCTGTTATCAACATTAATATTTTCCAAATACTCACAATTGGCCTACTCTATGTGAAAGGGTATGGAATGCACCACAAAAATTTTTTTATAAATGTCTGCTTTTACTGTAGACTCACTTATGATCAATGCTTTTATTTTATCTTTTGCAAAGTGACTGACTTATTTTAATGTCTCCCTTCTAATGGGTCTTTTGGACATTATGTACAATTACAGCTGCAAATTTTTCTCTTCATTATTCCTTTCATTTAGATACCATGGAGTGCTATTTTGGTCTATCTGTGCTTTCTTACACACAGAAAATTTCCCTTTCACCTCACTTGTGCAGGAGCATCCTGGGGCACAGTAAGCAGCTTTTGGCCTGTGCTGCTGGAACAGATTGAGACAGCTCAGAATGAATGAGTGCTGTAACAATTAAAATACCCGAAATGTATAGAAAGGGTGACCTCAAGCCTGAGTATGGGAACACTATGTTTGATTCCAGGTAACCAACAAGAATTTATTTTTTATATTTTCTTCTTTTTTTTGAGGGGTTGGAAACCCTGTTTCATTTTGTGCTTTCTCACAGTGGGTTTATTATTGACCCAAAAAAGACTGGGATTCAGGAACTTTCTGGAAGGTGTATGGGACCTTGCTTGAAATACTTTGAAATCGTTCCAGGGATAGGGCTCACACACATGCACAAGGGGTATGGTGGAAAAAAGGGTGTAGGAACAAAAAGAGGTGCCAGCAGCCTGCAGTTTGGAGGTTAAGAGGAGGCCCGAAGATGAAGAGAGGGTGATGGAGGCCTGAATATGCTGTTGCTGGTGTGAACTTAAAGATCCTTTCCAGTTCCATCAGATTTCTTCCTTCACTTCCTGCAGTTTTACATTTGGAAACACTTTCTATATGGTTCTAGACTTTTTTGCCCTTGTGCTGGATCACAGAACTTTTAAGCAGAGATATAACAAAGCCCGCATAGCTTGATGTTAGTATTTATGCTAGGCAGGAAAGCCTGGTATAAATCTGAGGTGTTTTTCTTTTTTTTTTTTTTTCCCCTCTTGTTTTTCTTCTCTAGCTGTGATAGTGTCAGTTTGATATATCACCTTTCATGTTGTGTTTGTACTTGAGGTCAGGAAACTTCTGAGTTGTGCGTATCATCAGCGTTGTAAATACAAAGTAGCCTTTGGCACCTTAGTGTGGTGCCTTGCAGTGGATTTGTCAAAACAAAACAAAATCCCCTCTTTTGTTTTCCCCTGGAGTCAATTACGCTCAGGATGAAGCCGTTAGTGACACCAAGGATAGCAGTTGAAGCATTACAGGTTAACCTGCTTATCAGAAGTGCTGGCATCCGTATTTTCTAGTATCACTGAACTTTACCAGTTCATTGAGAACTTCAGTTTTCAGCAGGATTTGAAAAAACTCACTGAAACTTCTTTGCAAATTTTTGAGTACCCACCTGAATTAACCAGATTCTGCTGTGTCAGTGCTGACAGTCTTTCAGGGCAGGACCTTTTATCCTGTCCTACATACCCTGCTGTTCCCTGCCAGAGAGCTTTCTGGACATACTGACTTTTGCCACTGTTGAGTGCATTCTGCATATCTATCTAGGATACCCTGTCCTAGATAAGCAAGGAGCTCCTGGAAAAACTCAAAAGGAAGAAGGGAGTTTATTGAATGTGGAAAAAAAGACTGGACACATGGGAGGAATATAGGGAATTAGTCAGAGAATGTAGAGATGCAACAAGGAAGTACAATTGGAAGTAAAACTGGCAACAAGAAAGGCTTTTTCAAGTACATCAACAGCAAAAGAAAGACTAGGGAAAATGTGGGGCTGCTACTGAATGAGGTGGGTGTCTAGGTGATGGAAGATACAGAGAAGGGAGAGTTACTGCAGACCTTCTTTGCTTCAGTCTTTACTTCCAAGGCCAGCCCTCAGGACACCCAAACCCTCAAGGTAGGAGAGAAAGACTTACAAAAGGAAGACCTTCCCTTGGTTGAGGAGGATTGGGTTAGAGAACATCTAAGCAACATCCACAAATCCATGGGCCCTGATGGGATGTACCATGCATGCTCAGGGAGCTGGCAGATGTTATGGCTAGGCCACTGTAATCTCTGTAAAACAGTGATGTAAAACAGGAGAGATGCCTGAGGACTAGAGGAAGGAAAGCCAATGGCACCACTCTTCAAAAGGGGCAAGAAGGAGGACCCAGGAAACTACAGACCAGTTAGCCTCACCTCCAACCCTGGAAAGATTATGTAACAGCTTATTCTTTGGTTTGTTAATAAGCACGTGGAGAAGGAGAACATTATTGAGATGGTCAGCATGGATTCACGAGGAGGAAATAATGCCTGACCAATCTGGTAGCCTTCTGTGATGGCATGACCAGCTGGGTGGATGAGGGGAGACCAGTGGATGTTGTCTACCTTGATTTCAGCAAGGCTTTTGATGCTGTATCTCACAACATCCTTGTAAACAAACTTAGGAAGTGTAACTTAGATCAGTGAGCCCTGAGGTAGATTGAGAACTGACTGAATGGAAGAACCAAGAGGGTTGTGGTGAGCATTGCCAAGTCTAGTTGGAAGCCTATAGCCAGTGGTGTGCCCCAAGAGTCAGTGCTTGGTCCAGTCTTACTCAACATATTCATTGGTGTCCTGGATGAGTGGACAAGTGCACCCTCAGGAAGTTTGCTGACAATACAAAACTCAAGATGAAAACATTCTTGAGTAATGGAACACTGGGACAGGCTCCCCAGAGAGGTTGTGGAGATCTCTCCTCTGGAATGATTAAAGACCTGCATTGGCACAATCCTGTGCAACTTGCTGTAGGTGATCCTGGCTTGGACTAGATGATCTCAAGAGGTCCCTTCCAACCCTGACTGTTCTGTGAATCTGTCCATAAACAAGTCTTGACTGTGTGCTCGGGAGAGCTCGCAGGCTTTGGGGAGAGCTCATGTATACCTGTGCATACATGTGTGTGCACACCTTTGTAGGTTCTGGTATTAGTTTATATGCTGTATGATTCACATATGTGTATGCATAGGCATTATGTGTGCATATATATATGGATGGTCTATGGCATGTATATAATCATGTGTGTACAGTATATCTGTATGTTCTTAAGTTGTTTCTTTGCAACATCACTCTGGGTGATGTAGTTGCAGCTGGTTTCACTACATGCTTTGAAAATGGGCTGGTGAGGAGTGTTTTTCCTAGGCTCAGTGCAGCTTTGGCATAGCGATTTAACAGCATTTAGTTTTCTGTGCCTTGGATTTCCAGATGCCCTCTCCTCTGCTTAAAGTATAGATAACTCTATAATACTAAATACCCTAAATAGACCTATTTCTGAATAAAGCTTTCACTACTGGGCAGGAAAAGTTTGGTTTGACTCCCTTCTCAGATAGGTCAGCTCATTAATTTTGTTGCAGCTGTGGTGGCATAGAAAATGTGGCTCAGGTGTCCCCATATCACTGTTGCATGTCAGATACAAGCTGGCTCTTGTAAGTGGTTTCTGTATGTAGGATTAGATTTTAGCTATGTTGTGAAAAGAAAAAGGAATTCAAAATCCAAGGGAGAAAAATAACTGTGTGCCTCAGAAGCAGCAGAATATAAATCATGTATTGTTGTTTTGATGAGATCGGTGGCTGGTCATTACACATCGGTGGATTAAGAAACTGCTATTGGTTTGGGATGGGGTTCCAGATCTGTGTGCTGACAAGTGAGGTTTGGGACCCAGTCACATCTGCTGTCATGTTCTTTGCTTGAACAGGGCTTTCTTCCTATCATCTATTGCTGGCTGGAGATTAGCATAATATATTTGAGTACAGTAAAAGATCCAGGCATCCTGGCCAACCACCAAAATATGCTCTATACTTAATACTGCCTCAAATTTCTCATAAATGATCTGTGATTATTCCAGTCACAAATAACATAGGGAGGCTTTGAGATAGACTTTATGTCATATGGTTATGAGTTCTTTTGTAAATAAAGCCAATCCTCAAGAGTGAACATGAGTAATGGTTGATCCTGAAAAATGAGGAATAGGACTGTGATTTGAAGCTGGATGAAAAAACCCACATGTTGTAATTTATTTATTTACTTCCATTACTCTGCACTTCTCCAAGCACAGAAACACAACCAGAATATAAGAACTTATTGCAGATCTGCAAAGTCCTGTACAGCAGGGACTGCTCTTAGTTATTGCTATCAGCAGCAATAAATGTAATAAACATAAACCTCTCACGACAGCCTCATACATCCCTCGGCCTGTGACTTCCCCAGTGGCCAAGAAATAGATGAACTTTGCAGAGGGCCTGAAAAGGGCTATCAGCAAACTCTTGGTCTGCAGTCTTGAGGAAACGATCAGGTCTCAGTGGCCCACGTTCTTCAAGGAAAATACTTTGCCATCGGGACCTTCTAAATTTTGGGGTGATTCCAGTCATAATGGTTGCCATTTTCTGTATGAGGTGTAGGAGATTTTGTAGTATGAAAAAAACAAAGCAGTTAGTTAATTAGGAGATAAACCCAGTGTTTAAAAGCCTGTTGCAGAATTAGCCAGCCACCCATACAGACTTGACACACGGAAAGTGGCTCTATAGTAATAGGTAGCTCCAGAACTGTGTATCAGTATCTTATTTTGAGATGAAAAGTACAAAGCATGGCTGATTTTGCAAAAATCTCAGTTACTGTTTTGCTGAATTTCCTAAGATCCTTATGAACTCTCAAACTTTGCTTGCCTTTAAATGGTGTGTCCCTGCTGACTTCTCCATTCCTGACCGTGCCCAACATCCCTCTATAAAAGAGAGGTTTTGGGATTTGGGTTTCACTGCTTTAACTGTGTGTAGGCAGGGATGTCACTGCTGTGGCGTGAGTCACCTGAGTATACTGAACTTATGAAACTTACTCCTTGTGAGCTTGGTTTTGAGATGAAAATATATATGAATAAACAATGTGTATGATTCAATTCTCCCTCTCGTGGTCAGATGAGGTCCTTCTCTCAGCCTTCAAGTATGGACATATTAGGTGTTTCTGTTTGTTTGATGTAACCTGCATTTTTTTGAAGGTTCCCATGTTCGTAGTACAACCAGGATTTAGTGGGGAAGTTACTGATAGTTCTTGAAATACATATATTGACTTTTTGCCACCGTGTGAGCGGACAGATGGAGATCTGAACTGCGACATTCTGTGGAATTGTATTAACCTTACTTATACACACTTCCCCTAAGTGTTTCTAATTTGTCTCTGTTTAGGTGTTAAAGTACTTCTGAAACATAGCTCTGTTTATCATCCTCCTGGCACTCTGGTTGACTCCAGTGGGTGATACACTGTAAGCTCTGTTGCTTTTAAAGGATGCTGCAATGCCGTTGACTTTGATAGGAGCACTCCTCTAAATAAGGAGAGTAGGATTTGCCTCTCTCTGTGTTATAAATCCCACTGTTTCATAACAAAAATCTTAAGAGACATATTCATGTCTCCCAAAAAGCAAAAAAAATCTTAACCCAAAACACCACAACCCAATAAAAAAGAAAAAAAAAAAAGCACAGATGTGCAGGATTAAGCATTTCAAAATCAATCCTTAATTATTGTTTAATTGATTTCAGATATATAAAGAAAACAAAAAAGACGAAAAAAAGTGAAGGATATTTTTATTACAGGGCTTAATAGCCATATTCTGTCAAAGCAGATATTAGAATAAGACCAAAATTCTGTCATGGACAAAACCACTGTATACCAGTGTGCTTTCTGTTTGGTTTTGTCAATGAACAGAAGTTTACCTTGTTTCCCTCTTTATTTCACATATGTTTTCTGTTGAATGCATCATTTTATACTGCTGCTGATGCTTATTGTCATCCACTGGTGTGAGAAAATAATTGCCACTGTTTTTAAAACTCCTGTTAAATTCTGAAGTAGTAAGTTTAATTGCTTATTATGTATTTCTAAGTAGTTAGCTTCCTCTAAGAATTGGCTAAAGATTTTCCTCACATGGATCTTGACTCAAAGATTGTCCTTTAGCTAGAAAATATTGATTTGCTTTTGTTTGGCCCTTGTGGAGAGCACCTT
Organism: Heliornis fulica; assembly: GCA_013399135.1. Taxonomy (NCBI): domain Eukaryota; kingdom Metazoa; phylum Chordata; class Aves; order Gruiformes; family Heliornithidae; genus Heliornis; species Heliornis fulica. Next base: position 254,720 of record VXBZ01012075.1, on the reverse strand, counting down.
ATCTCTAAGACTGGGTTTTGTTACGATGAGAGTTGACAGAATTCAGATTGAGCCAGGTGAAGTCTGTCACAGTCAGTAAAATGTTAAAGAATCACAATGATAAAATATGATATTAATCTTGTGATTTGATTTTTTAATCATTATTTTTAAATCCAAGATGGTTTTTAATGATGTAGAAATTTTGAGAAGTTCAGACTTATATATGAATTCATGCTAATTGTCCCATCTGCTTACTATGTCATTTGTCTTCTATCAATGCCTACATTCATTTAATCCAAAATAATACCCAAAAAAATAGAGAGAGAATCTGAATGGAAAAGACCTTTTGAAAGATGTTTAAATGTAGTAATGATTTCAAATTATTTTATCAGAAAGATTATATGAACAACTAATACAAAATTGTATGCATCTGTTTGTTATGCATCTTATTATTATTATTAGCAAGTATATTGTGGCAGGTCAGGGATCACACTTAGGTACCATAGTTTAGGCATTGTGCAAGCTTAGGAAAAGGGTACTGGCTGTAGATGGGCAGCCCAGACTGTTTAAGTGAAGTGCAGTGGCTGCCTAGCTGATGTAAGCAGGGAGATAGGTGCCTTTGAAGAGTGATTCAGCATCTCTCGGTGCTGACTAATCACTAGATTTAGCCACTAGCAAATGCAAGCTCCACAGTGATGTCTGAGCTCCTGCCTTTTAGGGCTGGCATAAGGCTCTGACTCAGGGTTGTATCTGCCGACTAACGTTCTGGTGCCTACAGTCCCTTCTGATGCAAGGTATCTGAGCCCATCTTCTTTCCTTAAAACTACAGAAATGCTCAACAAAATGTTTCTGCCTTGATAGCACTTTGTAGCTTTTCTGTAATGAACTGGTGACAGAGAGAGCCTGGCTTTGGGGCTCTCTGAAGCCTGAGGGTGCAGACCCTGCTGTCCTCGTCTGGGAGAGGGTATTGTGGAGAATCCAGCCCCCGTGCAGCCACCTGAAGATGAGCTACAACACAACCGAAAATGCAGCCATCGCAGTACCAGAAGTAAGTCCAGTCCTGTAGCCTTGTGGCCTGGGTTTCACCTGAAGGTGGTGGGTTGGGTCTTTGGTATGAAGTGCTCATATGTTTTTCTAGCAGGTAGGAATTGGGCTAAATAACCAGTATCACTACTTCTAGTCTTGGCTGATAGATGTGAGCTGCTGTTGTAATGTGGGAGCAGAAGCGCTGCCTGTGAGGTTCTGCAGGACTTAATGTGATCATGGCTTTCACACTATGGTGGGGTGCTTTGCATCCAAAAGCAATAGTTGCTTCCCAATGTCATTTGTGGCTTTTGGGTTTAGCAGGTCTTTCATGCTGCTGAGAAAGGACATTGAAAATGTGAGGATGGATTAAGTAGATGTGGAGGTGTTAGCTGAGAACCCTGTCTCTGGCTTCCAAAATCTGCTGCGCTCACCTGTGCTCTCAAGCATACTTGTGACATTAAGGCTTACCCACATGTGGAATATGACCTGTCACACTATGTCACTGCCTTGGTTCCTAGTATGGTGATGGCTTTCTTCAGTCAACAGGGGACAGGGCACCTTTGGTCACCTCTTTCTGAATTTTTTAGGACATTGGCCTCAGATGTTCTTCCTCAGCAGTGTTCTGGTGGCCTCTGTACTGCGGGGAGTTATCTCACCAGGCAGATTGTTGGACGCCATGAGCATGTTCTTTGGATGTTAATTTTCCTTACTACTGGTATGCCCACAGGCTATAACAGAGCTGGCCTAGTTTGGCCATTCAAGTTGTATTGTAACAGCCTGACGTGCTAATGCCTGCTGGCACAGAGGACATGGTAATTTTGTTAGTTGTTACAGTGATGTGTTTTATATGTGGTTATCTGAGCCAGAGGTAGTTTGGATTTCCAAAGGTGAGAGTTAGAAACCTTGAAATGGCAAAAGGGATAATGAAGCTTGTATTTTTATGTATTTATTTATTTTTTAAGCATCTGTAAAATATCCTCAGCCTGGACATGGTCAATTATAGGTGTCTTTCTTTATTCACTTTAAATCTGACACATACACAGACTGCCAGGACAAATGCTCTCCCGCCTTTCAATCTTGCCCCAGCTATGCATTTGCTCTGCCTTACGCTGGTGATACGGGCTTTTAGGATCGATCTCCTCTTGTGAATCAGATCAAGCAAATGATCCTGCTGAAAGGAATTATTTTATTTTTTTTAGGGGCAACGGGAGGTGGGAATGGGAGGGAAATTACTTTGCAGCCAGATTAATTTCCTGGTCTATCTGCCTGTGCAGTTGTGTGAATGCCACTGCCAGTGCAAGAAGGGGAGCAAAATTACTGCTAAATTAAAATGTTTGTGAGCTGCCATCTTTAGATATGAAAGAATGATTACTTTGTTAATATTACTTTGCTCTAGGTTTTGACACACTGTAGGCTAAGACCATATGTCTGTAATCATTATTCACTCCCGAAATGTAGAGTAGTCATCAGGCGTGTTTTGTGGCTTCTCTGAGTACATATGGGTACTGCGGTACTCTTTGTTTACTAGATGAAATACATTTATTAGTGGAAAATCATAACTTGACTTTGCACCACTGTAGACTTAGCATGAATGATTACGCTGCATCTGCTTGATGGTGTTACTGTCTTTTAAACACATGTTGTTCTGAAGATGTTTTATCTAATTCTCACTCTTACAACTCAGTTACTTGCAAAGGATAAAGATGCTGAACAACTCAGTGGTCTGTGCTGGGCCAGTAGCTGTGGCTTCTAAACTTGCCATTGACTTTAACTGTGTATTTATTTCAGGTTTTGTATATAAATTCACCCCACACTGCACTGCAGTCTAACAGTTTCACAAAGTGATTTACATTAATACAGTTTACTGATTCTGTGTTAATGTTGCTATTACAGAAATCCTGTTGTAGAATTCAGACTGGTCTTTAATCAATGACCTGCAGATGAAAAGTAAAGAATCAGTAATTCTTGTGTATATATTTTAATTCCATAAATGTAATCATAGTAGCGTAGTCATAAAGTTCCTGAAGCAGACAATTGCTTCAAATATAGATTATGTTGAAGAGAACATATTCTAGATAGATGTCTATCCATTATAAGTCAGCTTCAGGTAAATGTAGCAAAAAACATTTGTTCTGTTTCTGTATTTTCTTAGTTTATTAAGGCAGTATGACTTCAGTGAATGTGGGAGGCAGTAGGGGAAAAATCTTAAATGCACGTGAATAAGCACGTTTTCAGATAGGATACTTATTTTTTTCTTCCCTTGTAGTATGTACTTCAAAATATTAATACACAAAGTACTTAATAACTTTGTAAGTATGAGTAGTGTTTTATATGCAAGACTCTCCTTTTATAAATGTTTTACAAGAAATCCACTCAGTTTACATGCATCTCTGCATAAATACCAATAATGCTTTAATTTATGGTTGTTTGCTGTTGGGCTTTGTTTAAATGAGTTCCATCTAAAAGGAATCAGAGCCTTCTATTCTTGCAGAAATGAATAAACCACATGAGGTGAATTTTCATACAACCCATTTCAAACCTGGAGTTTTCAGGATATAATTTAGATATTGCATTGGTGGTTTATGACCATATAAAGTGTAGGTGTGTAGGTAGGAGGTCAGATAGATGTACTTGTAAATGGCTAGAAGCAAGGAGGCTGAGTATGGTCTCCAGCAGTGCGTATTTCAGCTCACAGTTTCACATCTCTATCCTAAGGCATTAGATGCTACTAATTCTCCAAAAGCCAAAGATTTGTTTTACAGTAGAAAATTCTGATTTGATTAAGATATTGCTTCAAGACCTAATGTTCCTTTAGCAAATCATGCCACAACTGGAAATGTACATGATTGGAAATAAACTGCATGTTATTGGAGAAAGAGAGAAAGTGCCTCATGATTTGGAATGATCCTGCAGAAGCAGCGTTTAGTGTAATGACAGTACACTTAGATTAATTATAGCGCTGTTTGCAGGCGCCACTATATGCTTACTGTTGTGTCAGCATTTCTGCTGTTAACCCTGTGTTGCAAAAGTTTACAATTTGGCTCTAAAAATGAATATATGTTTCTGTTTGAATTCAGGCTTTGTGTTGCATGCACAGAATTAACTGTTAGGGTCTGAATTTTATTTTTGTATACTTAGCCCTTCAAAGTAGTAGAAATAATCATATCTGTTTAATATTGTGTATGCTTGTTGCTCTGCCAAATTCTAATGAAAACTTTAATTATAGAAAATTCCTAGACTGTGTTGTGATCACTTCAGATGGTCTGAAATAAGCCTGTTGATATCTGACCTTGAGAATGGAAAGGTGTGAATATGAGGCCACCATTTTTTCCACTCCATACGTGAGTTAAACTTAAATTTGAGTTAATGTGGATTTATTTGATTAGCTGCAATGGTTCTGAAGGATTGTTAGAGTCTGAAATAAGCCTCAAACATGGCTTAAAAAGCTGTTTGCACAGAAAATTGGAAATACTCTAAAGAAGCTATTATAATTAGTCATGTAAACACTACAGAATGGCTTTTGAAATAAACATTCAAAATATACAATCATCATAGAAGTGACAGTGAAATTAAGTAACTTTCTGACTAAGTCATCAGAATGTTCTTTATCCTCATTTTACTGTTGTTGGGAATGTAGTAAATGATGGGCAAAGAAACTTGCTTATGCCTAGAACATCTCATTCTGCAAGTACAGGAATCTCTGCAGATTTTTACTCACAGAATTTAGTCTCTTATCCTCTCTTCTTTCTAATTTTCAGACTCAGATTGTATTTTACTTTATTTCTGAGTAGTGCTGGCAAGTGGCTCTTATCAGGAACAAATGATGCCATAAATCAGGACCAAAATCAATGGTGCTGTGGGGCTGTAATAGCGAGATGTGGTTATGTGGGCCTGAGTGTTTTACCTGCCTCTGAAGCCAAGAGTGAGGCCCCGGGTACTGTTCCAACCCTTGGCTTCTCATTTACTGGCAAGTATATACAGCTGTTCTGTCTCAGTCTTAGAGTGGAGATATCAATATTAAACTCCTGTTTTAATATGCCTTTCTTCATAATGCAGGCAGTAAAAAGCAAATGGACATTCATATTCAAGTAGAATTGCACAGGAATACAGAAAACACTTAATCCCTCCACCCTTAATACTACTAGAGTAGGATTTAGGGCCAGCAGGATGCTCCGAGAAGCCTGGCAACATATTGTCTCCTTTTCCTTTTGAGCATCTGTTCTCTATAGGTGCAAAGGATATCGGGTGTTCAAATAGTAGGACTGGTTCCTTCAGTCAGAGAAAGGTTTATTTGCCCAAAGCAACAGGGTCCTTAACATCATGACTGGCCATTTTCAGCTGTAGTTACTGCTCTTCTCCGTGATAGGTGGTAGTATAAACAAGGAATGATTTGTGCCGCTGGAATACGGCCATATGTGTTATGCCAAATATAAAATGAGAGGGCTGATATGAGTGCCTCTTGGACATATCTTTCATTACCCTTTACACTTCTCTTTCCTAATAGAATTTGGAGGAACCAAACACATGCTGTATGCAGGGTTTTATTAGAGTGCTTTGCCGCGGGCCTTAACTCCTTTAGCTGGTCATTACCTGACCAGTAAAGACCTCTAAACGGGTCATTAATGCTTAAGTAATAAACTGTTTCACAAGACTGTCTAGTACAGAACCTCTTCTATCATTTTTACAGTTACTGTTTTATAGATAAATCAATGACCAACAACTGGATATTCTTGTTTTGCTACATAATCTCGTAATAGTGACTGCAGCAAATAGGCAATGGGTTCACTTAGCTGTGTTCAGGAGAGCTGGAGATGGCCACACACGGCTGACATCTGGAGTCATATGTAGGGTAAACCAGGAATAAGGTAAAGACTTAACTCAAGTTTTGCTGTTAACAAAATAAAGAGTATCTGCTTGTAAAGGGTTTTTTTGTGTTTTTTCTGTTTGGTTGGTTTTTTAGTGGTTTTGTTTTTTGCTTGGTTTGGTGTTTTTCTTTCCCTTGTAGATGTTGTGTAGATGTTGTGTGATTTAATAGGGTATCTTGTCTCAAATATGGCAGCGGGGGAAGAAAAGTAGGCCTCAATATAGTCTAATGTTGGCAGAGCTTTCACGGAGCTTTTCTTACCTCAGTTTTTCTCTTGATTCTTGACATGAAGTTTTCAGGCCTCCTTTGACCAGTGTATCCCTTAAAATAGGTTTCTGTGCATTAAACTGTACCAAGTAGGTACCATACAGCTTTTTGGCCAATCACCAAGCCTTTAGTATTTCCATCCTTGTTAATATCAGCGTATCATTGACCGGTGGGCGCTGGTGTAAGCAATGCAGCCATATATGTTGTTAGGCTGTGAGGGGTGCCAGTCTGTGCTGGGACTCTTGGGTCTTTGTGTTTGGGGTTTTTTTTTTTTGCTTTTTCTTTGTCTAGATTGTAATTTGATGCTGAAAATGGTTCTTTGTAGATACACAATATTTTTCTGTGGAAAAATGGAACAAAACCTCTGCAGATTGATGAGTTGTAGTGTGATTAGTATCCATGGAGCAAACACTTGGCAATTATTTTTCTAAGAAATTGAAAATATGTTAGTTGTGGGACAAGTCATCTCTGGCACTGTAAAACAATTAATATTGAACAGCTGTTTCTATGACAGGACTAACTGTTTTGCAAAAAACCAAAAAGTAACGTTGGTGTGTTTCTTCAAGTCTACATTGAATTAGGAATTTTGCATTTTGAGCTGCCATCTTGAATCTAATTATAAATATTTAAAAAATACGGGATGAGTTATTTACTGAAACAATGCAATAAATGCTTTTTACTTTTCCTTCTCTTTTTGAGAAAAAATATCTGAGTAAAAGTTTTAACCAGGCCCACCAAGGGGTTTAAGGTGCTTCAGTCCTGCAAGTTATTGTGCTATATCTTCCAAGATGATGCTGAAAGTCAACATTATATATAGCAATGCAAGAATTATGTGCCAACTTACAGTTTAAGCAGGGATGAACCTGACACAGCACAGTGCAGGTGCGGTAGCGGCATCAGCAGAACGGTGCTTGTACTGAGTGTTTCCTTCAGACTCACTGGACAGAAGCTGTCCTGTGTGTCACTTTGTTACATCAGAACAACATCAGGAATCAATTTGGTCCCATCTGCAGTTGCCTAATATAATCAGCTTCTATTCTGTTTAGTTCAACTCACTACCTACAGTAAGCAATTTGTGTGTGCATGAATATTAAACTTCCCAAGTAAACGCATGAGTAAATATGAGAAAGTTATTTCTGTACGTTGACAACAAGTGCCTGTTATTGTTAAAAAAAAAAAGCACTTTCATTGCATTATCATGATGTGAATAATAATTATTGCTGCTTTTTTTTTTTTCTGTGATAGGAGAGACCAGTAGATCCCAAATAACATCTTTGTATTACTGCTTTCACTTTTGGTTAGTGTTGCCTCTGTTAGATTATTTGTTGTAAAGATTTTCTTCTCTAATTTTTTTTTTTAACTCAGACCTCTGTTAGAGAAATTTTTCAAGGCTCAACAGCTTTTAGCATTTTTTTAATATGACTGAGTGCAAGTATATTTGCCTAGTGATTACAACAAGGCAGATACAATATTTACAAGCCTTAGCAATTCCTGTGCAAATGCATCCTCCAGAGAAGGGCACAATAACAAAGCAAGCAAACATCACAGTTATCTAAATAATAAGTAGTTGCAGGGATTGGGGTGGTGACTCACAATGTGGATGGGAACCCTGGAGTTTCAGAGTAATTTATGGGGATGCCGAGGAGATGGATTTCGTTTAAATACAGTAACTGCCGAAATATTTCTAAGTTAAAAAGTCAACCAGTGGTTAAGTAAATATCCTCTTGACCCCTTTTAACTCTTGTGATGTACCGTTGTTTTAAAGTATTTGCTTTGAGATGCTGGAGTCATAAAATGACCCAGGAGAGATGGATTGACCACAGATAGTTAATGCATAGGATTGAGTTCCTTAAAATTTAAACCCCATGCCCATTTTTAACCTAATCTATTGTTCTTTAATTGGATGAATGAGGTTATAAATGGAGGGCTGTGGAGTCTTAAAAAAAAATTTAAAATGGTTTCATGCAGTACTGCAAAAAGCATTAGGGGAAAAAATTTAGAGAAGAACAGAGATTCCTTCTTGTTTCTATAGAAACCAATAGTGATCAGGAGGGGAGAGGATTTCTTTCAAGTGTACATTTTAGTGAGGCTAGCTCAGCAGCTCAGTGCACTGGAGGGCCAGTGTAAAAAATAAAAAAACCTCAACAACCCAGAAACCCTCTAGTGACTCGAGATGCAGTGTTCATGCCCCTGTGATAGCAGCTGGAATAAGAATAACACATTGCTGAGAGTTCCTGGTTGGTACTGCTGTGGGTGAAGGGAGCTCTTTGCACTGCCACATCCCCCAGGGAGTGCAGCCTGGCAGGAGGGCTCCCGGCAGCTGAGCATCACTGAGATGGGAAACCAGCCGCAGCGGGAACTTGCGTGAATCAGATGTTAAAAACAGGGGGAGGACAAAAGATGGGGAAAATACTGAAGGAGAAGGGTGCTGTCCTGTGTCAAAGTTAACTATGCTAATTGCTTCGAAGCAATAATCTCCTTTGGTTTTATCATGACTGAATCGTGGCCGCAGAAATACCGTGTGTCAAAATGATTACAGTCAGGACTCGGTGACTTGGGTTTTGAATTGTGGTCTTCTTCCTACTATGCTACATAATATACACCCACCCCCAACAGAATTATATTCTTAATTATGTTCTGTTTTCCTATATCCCCTGAGTGTTGCCATAAAGAGCAGATCAGGGAAACATTTGAAGTCCCAAATTCTAAAGCAAAGCTAAGTCTTAATAAATACTGTACCTTTAAAATAATTGCAGGATTCTTCTAAATGAAGTTCAGGTCAAATGCAATGTCAAAAAATAAGGCAGTTTCAATTTGCTGCAACCTGACAGGTCGAAGAAGTGAGTGAGGAATATCTAGTAACTGGGAAAGACACCTCTGTTTGACATTTACTTTCGCATGTAAACAATGGAGCACTGTATATTGGCATCTGAATGTATTAGCTGGTGGTGATCCAAACCCTGGTATGAATTTAGATGGTTTTCCTTTCTGTTTATAAATACATAGTCTTGATAACAAGGGAACATTTACTGCAATCTTGCTCTGCAGTTGTCAGAGCAGAATGAATCATTTTGAAACATAAACCTCCTCAGATCTCAAAAATATCAAGAAAAACATAAAACATAAGGGAAAAGGATTATAAAATACAAATAAAAAAGGTTCTTAACATATTTAGAGGCCTATGGGCTGTAAACACTGTAGATTATCATTAATGAAACTCTCTGCCAAGTACACAAACCACAGCTCGGTAGCAGCTGTTAAGCAAGCATTGTTCAAAGCTGGATAATCCCTTGAACATTATACATCGTGGCTCTGTACCTCTTCCTATTAGTAATCAGATAATTGCCTTGCATTTTCTGTTGCACGTTTTTCTTTTACAATTCAGTTTCATTCCTCTTTATGTCAAAAGGCTTTATCTTGTAATAATCACTTAGGCAAAAATCCCACAGAGGTCAACAGGCAGAGCTGCGGTCTCCTTTATTTTCTGGAAATCTGGTGTAATACAATTCAGTCCTGTGGTGTTACTTTGGCTTTACAATGGTAAAATAGAGAAGAATCCCCCTCTTCAAACAATGTGCTTGAATTGTATTGTACCTGACTTACATTTTTTCCAGTAAGACCAGCTCTTCTAAAGAATTTGGAAATTAATTAAGGGTGCTTTCTGCAACTATTGCTTACTTCCAAAATTACTTTGCTCTTACATGTTGGGAGGAGGAGAAGGTTTGGGGCCTTTCTGATTCCATTTTTCTGAGCATTCAGGCCTCCTAGAAAAGCTTCCCAGGACATGATATGTAAGTATCTGGCAGAAAAAAAAAAATTAGAAATGATGGCAACTATTTTTTTTTCCAGCATCAAAATATCTTTAAGTCCTAACAACATAGGAATAGTGAACCATAGCCCTGGTAATTGTGAGTTCCCTTGAGCCCCATTGGCTATTAGGGTTGAACCGAGAGAGTAGCTTATCTTGCACTTCTGGAATTTCTCATAACCCTACAACAAAGCACTATTGATTTTTCTCAGCTGAGCAAGAGGGGAGGAGGGATTGAAGAAGGTCATATGTAAATGTGCTAAGTTTGATAAACAGCTGGACCAAATAATACTGAGTCTAGAACCTCACCTGTGCTAAGTAAATCCATTTTATAAAACCTGATTTATGTATCTGCTGTTCCCTCTCAATTAACACATCAGTCTCTGCACTGGATTGTTTAACCTAACAATGCTTATTGACATGGACCACTCAGTTTAAAACCACCACATCTTTTTGATGAGTATTGGCTTTGCAAACTGTTGGCATCAACTTCCTTAGTCCAAGATCTGGTTCTACTCCTAAAAATCAAAGCAGATGGAAATATAATTCAGAGAGCAGAAAATACGATTCATTCTTAAACCTGCAGGGTTGCAGGGACTGTTTCTGTCTGTACTTAAAATTATTTTACATCACATGGCATAAGCAGAGGTTTGAGAGATGGTGTCACACCCCCCTATGGGCAAGGCATAATGGATATTTTCTAGCTAACATATCTCGGTACACATGTAAGAAGAAGAAATTGCTTTTTTAAAAAAAAAATTGCAACATTTTGTTTTCAGGAGAATCTAATGCTTTCTGTTCATTGCAGAAGCAATATTATTAAATGCCAGTCAACAGGAAAAATTAGAAAAGGATGGTCTGAAAGACAAAAAGAAATGCATTTCCTCCCCATTTTCCAAAAAAATAAATTGCCAGTGAAGCAGGAGCTGTCTTTAGGCAAGGTTTCAGGAGGCAGATTAGATAGCAAAACTATTTCCTTGTTCTAGTGAGAGGCAGTTTCCACTGAAGACAGGAATTTAGGAGTATTTCTAAGAGAAAAGGTCTTGCAGCAAAACCGCAAATTGGGCAGCTCTGTGCATAAACCAGCTAACTCATTGATCCTCCCAGCAAAGTAACACCAATTAAAAAGCATCTGTACCCAACAAAGTGCAGGTGTGCTCATGTCAGGGCTGAAAGGCAGAGGTGTATGAAGTGGTATTGTTATCCCAAAGCACCACTAAAAGATTTGGAGAAAGTGTTCCTCCATCGCTTTATTGTATGAAGCCCCACTCTGAGCAGAGTATCTGCTGACAAATTTCTTCTAGCACATGCATTCATTTCTATAAAAAACCCCCACCAGTTCTGCAAAACCCTCTAACTGTTGGATGAACTCATTGTGCTAATGTTGTGTATTTTCAGTGAAGCACTTTTACCTCAGTAAGAAGGTTGTGACAGTTTCTGCTTGCTGTTTGGTTACTGCCATTTGGGGCTTCTTGGTGTGATCGTGGGCTTCACCTGGAAGAATTTCTCACCTTAACCATCTATACAGTGGCATGAAACTCTTGCATTGCCTTGGCAGTTGTGTTGGTTTGGATTTGTATTTCTTTAGAATGGAGAATGTGTTGGAATCTGCCAAACCTGCCTCAGCAGCACTGCTACCTGAGAAAGGCAAATAGTGTGTGATTAACTCTGCATTTATAGAGTTTAGTGCCAGTGGTATGTAGTGTTCAGGGGAGTTCACAGGTAACTTGGGTACAGAACATCGGTTCCAATGCTAATGCCACTAAATATTAATTTCCAGTTTATCGTTAGAGTTGATGTTGGCCAAGTACAAAGGTTGTCCTGTGGCTGATGTTCTTAAAAGAGCAGATTCGTCACAGGTGGTCTGTAAAGTTGAGATAGATGGGCAATTTTGAGGAACGTTGATCTGTTGGTATTGAGTATGAATATGAAAAGAAACCACTTTGCCTCCATAGTCTGTTAATTATTGGCATTTTGCCTTCCATACCAGTGCAGGGGAAGAAGAGGTATCAAAAACAGGAGAGGGAGGAATCGGGATAAGAGTCAGGTCCCATAACTAATCCTCACTTGAGTTTTCAGAGAAGCTGCAAAGCAGTTGAGTAGAGTAAGGGGTTGAGCAGTGGTTTCCACCCCCTCTACTCCTCTTTACCTGACCATATTCTGGGATAAAACATTGTTTCTGAGAAGTCTAAAACACAGCTGACCCGGTTGCCAGGCAAACAGAGAGTCTGAGGCTTTTCTTGTATTTTAAAAGAAAACAAACCCCAACTGTTCACAGATCCCCTCGAGTGGAATCCAGGAATGCCTTCAGCGTTTGACTCCAGATGATGGAGGGCTCACAGCTTCAACTCCTGCCATTTGTGATTTGGGCTGTCTGTTTTGAGTGAAATGAAAGGATTGAAAATTTCAGGGGAAAACACCACCATTCTTGTCATTGACCAAATGTGGGGACTTCAAGCATAGAATTCTTAATAAAGGATTGTATAAATAAAATAAAATGCTCTGACTTCCCTGTTGCAATTTTTGGAAAAAAAAAAAAAATTGCAAAAGCATATAATTGTAATTGAACTTGGTAAGAAGTAAACACTTTTTCACTTTGGAAGTAAAAGTGGAGAAGATCCACAGTAAAATTAAGATACAGTTGGAGGAAGGTGCAATTATTTTTAAAAAAGTATGAAAAAATGAATCTGAAAGGAAATGGGAGGGGAAAACCAGTGCTTTCCCACTAATTTGCCCCCTTCATTCTCCATTTAATTTAGTAAAGCAGTCATAAACCTTGCTAAACAGTCAAAAAATTAAATGTTGCTGTATAATTTATGGTGGTTACAGGATACATGAGAGTGCACTTTAATTAGCAAATTGCATGTTTATTTTATTTGCTTAGCATATAATTTAGATTGGATAAATGCGCTTTGACTGGCTATGGCACCTTGGTATCCTCATTTCGTATAATTTTTAATCACATTGTTTTGGAATTTTATTGCAACATTATACAGTTGATATAACAGTGTACAATTAAGTATGCTCAGTTCACACCTTGCTCTTGAGGAAATTACTTTTTATCTGTATTTGGATGGAGCACTTGGTATGGCAAGTGAGAACTTGGGAGTAATAAAGAACATGCACTGTGGGCGCTGAAGCTGCAATTTGAATAGTAAATAATAATAGTAATGATGGTGCCCTGTTAGTGAAATGTGTTTGGGAGGAAGGAAAAAAAACCAACCCACCAACAAACCCAGGAAATAGGCAATTGGAAAGGATTATTGTATATAATAGCGTTATCAGCTGTATTATAACAATGTGTTATGTTCCAGCTAAACTGAGAGAGGATGAGGATTGTGCCAGGTGCTGTACACAGTCAGAGGGGGAGAAGAGGCAGAGGTGGAGAGAGGGTAAGTAGGTGATGCAGGATGTGGGAGATTATCAGACAAAACTGCCATCTCAGTCCAGGGTCCTTCTTCTGCACCACTGCTACACTGTGTCCTGCATTAGGATGCAGACCAGCCTGTGAAATGTTATGAGTGTGAGGAGTACCATAAAGAGAGAATACACTGGGAGAGGCATGCACAGGCACAGCATGTGTTCCTGTGATTCTGAGACTTAAAAATATTTCTGCACTTTTTGGTTTGTTTACTGTTGTGTATTTGATCACGCTCAGGGTCAGTCAGGGATCTGTTTGAGGTATTCTGGCTTCCATAGGCTTTGAATCTGGAGCTCGATTTTTCCTGTTGTTCGCTTTGCTTTTTTTTATGTAGTGACAGGATTAAAAGAAGGCTGTATCCATGCTTTGGGGAAATTAAGATTCACCTTGCCAACTGCATTTAAATCCCCACTTTAGGTAAAAGGTCAGCAGCATGTTCAGATATTCTGTAGATGTTATTGGAGAATGTAATAGGGCTGCCACTTGGAGGGTCTAGAAAGAAAACATAAATAGATTTTATTTTTTTTTCTTTTCAGAAAGATATTCCCTAAACATACAGACACTGATAGAGAGAATAATATTTTTGCAGGCTAGAATATTGATAGAATATAGAGCATTTAATTGAGATCTAAAATATGTCTCAGCAGTGGCATTTTATATAGTGCTTTGACTTCCCAAATTCTGCTGAAAAGCTATCATTTTCTTTTACATTCCATGGACTTTTTCCATAAGGGCTGCCTGAGTATTACATATATGCCAATCTGAGATCCCAGGCGACTCTGTGTCGGGAAGATTGATGCTGGGCCAGATTATGCTTTCAGTCACACAGGTATAAATCTGGGGTAACTCTATTGTCTTGCTTTCACCGAAGAGAGGATCTGGCCCACTTTCCTTTCTCCGCTGCCTTTGAGTAATTGGCCCCGTAATGCGCCCGTGCTGCTCTCGTGTGACTGGCACTGATCGCTTGGCTGTGACAGGACGTCGGCGGTGGTATGTACTGCTTGAACACTGACATTCCTTACTTTGTTACTGTGTGTTTTGATAATGTTATCTGTAAAGAATGTTCCGTGCACTGATTATGGTTATTAAAACATACAGAGATCAACAGATATGGCAAACAGCTGCTTAGTCACAGCTGAAGTGAGAAATTTGATTTAATGTAAGTTTCACAATTTGAAACAATATCCTCTGGAAAAACACAGGCGATTAATCCCTGCTGCATGCAAGGTAGCTGACTTTGTTTAAAACAGGCTTATAACTGGATGATAAAGACCTACTAGAATTAAAGCACTTTTTAAAGATTTGTTGAAATATATAAAAAATAAAAAAGCAGAGGAGAGTTTTTCTGTTTGGGAGTTTGTTTGGGGATTGGTTTTTTTTTTAACCAATGTACTTGGGTGTTTAAATAATATTTATGGGATCTATCACGCAGATGTCAGAGTGCTGCAAGAAAATATCTGTGGTATTTAGAGCCAGCGATGCAGTCCTTTTAAATATCTGTATTGCTCTATAAAGGCAGGCAGTGCTTCCCAGCATTCCTTATGGAACGCAGGGAGAATGGCATGGACCTCTTGAATAATTAATATGGTTTTCAGAGCAGTAGTCATGGAAACCCAGGCAGTGTCACATATATGGATTTTAGGAATTAGGCACATTTTGAATTGCACATTTAGCCAAAAAAGACCATGCTCTAAGTCCTAAAGATCAGAAGCATTTTCTCAGTGAGCTTCTTGTTTACACTAACAAATACATGAAATACATGTATGTTATGCATTTTTGGATGTAAATTAAATTTGGATGCCTAAAAATTTACACACTGGTGATCTAAAAGGCTGCTAAAGGCACTAACTGCCATTAGTCATCTTTTAGATGTCTTACTCTTTTTTTGTTGTCTTTTTTTTTTCCTCCCCCTCTTCATCCCAGACCCCTGAAGATATTAGGATGTAGGTTTTAAATGGTGTAGCCAATTGCTATTCACTTAAAGGACTGTGGCTTTACCACTAAGTTGCTAGGCCCTTTCTATTAGTTCAGTTGTGTGGCTTTTTTATCTGTCTCAAAAAATGTCTCTTCAGGATCAATATTGTCATTACCTTGGGTGTGTATGTGGAAGAAGTCAACCAGGCAGCAGTGAAAAGCTATCATCCAGTCCTCAGTAATATTGTACGTGTAAAGAATAAAAATACATGGAAGTTATTTATAGACCATAAACCCTCTGGTTTCATAAACCATTTTATACTATTATTTGTCCAAGTCTACAGAGTCTCTCCTGAGTTCATGGAACACTCAAAAGCCTCTGTTCTTTTTTTCTGGCTGTTTGAATTGGGAAATTAATTAGAAATACACTTAGCAATTTACGGACATGAAAAAGCCATTTGGCCCCATAAGTCTGCTTTTCTTTTACCTTTTTTCATCCTCATTTTGTTTTGTCGCTCTCTTTCAATCTATTCTCTGCTAATAAAAATATCAATCTCTTTCATAAACTCATTGGGACTTTGTGGCAGTAATATTACTTGGCAGCATAATATGGCATATTCATTACTCTCTAAGCAAAATGATTTTTCTTTACATTTTGTGATCCAGATTCCTCAATTAGATGCACACTTGCAGTGTTCACTGAAGTCATTGAGACTTTTATAGCTGTCACTGAGAGCAGATACTGGCTCTTTATCTCCAAATGGGAAACGATGCCCATGGTTTGGGTTTTTTTATTATTTAACTGGTAAATTGGTAATGAGCAGGTAGTCCTCCTTTCCCACATCTCTGTGCTGTATTTAAAATGTTCCTAATATGAAATGAAATATTTCTGTTCCATGACTTAGAAGTTATTGCTTTCCTAGCAAGAATAAATCCAGCTACATTGGCCTGTCTTGATAACAAATCTTTGAGTATCCAAGGAGGCTCAAGGTTTTTAAAGTTGCACCTCCTGGACCATAAAACTAACTTACCTGTGCAATGCTTAAAACTGTGGACAAAATTCCAGTTGTGAAGTAGTTATTAGCGAAATCTTCTCACTTCCTATGATTTGTATTGCAGCCCTTTGTTGATGCATCTCTGTGTCCTTGTTTTCTTGTTGCTTTTGCTTTTATTACAGCCATACACAGAACAAAGGGCTTCAGAGGTTTTTCTACACAAAGCCCTAAATACCTTCCCAGTTGCTCTGAGCACTGTTTGACTGTACCTTTTCATGTGTATTCCTACTTCCCTGGCTTGTTACACTACAGCACTCTGGCTAAGTTGTCCACCTCTAAAAAGATGTATGTTAGCAATGGAAATAGTCATAAAATCAAGAGGACAAACTCAAGAAGATGTGTAATAACTGCTGCCTATTGAAAACTCTTCCTAATTATATGAGCACTTTCAAGACTCAACCCCCAAAATCCCATACAGTTGATAATCTTCTCAACTGTAGTGTTTTCTAGGAGGAGTCACGGGAAGTTAATTAAGATGCTGAGTGTCCCTCAGACTTTGAGTGATTAGAGAAGTTAAAGTGAAACAAGAATATGGTCCAGTGCTGTAGCTGCACGCAAGACAATTTACTAATGAGTCAAACTGTCATTCCCAGAAAAGCAGCTGGTGTTACACAGGAATTGTAACCAACCAAAGAACTTGTCTTCTGAGTGCATTTGGCTCTCATTTCCTGCTGCCTCTCAGTTAGGACTCCAGTACGTTAGTGCTACGTACCTTCCTTCTTTTGTAGCTGATACCTTCATGATACCAGTATTATCCTCAGCTCATTCCCACTCAGAGTTGTTATGTTTCCCTAGTCATAGAAGTCATCTTAATGACAACTTTTGCAAAAATCCAGTTGTCTCCCAGTTTTAATGCAGAAAGTTATTTAGCAGTCTCAAACAATTGATGCTGCTGTCATATCTGCAAGTAATCTGCAGTACCATCATTGCTGCGACCTTTCAGACTGCTGAATGTAAATCAGATTCTTACCCTCTGGTGGTCTCTGTGACAAACTAAAATTACTCACAGATTGTGTTCAAACAGTGCCTATCAAGTCAGATAACAATGCAAGAAGCGTATCATCGTTCTGGTTGCACTGGCGTATTTCCAACACTGCACCAACTGCAGTGTTTGACAGTGCAATCTGTGGTTTGTCGAGGAAGTGTGTGTGCACCTCTGTTAGCTGTCACATGCTTGCTCTGAGGCATTGTGTTCTCTCTGACTTCTACCCCTACCGATGGGAATCCCCATTCTTGTTCTTAGGCCATCAAACCTCTGGAAACATTATTGGCTTTGTGGATTTGGGCTTTATAGATTGACATGTTACAATAAGATCGTGCCAGGTAATCAGTGGAAGATACTTAGTACCATAGTCTGCCATATTTGCATGTTTATTTACAGGGATGTTTTGAAGCCCATGCAGTTGTTCCAGCATGTGGAAATTTTAAGTAGGGTGCAATGCCAGGACCTTGGGAAGATGGCAGTGATGAAAAGAAGCGAGTGCTGAGAAACAGGGTAGTACAGGGTTATTGAAATCACCATCTCCTGGTATGATCCCATGCAAAGATGTGTGTGGGTTAGGTTCTGTCCTGCAGAAAGCAAAGTGACCGTGATCACAAGTTTCATTCATTGCTAAAGAAAGACTATGATTAGTCTCAGGGAATAAGAGGATCAATAAATATGATTTCCACAGAAATTGGTAGGTAGATGAATGAAGAGTACTGTTTTTAGTTCATCTACCGGTACTTCATATGTGACTGTAACAGCAGAGGTTTTATCATATCTTGCCTTTGTTAGATATTTCAACTTTATAATCTGTCTGTTTTCACCAAAGATCAAACACGAGGGAAAATATTTGTGTAAGCCAATCTAGGCTTTGACCTCTGGAGCCTTGATTCTCAAAGCACTCATAAGGGGCGGGTGGGCTTGAACTTTTATTCTTATAATGGTATTCACTGCTTTGGGTTTTCTCTGGGATCTCTCTCTCTCCACTCAGATGTGTAGTGGACAAAATCAAGTGGGAGATTGATAGTTCATCCCTTTTTCATCTGAAATGATACATTTAAGTGGCTGCAGGAATATAAAAACTCAACACATTTATTTATGGCTAACAGAGGAAAAAATGTGTTTGTTTGGATATCTTGGTGTTCATAGTCTGTTTTTATCATCTGTTTAAAAGGGGCTGGTATGCAGCTAGATTAAAGAGGCTCAAAGCACAGCTGATCTGTCTTTTAGTATGTTGTCAGCAGAAGAGGCCATCTGAATGCTGCAGTGGGCCTTAGATCTTGGTTCCATCACCACACAGTGGAGATCAGGTGAACCACTGTACCTCATAGAGGGAAAGAAACCAAAGCCATGGATCTTTGCCACAAATCTACATAGCACATGGCCATTCACGAGCTGAAATAGGTTGGTATTAGCAGCAGGGAAGTCTGAAAATGCTCTAATCATTCCTATCCCAGCAAGGCCTTTAGTGCAATGCCAAGACAATCGTCTTGACCTAGACTTTGAGAACTTTCTTCTTTAAACATATATAAAATGGGGGGAGGAGGGAGAGGAGAAGTCAGAAAAAGCTTTAACTCTGCTGATGTGGCTTCTTTAATTTGCTGTCACTGATGCCACTGATGTTAATTCTGGCAGGGTTAATTATGAGAAATTAAAAAGCTGCTCAGAACAGACTGTACCCTTCGTACTCCAATAAAGAGGCAGCGCTGGCGTGAGAAAATTTCTTCATTAATATACATCCCCAAAGGGCTACTGCATACAGCTTTCTGAATATGAATCATAAACTCCCAGGGACCCTGCAGGAAGCAGGGGAGATAGGATTCAGAGGAGATTGACTGTGTTACTTTTACTGCTTCAGGAGAATGACGCTCAGGCTGGCAGGAAATCACCATGCCGGTGACATTTGGAAAGAAGAATTTATTAATTTGCATGTTGGCATGTTACAAGCTTTGAAATATGGTTTTAAATACGTTCTGTACAGACACTGCTGTATGAATGTTCAGTATGTCAGTCTGTAATACATGCAGCTGTTAACAGGCAGCTTAGCATAAGCATTGTAATTGTTTACCATTTAGTATTTTGCAGAAATGGCTTTAGGGCATGCATTTATTTCTCAGGAAAATTTCACTGGCTTCACACAAACTAGGCACTATATACCCTTAACCTAATACAGTATATTAAATGGCAGTGTGGTTATACCAGATACATTGTAGAACGCAAACCAGGAAGAATATCAAATACAAAATACTTCATACAAATTGTGTAACACTAAAATATAAGCTGGAAAAAGAATGCATCCTAAAACAATAATCTATAATTTATATTAGTATAACTTGGCAAAGCCACATTACCAAGCAAATATAAGTGCAAATGGAGCTAGATAAAAGAGAAATACCTCAGTGATATTAACTTTCAGCAGAAATAAAGCCCTATTGTTAAAAAAATATGCACTTAGACTGTTTTCAGTGTAACTCTCTCATGCTGACAGGGTGTTCCAAAGTGCTGGTGCAATTTTAAACTCTCTTCCCAGGAAAGGTATTATTGTCCCTAAGACCGTTAAAAAGTCTATCCAGAGAAAGCAGTTAAAGTTAACTTAGAGCACAGACGTCTAAAAGGAGGCCAGAGAATTCATTTTCATATGAAGACTATTGTTTTTTTTCTCCTCTAATACACAGGGAAACACCAGTACATAGCGTGTAACCTTTATTCAAGAATCTCAGCAGTCTTCAGAAACATTAATTAATTAACCTTAATAGCAGCTATAATCCATGAGTATTATTTTGAAACTTGTTGTGAATGGTCATTCAGAAGACTGATAAAAATCAATTGAGATAGACCTCTAAGAAAAATGAAACATTACTTAAAACAATTGAGAGTGCTTGGGGACAGCCTCTTAGGAGAAGTTATTAAAGCAGATTGCTTTTTCAGGCAGGTTACGTTGTATATTAGTATTACAATTAGCAGTCTAACTTTGGGCAGTCTGGAATATGTTGGTACTGGAAATCTTCTGTGCATCTGCAGTTCCAGTGTGTGGGATCTGTGTCTTGACAGTCCTTTGTGTACCGAGTTAACCCCGCTTATAAATGTAATTTTATTTCCCCGGTTGCTTTGTTAACATGGAGCCAGAGTTGCAGGTAGACCATGGCACACGCAAGGCCAGAATGCAACACAGGACACTGCAACTGAGGAGCTAACTCACAAAACCCGATGGCCATTTTCTTTGTTCAAACACTGGCATCCTGCTTTCTACCTATATAACTAAACATCTGCTATCAAAACTAAGGGAAAGATTAGGTATGTGCTATAAAAATGGCATTTCCTTTGCCACTGAAAAATGACTTTAACATTTCCAGGAATAAAGACCTCCTTTGTTTTCTCCGACTCTAATCCCTGTCTCCAATTTCACCTTAGAAGTGTGTGTCCCTCCCAAACCCTGAATCCCTGCTGTCACCAGCTGTGCATTTCTTGGCAGAAACCCACTTATCAATGTTAAGGATGAACTTTGAGGCTCACTGAATCATTCATTGTAATCCTAATGTAACAAACATAACATTTCAGCAAGATTTCTAATTACCTTTTGACTGTTTTTTTCCTAATGCCCTGTTGCTGTTGGAATGGCTCTCATGGCATACACAGAAATAACATTAGACTGTAAATCTATTGACTGGAGCGGTGGTAGGAAGAAAAAAACGTAGAAGGGGAGAAGGTCATTTTTATAATTAGAGTAATATATCAACATGCTAGGAAGCTGAAATGGAAGAAGTTGTTAGAAATGGAAATTTGACTGAAAGTGAAAGTTCATCTGTGAGTCTCTTCCCTACTTCTTTCTGTCACCTTACTCCCCAGAGCAACCCTTTTGAGAGCTCCTGGGTGTACTGTTCTCAGTCTGAATCTGCAACCTAATACATGGGCAGAGTTAGCTGCTCCTGCCCTCCTGGAGGATGGCTGCTTTAAAATATTCACATAGGAGAGATACACTCTCAAATGACGCTGAACCACTGCATGCAAAGCCTGGGGGGCTAAAGCAGCAGAGCAGTGCAGGGCTGGGTTATGCAGCTGTGTTTTCACTGCTTCCCACCCAGATCTGCATAGATTAGAAAGCCCTGTTTGTGCCCAGACCTTGCTAATTGGTGAGCACTGGAGACCCAGTAGTTCCCAACATTAAAGGGAGGAATAGCAGCATGTGTGAGTCTGAGGTCCATGGTGTGGATGGTCAAAGTCTAGTCTCATGAGATAAGCCTTATGTAGTGATACACATGGTATCAATTAGGAATCAATACACAGGCTGCTGTGATTGGGAATGGCTGCCCTAAACCGCTTTCAAAATCTTTGGATTTCTAACAGTCCTTCTCAGACATCAGCATATTATTTAGGTGAAGATCATGAAACTGCTCTGTTTTCAACTGGATTTTTCATCTAAAATGCAGCTCACTCTCAACTTGTTACTGTCTAAAGAGAATGCTAACACTGCCACATTTCCTCATTAGCTTTGCATAAGACAGACTCCTGTGTCACAGCTGATGGAGCCTTTATGAGCCTTTTAGCCAAATGACTGATGTTTCCCTCGTTATGTCAGATCTGAGGGCACTGCTGGCATCTTTCTTTATTCGCTGTCTAACACCATCAATCGAGCAGCTGCCATGCACCCATGATCAGGCTGATTATTAAAATGTGCTCAGGAGGCTGCCGACACCAATTTTCTTTCATCTGAAGAGGCCAATATACACTGGCTCAAGACGACAGTTATGTACATGGAATATTTAGTGCAGGAACCAGCAGGTAAGACTGAGGCTGATTCCTTACAATCTGGATCCAGTCCATTGGGATTATCATTAAGATGTTACAGAAACAATGGTGATGCTTACTTTGTCTTTTCCTCCCCTGTTAAAATAGGGAAATTGTTTGTTTTGTTGGGGAGCACTTCCCCTAAAACACAGCCCTTCCTCTTACACCTAGATTGCTTTGGTGATGTGGGTCCCAGCCACTCAAGAGCCTGTTAAACTTGAGTCCTGCAAAAAATAGACTCTGGTAGGGTTGCTTACCCCTCGGGTTTATAACATCAGTTTTGCTCTGCTGTCTTTTCATCACTGATATGTCAGTCACTTTCAAAGGGAGACAGCTCTTGCCTTCTTTCCGATGCTAATAGTAAATAAAGCCTTCTGCAAACAGTGTAGTTCAGAGCCATGGGCTGACCCAGCATGTTGGGGATTGATCAGGAGATCAAGTTCACCTGGTGCTTCCCTACCAACAGCAAACACAATGGCTTGGCTGTATGTTCAGTTGTGCAGAGGGGAACTCTGATATTAACCCTCTTCTGGCTTTGGATCTCTAACCTGGAATGTCTTCAACTCCAAAGAGTAAGTTCAAATCTTTATTTCTAAGGCACTTGCCATTTTGATATTGAGGATGACCAATGAAGGTTTGATTGGGCGTTTTTTAACTGCAGGGACTTTTTTTAATGGAATATTTAAAATTTAATAGTTAGACTAAAGATGTAGTTTTGTCTTGTGGTTGTGTGTGACTAAAAGGTACACCTGAATGTGTGTCATATAGAGGGTCTTATACAGAGGCTCATGGGCGTTTTATGAGTATAGCACAAGATGGAAGGAAGGGAAAAGCCTCTGCAGATGTCTGGACAAAGCAGGCTGCAGGGCAAAGGAAGCTGTTACTGACTTTCACAAAGTTCTTTTTGGAAAAAAAGGGGTCAGAAATTCTGTGCTCAGATGTGGTGGATCCCTTCCTCTTGTCCTTGTCCTGCCCAGTCGGTTCACGTGCCCAGGCCTCTCTTTCTCTGCACTGTCTTGTGGCATATACCAGTATGCTTCAGAAATGGTTTCTGCCTTTGTGAGTCTGTTCATTCTCTCCAGTCCCTGCAGTGATTAGACCCAAGCTGCAAACTTGTTGGAGAGGAATTAGAGGAAATGTGCTGTTAAACTGACTACCCTGATCATACAGGAAATGAAAACCTGAGCTGTGTCACACTACTTAAATACATTAATTGTTCCACAATTCAGTTTTTATTTTTATTAGAAGAAGAAAAGTATTCAACTCCCTGTATTACTTGGGGATGGGGATTCTTCATAGATTGTGTGATAATCAAAACCACCCTGAAACTCTTAGTTCTGCTAATTAGCTATATAGCACTGCTCAGCAGTTAACACTTTTATTGTCTGTCTCAAGTTCACAACCAAGAGGTTAGTTTTTCTTGAAGAAAGCCCTCTCCTTAGGGAGAGACTAGAAAGGACTAGGTGAGAGTGAATTACCAAGATACAGAGAGTGAAGCCCCAGTTCCTCTGAAACCCATGTTGTTCCTGACACACTAGTAAGGGCGTTTGCTGTGAGAGCTGGTGTATGGACTTGGCGTAAAGACAATCACAGAAAGATGAATGTTTGATTATGACCTTCTATATCACCAGACAGCTGTGTCTGTCTGCTGCTTTTTGGACAGTAATTTTATGTGGCTGAGTGTGCATGCGTGAACATATAGCATGTGCACTGAAAATTCAAAGACTGTTCAGTTTTTAAACTCTTATACTCTGAATGTTATAGAATCAACACAAATTTTAATAGCATGATATTCTGCAGTATTAAGTGAATACCATTTTCATGGCCCACCTGCTAGTGTAACTAATTAACAGCCATTCTTATTAATTACATTGATCAGGATCATAAAATAATTTGAAATTGCTGAACATGATCAACAGGAGTAAAATGGTTTCACTTTAATCCCTTAATGATTTTTTTCATGATTAATCAAACAAAATATATGTAGTTATTTGATCCATTTTTTCTTCTCGGAACTGCAACTCAGGGCAATTACAGTAGACATAAAGTTGGTGCAAACAGAACTGCATTTCATCCGGTAGCTAATTAAGCAATAAGGCACAATAGGATGGTGAGAGTGTGCATGAGTGTTGTGAGAAAATCACACCCCTGAGGATTTAAAAAAAAAACCCAAACAAAAAAACCAACCAAAAAACCCCACACACATGAGGACCTCTGCTCCCCCAGGAATTGGATTATCTTTGTATAACCACGTACCCTGCAATTGCGTTCTTGCTAGCAGGAAGTTCTTAAAGATTTTTATATGCAACTGAATTAGGGGGAAAGAAAATCTTGCAGAGTCTGACCAGAGAAATAGTGAGCTGCTGTCTCAGCATCTAACTGGAAGGCTCACCAAATCAGATTGTCATTTACAACTCATAAATACCCAGTCACCAGATTTGCTCAATAAACCCAGCATTTTCTGCCAGTTTTTTGATGTTGTATAGATCTGTCTTTGACAGTATGTAGCTCTTTTCTCACGTTGTCTTTGTTCACATTAGCTTCAGACAGTTGATAAACCCTGAACTTGTGCTGTTGAACTGGGATGTTACATATTGGTGGTTAAACTGTAAAGAAGCTTTGGTGTATATATATCTCCATAAAATAACATGTCCAAAAAAAGGTTTACAGAATGTTTGTCATAATTTATATTACTCCACGTTATCCCAAATGACCGAGACATTAACTGTGTTTTGCATGGTCACAGAGCTACAATGGTTTATAGTCATACTCAGATAGCAGTATGTTTCTCTATATGGTAATTCAGAGACAGTAAACATACATACATTAAAACAAAAACCGATGGGATCATTTCTGGTAGTTTTGTGCACTTGAGCCGTTACCCAAACTCAGAGACCGTAATGCCCAGGTACCTCCTAAAGACTAAAGAGCATCTTCTCTCACAGAGAAACATGCCTGGTATCTCCCAGTCCTGACTGTATCTGGAGCAGATGTGTTAGGCTGCTGTTGCACTCCCCCAAAAATAGAGAGCCTGAAGGACCACATGGCAGGAGCACCTTGTGCCCCAGCTGCCCTCTCCAGCTGGGGATGTGGCAGTCAGGCGTGGGAGCAGCCTGTTGGTTGTCTGAGCGGTCCTGATGCTACGTGGGTAGCTTGCCCATGGCTTGCCGTTTCCCCATGTGTGCTGAGGAAAAAAGAGGAGTGTGGTGGATGATATTCTCACTGGACCTGAATGACCATGCAAATTCATTAACTTGTTCCTGTGGAAACTTTACCAGGAAAACATTTTGTACTTAAAGCCTGGTGATTTTTTTCCTGATTTGATAGCTTACCGTGGCTTACCCAGCAACAGGAATACAATAGCATAGTCAGTCATGATAATGCTTTCTGTGTGGTCATAAAGATCCACAGTATTTAACCTAGTTTTGCATGAAATAACTAGATTTAGATCAATCACAGTCATTTTGTAGAAGAGAGAGAGAATATTAACTCAGTCTTGAAATGTGATTAATTCCAATTTGCTGTTTTCAGAGATAAGCGATGCTCACAATCCTGTTAATTAAAAAATTTGGAGTTTTCCATTTTACTTCATGCACTACTTTTAAATGAAATAAGTTTGTCTTTTTGCTTCTTATTATGACTGATGCCTGGCTCGACATGCCACAGGCTTCCTGAAGGAAAAGTAGTGTGTACTTGTTGTGACCCTATGAAATGAAGATAAATGGTCTCATGCAAGATACATTAAGGGCTTTATGACATGCATAAATATACAGTAGATCGTATCCTTTCCATAAAAACGTTCTTAGATTTCTAATACTGTGTTTTAATGCAGTTTTGTTAACAGGATGACAAATAGTAAAAATATGTAGGTATTAAAATCGGATCCCAGATTTGTGTGCTGTTCATTCAACTGTCAGCAATTGCTGCTTCTCAAAGAGCAGTCTGACTTTGACCTTGCTAAATATTCATTTCATGTCTCCACCACTGCTTGAGTAAGTCAGGCAACTTTCTGTGTGTAGCTGTGCTTGGCATGGGGCTGACTGCCATGTGGAAACACTTTTTTGGACAAGGTTAGGAATGAGCAGGACCTTGTTAAAAACTAAACAAGCACAGGAATTAGAGATTTGCATGATCTAGAAACACTGGTTTCTTACAAGAACTACTGGTTTCACATCTTATCTGTAGAGCACAGCAGTTGTCAGGCCTGCATTATATATTAAGAAGAGGAAATGTCAGTTATTAACGTACTGTAAGTGGCCTAGCTAGGAATACAAAATGACCTTTAAACTAAAAACCACAAAGAAGGGGAGGGGAAATAAAACATAGATTTACTTGATAATTTACTTTGGTATTTTTATTGAGAGCGTTTGGCATTTGAATTTTACATCTTGCTTATGCTGACTCAGCTACTAATAAAAACAATGATTACAAAGCCAATAATCGTCCTTTAAAAAAGTTTTACTGTGCTGAGAGGGTGTTTGGGGGGTTGTGTGTGGTGTGTGCAGTGTTTTCTGTCTGCGCTCACGTTGCTCTGTCATTACCTCTAAAGCCCTGAGTGAAACCCACCGCCGTGAACAAGCCATACTGTGCTGAAGTGTAAGTCGCCCATTAATTTACAGGTTGTGTGGCAGGTTCTGAATGTTGCAGAAGTTGTGCATCAGGTACTCTGTGGTACTCAGTTATTTGATATGAGATTAGTGTCTGATCCTGTATCCTATTTGGAAATAAATCTCAGAGCAAATCGTGTTTTTTTTTAAAAAATGGAATTCTCTAATTATTGTTGTTATTCAAGCAAGCAGCAGGATGTGGGAATGTTTATACCTGTAAATATCCAGGTGTTTTGCTCTTTTGAAGTAAGCAGCAGTCAGAGTTGATAAATGTCTTGGCTGGAATTTAGCGACACAATGAACCTCTGTATAGATATCCCACATGGTATCAATTGAAGCTGCATTTAAGACCTAATCGTTGGCCCATACAAGCAGAGGAAAGCTTGGCTAGACAGATGGAAAGAGCTGCTTTAAGAAGGGATCAGAAAAGGCATTGCTACTCGGCTGGCCTAAATCCACTAATCTGATGTTATTATTAGCGATAAGGAACAGCGACCAGGATAAAATCTCATTCTCTGCAAATGTCATTTAAATAGGACTCTGATATTTTCCAGTCAAGTAGACAGGCTTTAGTCAAATAGTGAGCACTTTATTTGTAAATGCAGGAGGAAAAGAAAAGCTTTAGTTCAGCAAGTTCTTAAGATGTCAGCTTACCAGTATTGATTAATCGTTCAGCAGTGGCAGCTGCTTCTTTATTAAAAGCGTAGCCCTCCATACAAAAGATATCAGATGTAGGAAATGTTTGTTGACAATTTACCTTCTCTCACATTGTGGCAAGAGCTCCGTCTGTTACGTGTTCCTCCTTTTCTGGCCCTGCAACTTGGATAATACCCATGAAGGAATGTATTAGTCCATCTGCACGAGGTAGATTGTGGCAGCTGGACTCCGCTGGAAATGTTGCTCTGTTTGAAACAGACCTGCAGCAACGGTGCCTTTCGTGGGAATTAATTCATGGAGAGCTGGTGCTGCTTAGAAAAAACCTTTGCTTTGGCTGTGTTCTGGACATGTTGGAGTAATAGAAAAATATGACCCGATAAAGCCAGAGCAAAGAATGAGATAAATCCCAGGATTGCACATGATGAGGAATACGACCTAAGGTGCGTCATTACCCGTTTGCATTTTGAATGTTTTAAAACCTTTGATTTCACCCACTGCTGAATCAAATAGTTGCTCTAGTAATGTGTCACACCACACAGACACCTGGAGTTGTATGGACATGGCAACTTAGCTCTGCACAGAAAGTTGGTCCAAGAGGAGTATGTTTCTGCTATCTCTTTGAATACATTTCTCCTTAGACTTAGAACATGGCTCTTCTGATCATGTGGACTCCCCCCACAGAAAAAGATAGGTAATTAGATTAATTTTAGCCTGAAGTTATTCACCCTTTGCTGTTTAGTACAGGGGAAGCCTATGTATTTAGTGTAGACTGCTGTCACCTCATTTCTTGAGTGTATTTCTAGAACTAATAAAGTTAAATCCCGCCATTAACTGATTGTGGAACAGTGGAAGCAAATGCTGCACATGTACTAGGAGCACAAGCCAGGCTTATCCTTTTGCTTATATTTCCTTTTCTTGCCAGTTGCATAGCTGAAGAAAGAGTTGCTTTTCTAACGGATTAGAAGGGATCTTAAGTCACATCAGCATACATAATATCTTTTCTTATAATGTAAGTACAGTTAATAACCAAATATTATTCTGGAAATTTGAATAGTTTCTTTGCTCTTCACCACCCTCCACTGAATCTCCTGTCTCCTATTTCCTCTTTTGCCTTTCTCTTTCAGTCAGAGCTCTCCCTACATGTTTTTCAGAAGCAAAGCAGTTTGATACCCTCTGAATTTGGTCTTATCTTTCATGGAGGAAGGGGAATTAAAATGGATTAAAACCCACAAACTCTTTTCTCACCTTCAGCAAATAAATAGCTATAGAAACTAAAAAGAAAGATGCACCTAAATCCTTGTAATGATTGAATGCTGAGCACTCCCTTTCTTGGGGTAATATAGGGGAGTTTGTAGGGGTAGCAGGGAGTGTTTTATCTCAGTTGTGTCTCGTGCTAGCACATGCTTAATGAGAATATGTCCAGCAGAGCTGGTCATATTAAGTGGAGTTGAAATTATTTGGTATCTCAGCTATGGCTGAATAAACCAATTAAGGACTTACTCAAATCTTTACTGTCATGTCTGAGTCCTTGGAACATGGTAAATTATTTGATACCTTGTCCTTTTCATTTATATGATTTTGCTTTATACAGCAAGCCAGCTTCTAGTAGATATTAGATGTATGAGCTTACTTCTTGAAATCCCAATTTATAGTTTCTAAGAGCTTTTGTTCAGATGAAAACCCAAATTAATTTTTGAGCTCTTTGTGGTGTTTACCTGTGACTAATTGGCCTAAGCAGGTTTGCAGTAGGTGGTAAAATACTTGTTATTAGTCCCCGAACCAATAACTTCAAATTTTTATAAAGTTTCTGTGATAGTATTTATACTTTCAAGGTTTCAAAAACTGAAGTGTCTTGTGTCAAACACTCAAGCAGACCAGATTTCACTTGTCTTTTCTTGTTACCAAGACTGTGACATTCTGTTTGTCTCAAATGCCTGTAAGGTATGGTTTGGGGTTTAGGTGTTCTGAATTAGTAATTTATGGAGCCATCCAGCAGTAAATTCACCCATTGACCTTTGTTCGTGCTGCCCAACTATTTATGGTTAAGAATCCAACTGGGGCAATCTGTTGGGTAATGTATGTTACTGTGGTGTGTCAGGCATTTATTTTCATTTAGAAATCAAGATTTGTTTGTAAATGGAATTTAGAAAATGGCATCTTTTACACTTGCAAACACCACTTCCTTATGGATCTGTTGTATGGAGATCAGTAGGTGACTGCACTATATCTTGTTGTCAGAGGCTTGAATTTTTAAAATAATATTAATTGAAATGTCAATAAAACTGTTGACTATTGATATTATGCTAAATTGAATAAGCAGTTGCCTAGAATTAGAATTTCTTTACTTCTTACAGTACTCTGAAGGCATGTATGGACTCCTGTAAGCAAGGGTTTGATATAAATTGATATAAATATGGCTCAACATTAGCCATATCAATTTTGTTGTTGTCCTGCAAATACCGTTGCTGCTGTGTTGTTGGCTGCTTTGAGCAGAAACTGGTATTAAATCTCTGCAGTGGATATACAGTGTCAGTGGTAGTGGGGCAGCCTGGCCCCAGAGAGTAGAGGGTATTTTCACTTGTGATTTGCCATCTCCAACCAGGGTGAAGCTCCAGATGAAAGCCTTATTTCACTTAGCTCCATTATACTCTTCCTTATTACAAAAAAAAAAAACCAACCCCAAAACCAAGATCCAAAACAATCCAAACAAAAATCAAAGAAACAAAACCCCAAACCTCCCACCAAAATAAACCCCAAAACAGTTACAGAGTCTCCT
Source organism: Heliornis fulica (assembly GCA_013399135.1). NCBI lineage: Eukaryota > Metazoa > Chordata > Aves > Gruiformes > Heliornithidae > Heliornis > Heliornis fulica. Next base: position 224,576 of record VXBZ01012075.1, on the reverse strand, counting down.
CAGCCCTCCCAAAGTCGTCAACCAAACTAAAACCAAACACTATCACCCCCCAGCCATTGCCCCTGCAAACCCAACCCTACAATGAGTTACTGAAAACGCCAAAGTTGGAAGAATCAAAGTTGCTGTAAGTTCCCATCTGTAAGTCACAGTGAAAGTAAAAGACCTAATTGTGGCTTTATGGGACAGTTGTAGGATTACAGGGCATCCAGTTGCATGAACCACCCACCACCACCATCCACTCATTTAACTCCTAAAGCCAGCTGATAATTTTAAATTGTTAAAACCATTAATTATTGAGACCAGTTGTCTGTTTTCAGATACTCATTATGGTGAATGCCAGGATAACAAAATGGAGGAAGAGGGACAGGCAACAACAAAGTTTTTGCCCGTTAATTTTATGTGACACCCCAAATGCATGTGTGCTCTGACTTTCAGTAACTGTGGAGTCACAGATTACTGACGTTTGGGGAAACCTTCTTTTCCTTCTAATTAAGAAGTATTAATATAATTTACAGAATTTAAAACATATAGCACAAGGGATGTGTTTTACTGGCTTGGACACAATCTGTCAGATGCCCTGTACCAGCAGTGGCCCTTTCTCATGGGAGGCACTCCACAGTGACCAGTAGGAAATGACTGCTGCCTTGGGCCGAGGTGAGAACACAGAGGGATTCTTCCCAACACAAGCTGATGGATTTTATAGACACAACTGTGTATTATTTTCTAAAACACATCCAGAACATAAGCTGGTTTTGGTGTTAGCTCCTAGGGACTACAGGAATGCAAATCGAGAGTGCTGTATTTATAAAATAAAAATAGGTGCTGGTCTGAAGCTGTCTGCTGGAGTAGAAATGAATTTTAAATTACATGTGCCTGAGGCTTTACCTTTCTTGCCGTGGGCAAGGCAGATCCTCCAGCCATGGCACTGTGTGCACAACTATGCTACTAACAAAACACTGCTTTGGGAATAACTGAACCTATACATTTTGTAAAGCTTTTCCTGCTGAAAAAATATTACCAGATGAATTTTTTTTTTCCATCCTTCCTGCATTTTGACTCTGTCATGCTCAAGTTAATGCAGAGTTAAACACAAGCCTGAACTTCTGTGGCTGAAAGCGATGCTCTGCTAATGCCATCTATGAATCTGAAGCTATGAGCCAGATTAATGGAAATGAGATGTTCCACTTTTCCACCGGCCCTAAAAGTGATTCCCTGCCTGGCAGGGTGAGTGCAGGGGAAACTTGCTTTCTGCTTAGTGTAATTATAAAATCCAGCCAGACCAGCAGCACTTGAAAATATCAGCTTCCAGAATCAGCAGGATCAAAATACCAGCCCAGTCTTGTACATCCTACTTTTTATTTTTCTTGGAGCTCTTTGGTGATGCTTGTATTTTTGAGAGGAGGATTAAAAAGATATTTTTATATGCTGATTACACAGGTTTTTAATCAGTAGATATGTGGAATCTTGTAAGCAGGAAAAAAATACTGTTCTTTAAGACTTGGTTTCGGGTTTTTTCCTTATGCTCTTCAGAGCCCAGTAAGAAGTAGCTCTGTTTAATTGGAAAAATGCAGCTGATGAATACAGCTGTTGGCTGGAGTGGGATTGTTTGTATGAGTAAGGGCAAGTTCAGGTCTTTTTTGTGTTACTTGTGCCTCTGCTTCCTAGGAATATTACATGTCTTTTGGCAATGGTAGTTTCAAATGGTGAAACTAGCGCTGGAGAGTTTAGTATTTACAAAAACTCAGTAAAATAAAGAGCTCTAGAGATTTGATTCTTAAGTCCTGAAAGCAAGTATAAAAACCTCCCACATCCATGAATGTATGTTGAGCAGAAATGAAACATTTAGATTTTGCTTCTCTTTTTCTATTTGTGCCTTTAGGGGGCTGTAGTAGAAATGGAATACATAATGTATTGACAGGAGATATATATTCTACTTGTGAGTAAGGCTCTGAATCCTCTTGGCTTCACTGTTTCTGAATCATCATGTCTTTCCTCAGTGGAGAGATAAATATGGTATTCACTTCAACCCATTTAGTCCATTATTCATTTATATAAAGCAGGACCAATTAAGACATTCTTTTGTGTATTTGCACATTCTACATATGGAGCAAAAGGGAGTTAAAAATATCTGTTGCATCAAATGTGACAGGATGCTCTCTGAATACTGAACATGTTACTCCTGCAACTCCTCTGAGCAGCAAACTGACATTCGGGAACTGCTGAAATACACAAATAGACACTTGTTTGCTTTTGTGTTTGCTCCACTTCTAACGTGTGAGATTTATAGTCACCCACTCACTTATCTAAAAAAGTGCAGTCCTTTCCTCTTTGGCAGCCACCTGCTGCTGAGTAGACAGTGTATAGGCACAGTTCATCAGCCATGGACAGAGTCAGGAGTGACCAAATCACTTCTGAGGCAGATGTCTGTATTCCAGGAGGGACCCGTGTTAGGTAGCCCTGGTGTATCAGAATACATTGTTTTATTGGTATTGCTGCTTTCTTTCAGAACATGTGTTTTGACTTTTTGTTCAGTCTATAAGAGTTTGAGAATAAAATAAAGTTAAAAATAAAATAATAACACCCCCCTCCCACAAGAAATTCCTGCTATTGCAGGCTTAAGGAAATAAGCCAAAATATACATTTTCAATTCCATCAACATTTCAGAATGGTATAAGTCTCTGTTGGCTTAAGTGTTTCTTGGCACAAAATGCTGATTCTATATGTCTCAAGGAGACAATCGGCATGTTCATACAAAAGTCTCAATCCCTAAAACACAGCAACACGTGGTTGCCACTAAAGATTTGCTGTCGAAATAGATAAGAAAAGTTCTCCTGGATTACGATACGGGGCTTTACATTGAAAAGCTTTGTTTTGCATTAAAAGGTAGTTTGTGGCATTGTGAAGTGATGAAATGGTATGCAGCATAATACAGTTTGAATGGAAAGGAAATACAATAAGATATAAACTGGTTTGATGGTATTTTTCCTAGCAACTCAGCCATATTTAACTGTTGCATTGCTGCCTGAAACAAGTCAGACCAGGCCTTACCGAGGAAGATGTGGTGGAGCACGAAGCGTTTTGCAAGGTTGCGTGTTCTCTGGTGTGGCTGGGCAACTGCAGCTTTTGCAGGAGGGGCTGCCTGGGGGAAGGCAGCGGAAAGGCTCAGTGTGCTTTGGTAGGTCACAATGGGTATGAGCACCTCTGTCTTGTGGACAGTGTGACAGTGGTGTATCTGGCTGTGTTGCTTTGTATTTTTGTCTCTGTTAGGATGAGTTTTATGTTCTTCGCCTAAGATCCTTCCTGGAGCTCTCTGTATGGTGGATTTGAACTTCAGTGTTTTTCTGTGCACAAGTTTGTGAATGTCAGTGTGAACATGTGCTGGAAACTGCTGGTCATGCAGTTCTCTGGGGTCCTGGGATGAGTGTGGTGGGATGGGAAGAGACCATGTGTGAACAGGCCCGATTACCTCAGCAGCTCCAGCTCCAGAAGCATGCCCAGAGTGTCGAGTGAGGAGCATGTCCACTGGGCTGAGGAGGGCAAAAGCAGAGGAGAGCTGAGTTACTTGGCTGGAGAAGGCTTAGTTTCATCCCTTCTAACAGAGCACACCCCCTCCCTGCTGTAGTGTATCTTTAAGAAAGGCTTACAATGCCTGTTTAAAGGCTGCAAATGGCAGTGAATCCCCTGCTTTTCTAGTTAAGTTGTTAAAATAGTTACTATTTTGTTATTGTTGAAAATTGATGCTGCATAAACTGGTTTGAATTTGACAAGCTTCAGCTTCCAAGCACTGGATCTTGTTACGCCTTTTTCTGCTAGATTAAATACCCATCTGCTCTCAGCAATCTCTTTCCTGTGTAAGTATTCATAGTCTGCGATCAGGTTGCCTCTCAACCTTCTCCTTTATGAACTAAATAGACTGAGCTCTAGTCTCTCCTTGTAAGGCAAGTTTTTCCAGGCGCTCTAATTGCTCTTGTAGCTCTTGTCTGAATCCTTTCCATGTGTTGCAAGAGGTAGGGAATAAACCTGCTAAGCAGGGGAGGCCCACTTTTGTTTGAGCAGTTTGGTACCAGGAATTGTGCCTTCCCATTGAGAAGACAGAGAGGTAGGTACATCATGATGCAGAAGAAAGTGTGTTTCATCTGCCAAATGTGTCTCTGTCAAGCATCACTTTTCTAAAAAGCCCTGTCTTTTCAGTCACTGGCAGAAATTCAGACTAAACCTGTAGGTGCTTTTCCTTTTTGGTCCCTCTGTCATATACATTTCCCAACATGTCCCACTGTTGACCTGTGTTAATCTCCTGACCGCTGATCCTATCCAGTGTCAAAATAAGCATTATGATGGCCGTGAGAGGTTCCCAATGGAAGCACCTTGATAATGGCATGGTTATAATTACTTTAAGAATTATTTTAAAATAATATATGTAGTTTTATTATTTTAAGTGTATGTAATGGGCCACTGATCTGCCTCTGCAAAACAAATCTTCTGTATGCACAGCTTAGCTGGCCTGTCAATATGGCTTTTCTGGCCAACTTCAGGGCTCAAGGCAGTCGTGGTTTATTGTTTGATGTAACTGTAAAACAGGGAGTTAAGAGGGAATGTCAGTCTCCCTCTTTCTATTTCTCATTTTCTAAATAGCAAACTACCTATAGGCAGGCAGGACTATATCTTCATGCCATGCAATTAAATAAGTTTTTATCATATTCAGATTCTATTTAGACTAAACAACAAATGTAAATAATTGAAGATCCTGGTGAGGTATTCATATTGATATTATAGCCAGTGGTATGTTTGTATGGAACATTTAGGATTCAGTAGAAATATGTGGTAAATATGTTCTGCTTTAATGCTGCTCACATTTAAGCATTGTTAGGCTGAAGCTTGAATTATTGAAGAATCAGAACAACTAATCCTTGATAAAATCAGAATGCTTTAAAAAGTTTAAGCGAATCCTTTGTCCTTCAGGTTATATGACCTGAAAATAAAAGTATGCAAAAGGATTTAATAAAACATAGGCTACCCTGTGAGAGAGCTCTCTCAAGGCTTTTCAAGGAGTAAATGGTTACCATTACCAGAGGTAATGTACTTCATTTGCTTTCCTAAGAAGCTACTTTGATATTAAGAGAAACTCCTGAGCTAGGATTGGAATTTAAGCTCCTGTAGGGTATTTCATCTTGCACCCTAACAGACCAGCAGCTTGTTTGATTCTGAGGTCAACTGTATTACTGGGTGTTAAACTGGCTTTAATAATTTCAGTGTTGCTTGATTTTTTTTATTATTTTTTTCTTTTAGCTTGTGCAGCTTCTGTAATGATTTTGAGCTATTATGTGCTGTGATTACAGAGTAGCTGATGCTCTGTTCAGTTTCCCATGTAAAATAAGTATTTAAAAATATACATATATTAATATATTATTAATATATTAATACCTCTCACCAGTTCTGCATTTTAAGAGATTTTTTTTAAAATATGAAACTATATATGATTTCTGTATTGTATCACAGCTGCAGCTGGCTCCCTAGAGTACTTCTCAGAGCAGAGTTTCCTGAGGGAACAGTAATACATGGGTGTTTGTGGGTGAAGAGATATCCAAACCACCCACCCTGCCCCCCGCCCCCTGCCACTTTTTTAATAACGATTCAGTTGAAGTACATATGTAAAGAAGGTACTATATATGTATGTGTGGTGTGTGTATGTTTAAAAATAATTCATACCTGTGTGTTACATTATGCATTTTGATGTGATTTTGATAAATATTCTATATGTTTGCAAAGCAAAGCCATCACTTAAATGCTCTAGGGCCAGATTTAGTGTTTGCTGAGGTCAGCAGAGAGCTTTCCCTTCATTTTGAGGGGATTTCGTTCTGGTGCACAGAGAGGGAAAGTTGATCACAAGACTGTTGAGCTGTGCTTGGGATAGAAAGAATAGAAACTGCGTGCTGGAATGTGGCACTTGCCTTTAGGCACCTGGAAGAGATGATGACCCAGTGGAAATAGAAACAAATATATTCCTAATGTTTTTGCAATTTCAATTTCCGTGTTGTGTGAGAAAATCGTAGCCCATTAAACTCGTTGCTTCATCTGGGAGTCACTTTTCCTCTCCCTGCTTTAAAACACTGATACAGTTTCAACACAGACCTTCTCAAGCTCTTACAAGTATGATTTTTTTACATGATCTGTTTCTATTCAATGTCCCTCTCTGGTAGCCCAGGTGGTAGGAAGTGTAAGCTGGGGGGCATTTAAGAAATCGGTGTGGTGTAAATGCATCTACATGCATCGGCTCATGTATGGTACGGCAGATGAGTTTGATTTTGCAGCAGGGATATGGCTGCTTTTTGTTATATGCATGCACTGATTTCATTTATTTTTAAGTGTAAAACAGAGACTGGAATTTCATTAGTACCGTAGCTCCTTGGGTTTGTTTAACTGGATTTGCTGTATGCAAAGGACTGGAGGAAAATGCATGAATTATTTGTATTGGATGCTGGTTTTGTAGCTGGAAACGAAAACTCTTCAGATCCTGGTTTATCATGGTCAAGTTATATATAAGAAAATGTTAGTGTATGAGTGAGGGATTATATTCTGACCTGCCTATTAGTTGGTGTTTATCAGTCACTTAGCTGACAATAGGAATGCTCCAATATTTCACATTCTCTGCTGCTGCACAAATAATAACAGTATTTCCAGTTCTCACAAATTATGATTATTACCACACTGATGATGACTGTTCTGTTTTCCCAGTCTTTTTTCCTGGAAAGCTCTTTTTTGCTGCCATACATCTCTGCGTGCTTCCCCCCAACCCTGCTGCTCTCCAGTAGGGTTCTGTCAGTGTTTGCTGGATTAGCAGGCTAATTTGCTTTCCTGGCATGTTTTACTTGTCTATAGGGACAGGCTGCTCAAAAGAAAGTCCTAGCCTGGTCTAACATCAAGATGCAGAAACTAGTAACTATCATTAGTTCTGAGTTAGAACCTCCCGGCGCTGAGCTGTATGGTCTTCAGGAGTAGTAAGATTGATGTGTGTGTTGCTGGTTTAACATGCCAGCCTAGTCTGCTTCCCAACCGAGCTGTAGTGTTGTTATCCTTCGGTGACAGATACGGGCAGTGATGGTGATCTTTGACCTGTATAAAATAAGTCAAAAGAACAAAGCAATACTTCAAAGAACACGAGTGTGCCCAACGTTTTCAAGCTTATGAGAACAGTGTAGTGTTAATGTGAGTATTGTGGAGATTTAATCATCTCATCTGTACCTCGGCACGATTTTGTAATTAGAAATCAAACAATCTTTTTAATTTTAGAGCTAGAATTTCAGTATCTCCCTTTTTCTTTTTCTCAGAAATCAATCATGTGCTTTGATTTTCTTTTAACGTTTTGGGTATTACCTACGTTTTTGTCATAAATCAGAGTATGTTGCATATGCAACTAGTAAAGAGCACTTATGGCCTTGGTTTTGACAAAACAAGTTGTTTGAACCAGCTGCAGTAAAATTTTCCCAATTCAGACTAGTGATCAGTGGAGCGATGGCAAATTCCAGAATTTTCTAATGTAGGGAGCCAGCAAACAGCCATAAAACCCAGAACAAATGCATCCTATAATGTACTTTGTTCATTTATTTCATACCATAAGGATAGTTTTGTTTTAATTATTTATGATAATAAACTTCTGAGTAAAGGCATTCTGCTATATTTTGTGATGATAATGAAACTTGAGTGATGCAGGGCCTCTTCACAGCATCCTGATATTAAACGTGACTTGCAAACAAAATAAGGAGTTGCTCATATGCTCTTTTAGGGTTTGGTTTTTTGCTATTTAAATAGGGGTTGAAAGCTTGTTTTCTTTCTTTTTCTCTCCTGTCTTTTTCTTCTCCTCAAGATAAAATAGGGACCTAATGCTGTTTCATGTATCAGAAATTCACACTGTTAAAAAAAGCTCTTAATTAAGGCTCGGTATCCTGCACTTTTTAATGTATGAGCACTCGTGGAAAGCATCTTAAAGAACCTTTCCAAATGTTTTCTGCAAGCATAGAGGAAGCATCACAGAATTTGCCTACTGGCTGCATTTATTATCATGCTAAGGGATAAAAAAAGAGGAGTTGGAAATACAATTAAAAAGGCCTTTGCAAGTAACCTGTAAAGTCATTGTGCAAATTATGGCTAATGCAACTCAGAGGCTCTACAGTAGTTCACTTCTAGTGGTGTGATTTTTAATTTTTTCTTTTTATTTTTTTTTTAAATTGGTGATCATTTTAAGCAAAAGCTATTGAAGCAAAAGGCATTTCCTGGAGAAGTAATGATTGGATGGGAGGAGTTGATAACCTTAAGTACAAGTGAGGGCCATCTATCGCAGCCCATCATTAGTCTGCAGAAAATGCCCTGTGCTGAGGTCACTGATTTAGTGATTATTTTAATTCTTTATTTTTTTAAATAAAAAAGAGCAGAAGCAATTTGCTGTCTGCATTTTTAATGGTGCTCAAATAGTGTGCTTAGATTGACAGGTTCACTTAGTATGCAGTGCTTATGACAAATAATAATGTATGGAACATTTCTCAAAATAAATAATGCCTCTCTACTAGCCAGTTGGAGTACTTTAAAATTTGTTAATATTTTATTTAATTTATAATTATTATCCTCCCAAGTGCTAAAATTGAAGTCTGTCTTTGCTTGTGATGGTTTCGGTGGTGTTTACCACTAGAAAGAGGCAACCACTATAAATAGAGTATTAATGGTAACATTTGGTTTACATTTTAGCCCTCACAACATGATACAGGGGGGAGGGGATGTATATTTTCTAGTAGGGAGTGCAAACTGAGGTGCTGCAATAGTAGCTCCTTACCATTAAAAATGGAAGTTAATCAAACTGCAGGTGACAGGACTGTGGCAGAGGCAGTGGGAAGTGGTTCCGCTCCCGCTACTGCCACTGGCTCATCCTGTGACCACGAGCAAGCCCTTTCATCTCGCCATGCCTCAGTTTCTCAATTCAGAATGCATGTTGTTAATGGCAATTAGCAGCTTAACTAGTGTTTGCACATTATTCTGAATTAATAGCTGTTAGGAGAGCCTTTGTTCTCGGTTGTGGTTACCAAATTTGTAAATGTTAACAGTGGAAAGAAATTAGTGATTTATCTGATGCATTGCAGGTTCTCATCGTTCAGTGTGGCAGCCAGTCCCATCCTCTGCCTTTGCCTGATGTTCTGTCAGCATCGTGGGACGGAGGCCTGTAAAACACTAAATCTTCTAAATCAGATCTAGCTACAAAATCCTATTTAGTCTAATGTTCTGATGTGATTGTGCTCTAATCCAGTGAATTAATAGGACGATTTTAAAAAGTGGGCAAACTGTATATTATTCAAGGAAATACTTCACCAGAACTGAGGAGTGTAGTTGGTAGTTTCCTTAGGCCTTGATGGGTTGACCTGACAGAAACCCTTGAGTACAGTAAGCATTGGTAGGCTTGCTCTCCATAAGGGCAAGCTGAGGTGTGGAGGGACCAATATTATTTCTCTTCTCGTAGTGAAATAGCGACACAGAGGAGAAAAGAATCCAAGGAGTCATATAAGCAGATGCTTTTATATTTATGGAGTATGTTCCTCCTGATATTAATTTGGTACAATATCAATTAAAAGAACATAAACCTGTAGTCCTGTCTTCAGACTGCTGCTTAATGTGTTTAATACCTGGCCCACAATAGTGAAGAGATCCACACAGCCGCAGCCAGATGACCTCCCCGAAGTCGAAATCATTAATTAAAATGTTTAAATCATCAACATAAGTAAAGGTGGATGTGAAAAGTGGCTATACATGTGCAGTCATGGGGCTCATAGCTAACGATGTGCAAATTGCAGTAGAGGCTGTTAGTTTGAGGGGCTGTGCTCTCCTGGCTGATGTGCTGAGCAGCCACATTGGACTGTGGCTGACGGATCCCAGAGGCATTGGCTGGTGTCTGCTGATGCACAGGGAGGTAGCCTTGTTGGGACTCCCTCTTCTGAGGGTTTGGTCTGTGCTGGACATGGAAATGAGCTACCTTAGAGTAAGGTTGACCTTTCTCGTGGGAACCTTTTGCTTGGTGTTTAACTTAATGTTAGGCTTGGTTCATTTTGCTGCTTTCATCAGCTCTTTCAGGGCACGTTGTCTGATGTTGGTGCTCTGGCTCAGCAGACTGGACTAGGTCTGCCAGGGCCCTTGGTGTTGTCTCTCGGGCTTATCTTACCATAGGTGGGTGTTATGTGGCTGTAGAATCCTCTCTGTAGGATTGTTTGCTTGAACAGATGTTACATTTGCTTTAGTGCTGTAATTATTGTTTATTTATGTCTGGTTGCTTGAAACTCACATTTAAAGACTGACAGGTTCTGGGGTAATATTGAAGTGGGGTGAGGGGTGTTGAATTACATACAGTGTGTTAAGTTAATGTGAGAAAAGTAACCTGTATTGTAAAAAACCAGAGTATCCTTCTTAAACCGATAGCAGTGCATGCTTTTTTTTTGTTAGGCTTTCAGTGTAGCAATGCAAGACTTTCAAGTGGAAAATTGTTAATTTACTATAATGAATTGAAATGTGAAAAAACAAATATTTAGTTAATTGCCTCATAAATCTGTCTGTTACTATCAGTGGAATTAAATTGATAAACAGTTCTTTAAAATTAATTTCCACATGGCAATGTGCAGATTTTATTTTATTTTATTCAAACCCCATTAGGTATTTGTATGAAAGAAAACATAAATTTGTATTTCTGTCACATTAAAGAGCATGTGTGACAAAACACCATTTCCTACCGTGGGTACTGAGGTTTTAATACATTTGGCATAATGAGGAGAGCTCAACGTTAGTTATTTTCAAAGGCAATACCAGCTGAAAAGTGGAAATGCATCATATTTTCATGATTGTATCATGTAGCTGTACTGTCAATACAGCTTAACTCAGACTCCATTAGCTGTTGGGGACAGAGGACCGTGGACATGATGCTTGAAGGTCACATGTGGTTTGAGGCTGTTGGCAGTGTTGAAAGGGCTTCCAGTGGCTGAGGGAAAGGTGAGCGCTCTGAGGGGAACTCTGAAGCTTATTTCTAGTCACTGCCAGGATGGGAGTTCCTGGTGAGACAAGAAGGTTGGTGTTTTATATTAATGGGACTGTATTGCCTCTGCAACCACTTTTCCTGGTTTCAAGCCTGCTGCAGTATCTCTTGCAGCCCCTTGGTATGAAAGGAGGTGGGAAGCCGAGTGCTCTTGTACTTTAATCACCTAATGACATTATGCCCTGTACAGTATCAGTTTGTCAAACTAAGTGGGGCACTACACAAAATTAAATCATTTGATACACTCCATCCTTCCAGCAAATGTAATAAGAACATCCTTGCTGACCTCTCCTAGTGACATTCAGCAGAAGAAAGCCTTTCTCGGTGTATGACCCAGTGTTCTGGAAGTGCACATAAAGATAATTCCTTCTTGCTGTATGGTATTTTTAATCTTAAATTTCAACTTGATGGTTGTCATCTTGGAGTTTAGAGGTGGATGTATGGTTGCAAGTTGCATCTGGTCTTATGGTGAAGTTTAATATGTGTGAGTCCAGACTCCTCAGTTTTCATCTCACAGCCATCTCTTATTTCTTGAATGACCGTCATCAACTTACTTAAACTTTCATTCCCTCAGTTGTTTTGCTTGACTGTAGTTGCTCCTTCACAGAGGTGTAATCAGGCGTGACTTGTTCTGATTCATACAGAGCTTTGAGAACCCCCAAAGAATCTAGCTAGAGGGAAAAATATTAGTGGTAACAGTGACCTATAAGACTTCAGAGGAAGGAGGTTGCAAGCACCTTTTCATGTAGTTTTAATAATACTTTAACAATCAAAAGATAAAATGTAATGTTTAATATTTAAACAAAATCCCATTCGCTTTCTTCTCATGTTAAGTGAGTATTAAAGCAGGACGGAAACTAGTTTACGTATTTTTTACACTAGACTGTTCTATTATTAAATACTGAAACGTGCTGGCCAGCCTCCAATGTATATGACTCAACTTACATTGCATTTTAATATTTTCATGTTACACAGTATAATATCAGACAAATGGTTGATGTTAGGGAATTAAGAAAGGATGCGCTTTTCATTAAATAACACATTGTGCTCATGTTATGGAAATAAGTGATATTCATTAGCTGACTGACAGCAGAAGGGACAAACATAACAGAATAGATAGGGTTTGGAGTGGAAGTACTAAAGTAACTACCATTCAGGATGCAGAAATCTGTGTGCCTGGTCTCAAAAATGCATGGTATAGTCAGTGCCATGGGGTGATTCTCCAGAGAAGTAAGAGCACAGGAGCTTCCTGCCTGCAATAAATGTAGGTGCACCCCAAAATTGCACGTGAATTCTCTTCTCACATAGTCAATAAAATACAATCAGTCTTGTTAAATAAATAGAGTTTTCAGACCTACAGGAGAGGTAACCCTAGTTTGAGATAAAGTGATGTAATTTTCAGATTAGTCGTGAAACTCCTTGCAACAGACTATTCAGTTTGCAAGAATTCTTTGGAGAAAACTCATCCTTTGAGAAAAGTCTTGTGGAGATGTTAAAGACAAAGATACAGTCTCATCTGCCACAGATTTCTCAGGGCAATGTCAGCATTTTGGGGAATGCTTGGCTCAGTTCCTAGGGTTTTTACTGGGCATTTGCTGTTGGTGGAGGCAGGATGGGTTAAATAGAGCTTTGGTCTTACTTTCTTCTGGAATTCGGCCTTAAATGGTGGTGGTTTCTTCATTGAGATATTTCTGTCACTCATGAAGTCAGCTATACCTGATATGCTTAAAACATAATTGGGGAAACAGATCTAGTTTCTGTTTGGCTTCTGAAACTGCAGTACTGCAATAATAATTTGTGTCACACCCACCTTAAAAATTCAAATAATTTCAGACATGAGGATGTAGTTTTGGCCAGTCTAAATAAGATTGTGTTATGACTTTGCTATGTTGAAAGAAGTGAAATGATTTTAATTTGTTTTTATAAGTGCTCATTTTAGCTTTCCCAGGGCATGTTTCAAACTTGTGTCAGTTACACCTACACACTCCGTCCCTACTAGCACAGCATTCCCATGTTTAGTTAAATTCAAGGTGTTGGTTTTTCAGGGAGCATGGTGCACGTGCTTTACTCTGTCTTAGTGCCAGGGTCTGCGATCTGTGTGTATTGGTGCTTGATGTGGGACAGAGACAAGTTTATTCTCCATTCAGTTGGTTGGGATGTCATGTGTACGGTCTATAACATCACTACAAAAAATAAGAATTGTGCTTTAGCTTAAAGCAGTAATGGCCTGTGGGGTAGACTGGGTACTTATTTGTTATAGAACTGAGTTAAAAGAAATATTTGCATTTAAAATATATTTATTTTTAAAAGAAATTCCTACACTTAATTTAATTTGCATTTCTTGACCAGGAAATCTGTGCAGTCAATCTCTGTTGTAAATAATGACCATAAAAGTTCTGTAGCTCTGGCATGTGCTGGTTTGTACTTAAGGCTTTTTAAACTCTTAGCTGTGGTTAAAAAAATTTCTGTTAGTATGATAAACATAACTGAAAAGCTAGTTCCTACCAATAAGTTGCTGCTGCTTAGAGCTGGCTGTGTTAGGAGACCTGACTTTTTTTGTCATTATTAAATGTCTAGGTCCCATCTAACCCTCATTGAATTCACTGGGAAAGTTGCCAGTAGCATCAGTTGAAGTTGAACTATGCCCTTAGAGAGGATGTAAACCTCAGCGATGCTGATGAACTTTGTGCTGCTTTGGTTAAATTATTTTGTCATACTTTATACTCTGTTTATAAATGAGGAATAAACATTATATGTTTGCTGAAGACATGCTAAGTATTTGTTATAGATTATCTTCCTCACTAGAAGCCAGTGATGATGGTAATCCATTGACCTGCTGACTGTGAATCTATTTAGAAAAAATAAGTACAAAAATATTATTGTTGTTTCTTAAATTGTACGTAACAGGCACCTTACTGTTTGGGGTTGGAATCATTCTGTGTTCTTTCCAAACTGATGACCATTAAGAGTCATGAAGCGATAAAATCTGCAGTTTGCTAGTGCCCAAGACGGGCAGTTGATTTCACAACAGCACTGCAAAGAGGACACGTGTTTGCTTGAATTCGAGACGAGAACACTTTGTGTTTATTTGATCATGTCTTTCTTTTCCAGTATATGTTACTGTCACAAATGGAGGCCATTATTTTGGGTTTCAAATGAGAGAAGACTCGTTTATTTAGAAGATAATTTCTCTAGCCAAACACTATTCTAAATGCCAATGAATTAAATTATATTAGGGTATGGTACTGTTTTACTGTGCATTGGGGTCTCTGAATCAGCCTGTAGCCCTGCACACAGATCTGCATGTGCTGCTTCAGTCTCAAACAGATGAATGAAATCGTCGTCCTAGTGAACTCTTAATTGTCCTGTGGTGGTGTTCTTCAGCACACGTTAAGTTTAAGAACATGTGGTTAAAGAGCTGCACAGCGTGTGAAAATGCTCAAGGGAGTAGAGATGCCTGTTAGTAAATGAATGCATTTATTAGAGCTGTAGGAGTAGCATGGAAGCACTTCTGTGATAAAATACTCAAGCAGTTGAGCCTGCTGATTCATCTGTCTGCAGAAGGTTGTGTTAATCCATGATTGTTTTGTAACTTTCTTTTTAAAAGGCTAGATTTATTTTTGATAGCAATCTATTGCATGTTATTGCCATATGCCAAGAAAATACTAATGTGTGTGGGTTCCATTTTAAGGAAGCATCCTACAGGTGCCCAGCAGAGCTTTGAGTAACAGTGTTAAAGAAGAATTTAATTCTAAATATGAAAAGAGGTAAAGATGAAAGTAAAGAAAATAATGCACAGCATGCATCTAAACATAACCATGTTGATCGCTAGCACATTAATACATAGGATACTGTGCTGATGGGTATATGAAGTATGATGGCAGCTAGTTAATATATGCTATGAAATATGCTTGCAGTATAGTATGTACTTTGGCAAAGACTTTGGCTTCATTGAGATCAGTGACTTTTGAATAAACTTCAAGTCCCAGGATATACCAATGAAGTAAAAAAAAAAAGGTATTAAAAAACCCCAATGAAAACTGTCATATCCTGTTAATCTCATAAGGGTGATGACATTTGGAATTCAGGTTGAACCTCCTTCTCTGTTTAGCCCCCTTGTAATAATCAGAGTCCCTTTACAGATGCAGCATTTTACTCATATAATAAACATTCCTAATCTAGCTCCTGTGTCCTGAATGCAATTAATTTGATGCTAAAAATGATCATAAATTTCACATTTATGTAATCTTGTTACAGTTTATCAGTGTTTTAGTGCAAGTAATGACTAAATCACGGGATTCCAGGTGATTTTGGGGAGGTGATATCACTGCCTTAACATTCATTCTTTTATTAAAAGAAAAAAACTCAAACCAAACATAATCCCAATAACATTATCTTGACCATCTTTGCTATTTATGTATCAGCTGTTTGCTCTTAGAAATACTGCATTTTGGAAAGCTATTTTATGTGACTGATGTTTTAACTATTTGGTTTGTAATGACCTTTTGAAGCTGCGGTCATAACCTCTCTTTAGGGGCTTTTTTATTTTGGTTGGGTTTTGTTTTTTAAATTTCTCCCCCCCTCTTTTCCTTTGTTTTTGCTTTTGTTTCTCATGCTGCAAATTTTAACTGACAAGGCAACTGTAATAGGACTCCAAAACATACCTTGAATACACATTGTTAACCAAATTACAATCGCTGATGTCATTTACACATGTTGCCTTTCAAAAGATGAACATGTTAATTTAATTTGCTTTTTAAATATCCATAACAGTGTCCCAAAGCATTTTAATAAAACAGAAACAGTTAATTATTTCAGAATAAGGATATCCAAATATAGTGATCTGCAGCTTGCATTTAAATATATCTGACAGCACTTCTCTCTTGAAGAGAAAATTGTGTAAATTGCCAGTTACTCTTTTTTTTTTTAATAAGTAAGTCTTATATTGACTCTGTTTCTCTCTTTCTTCCCACCCCTCTGCAATACTGTTCAACAACCATACTTTCAGTGGGACCATTTCTATTACAGAGTGATTGAGCTCTGATTTACACATCAATTACCCAACTTCATGGAGATTTTCATGCTCCCCTAGCTGACATCAATGAAGCATAACTGCGTAAGCGCTTTATTTCATCCCAGTTTTTGATAACTCAGGCTGATAACTAATCATATCGAAAGACAATGTGCTATGATACAGGAAACAATAAATGCTCCCCTTTGAAACCTCATCTATTCTTTATATGCTTACTATTCAGGAGCTTATCTCTGTCATCCATTCCCCCAAAATTGTTCCTTTCCTTCCAAATTCCCAGTAACGGAAGGTTTGGGGCTGCATAATACCACCACCATCAACAACAAAAAAAAAAAAAAGAGAGAGAATGAGTGAAAATAACATTTTCTAGGTACTGGGTGGGGGATGGGGGTGAAATAACTAAAAAGAATGAAGAATATGACAAATATAAGCCAAACCCTTAGCCTCCTAGTTTAAATTTCCATAAATTGCCCAGGGGGTCTCTTGGGTGTTATTTCGTTCGGAGGCTTTAATCTTCTGTATTCTCTATCAAATGTGCTACAGGAATGGCATTGTTTTTGATGCAAATTGTTAAGAGATTTAGCTCATGTGGATAGATAACCAGTGACCATCTTGAGTGTTTCTCTACAGAAATGTTGAACATCAAAGACAGAATATTCTATATTTTAAAATAAATCATTTATCATGAAGCGCAGTGATAGATAAGTTCTGTGCTAGATACTTTCAGTAACTATTCATGCTGAAGAACACAACATTAAAGTAAATGTTAAATATGAAAGATAGTGAGAAGTTGTAAAGCTGTTCTGTCATGGCTTGACTGGTCTCTGTCAAGTCGTGTAATTACCAGGACAAAGATGCAAGTTCAGTGATGATAAACAGAGGAAGAGGAATTTTGCTGTTTCGAGTGTCGTACTGCTTATGATGCTTAGTGTGAAGGGAAACAAAGACCTTAGATGGGCAGGGAAGATATGCTAAATTGTCCATATTTCTGTTTAAAGATTGGGGTTTTTTCCATCTCATTTACTCAATATATTTTAAGGCCTGCAATGAAACTTAAGGCCTAAGGCTGCTTCCCCCCCCACCCCCCCCCAAGTAGAATAAACATATTGAAATAACAAGAGTGTAAACTGGGTGGTTCTGAATATACCAAGGAAGCCACTTCTCCTTCCATTGCATGATACTGTGGTACTAGTGGTTTTTGATTTGGGATGTTTAATACCTTGTGCATTTTTGTGTTAGTTTTCGAGGAAGCCCGGTTTCGGAGTTTACTTCACCAACTTCCTGAGGGCTTGTGGCAGAGTAACGATTCTGCCCCAAAGGCAGAACTATGAAGAAATAACCCTGGGGAAGTGCTTTTAGTTTTCAAATTTATATCACTTTATATCCACTGTGTTGTAGTTAGGAGGTTGTGTTTATTACTTGTTTCCACAAATGACAAAGATTTCGATTTGAGAACTTTCATCACTTAAGGCATACCTGTTATTTTAAGGATGATGGAACTAGTACAGAGGGGTATTTGCTTAGCTCAGAGTGTGCATTTTTGTGAATTCAGACGTATTATTGAGAACAGCAGCTACTTCTTCCCTAACCTATGGATAAATGCTGTTTTACCAGAGTGGTGTCCATTTATCTGTGTGGATGTAGTCTGTCAGTACTGTAAAACCATTCTGCTTCAGCTTTTTTAATGATTCTTCCCCTTTTGGACTTTTGTTGTTTTGACTGAATCAATGGAGCATTGTTCTATTCTCATTCATGAATCTTTTGCAACAGTTCAAATATCACAGTGACTATTCCTTCAAACTTGTCTGCTTTAACTTCTTTCTTCTGCTCTTTCTCCTGTCTTTCAGGCTCTTCTCTGCCTTGTCTAGTCTTCCACGCTTTGGGAGACTACTTCTGTGGCTTTAGTTGGCACATCTTTGAAAATACCGCAACTAGCTCCCCCCACGCCCCCCATGCTGGCTCTCAGCCTTTAGCTGTTGGTCTTGTGTCTTCAGGTTTCCTTTTACTTTTTCTTCTAACCTCTTGTTCCATTGCAGTTTGTCCCAAAAGGTTTTTTTTTCTTTCTTCTCCACATCTTTTGCATCACATCCGCTCACTTTCGCCAGAGATGATTGCACTGTCCTTTCTGATGCCCCAAATTTTATTCTTCTCCTTTTTGCAGACAATGCATATCTGACTTCATCTCTTATGGCCAGATCTGCATTTTTAGCTTCCAGTCTGAAACCCACCTGCATGCCTGTTATCTTTGGCCTTGATATAACCTTCTCCTGCCACGGCCACCTTCTCTGCTTGATCCAGACTGTCCCCGCAGCCATCATGGGCTGTGCTGGGTGTGAAGGACGCAGCTCCAGAGGCCTCGCTGACGCTCTGCAGATTCGTACAGGCTGAGCACCTGGCCTGTCACAATGCATCAGCTCACTGCTGTCCCTTAGGGGTCCACAGCCGAGAAGAATGACAAATGGATGCATGCCAGTCTGATTTTAAAGGATTAAGTATCAAATGCTGTTATTCAAAATGTATTTGCAGCCTGCCTTGATGTTAAACATACCAAAGCAGTAGTACAGGTGTGGTTACTATTCTTCCTGCTGTATCTAGCACGCTGGGTGTTTGTAGATCAGTGGTCTGATGTTCTCTTCTGGCACTCTTACTGCTCACCATTCCTGATCGTCTCAGATTTATGTACAGACTTCCTCATTCAAATTAGATTATTAATCTGATAAGTGGTAACAAAACAATAAAGCTTATGTATTTAAACTACATTGTCATGTAATAGCTGTGTCAGGGGAACTGGCCCTCTCAGATGCAGTGAGTATCGTGGCCTGCAGCTGTTTTCTTCTATATCTCCTCTTCTAAAGTGCTTGCAGAAGTCTGTATTTGTGATTTCCTACTCTCCTGGCTTTAGATGAGTCATAAAGTATTTCTCATACTAATGAGACAGACTGAACTCTGGTGTTCCCCATGGTATCTGACTATAGCTTTCACCAACACCTTCACCACTAATCACATATCTGTATTTCACAGAACATTAGTTAAGCTAAATATTAAACATAAGTCCCAGAGATTGGATTGTGGCCGCGTTAAGAGTTTCTGGAGAGCATCCCATTAGGTTCTCAGTGCATTGCAGCCTTAAGATGTAATCAGCGTTCCTCTCTGGATTACAAAGAGGAACCCAAAGAAGTTGTTATCATAATCTGTGTATGATCTTATAATATTTGACTTTCCGTAGCCGCAATCAGTGATCTGTCAAGCATTCCCATAGCAAAAGTACATTTGCAGAGAAATAAGCCAGTAATTGACCTGACAGCATGAGCAACCACTTCCTTTTGAGCAGATACTTTGTACGCTTAAGGCTGCAATAGGACTGTATGAGTGGGATCAAAATGAACCTTTAATTCTTTTTTTCTTTTTTTTTTTTATCATCTCAGAATACGAGAGGCATGGATTGGTACAGAGATAGCAGTTTGCTTAGGACTTTGCCTCCTGTAAAATGGATGCTCACAGTTTGTTAGCCTATAGGCATCACTGGGGTCCAGAGCATGAGATGTGCCATTGTGCTCACCTCTTGGGTACATGGAGTAGTTATCTTTCAGAAACATACACATGCTTCAGTATGTTGTGTTGGAAAATACTGTTTTTTCAACCTGTTGCTGTTAACACTGTAAATCCTGCCTTAGTGTAGGTTAATGTCTTTTAAAGTGTTGATGCCACTTTGAATTATTGCTGTTTTAATACTTTTTGGCCTTACGGTTCTGTAATGTGTCACAAAACATATCTAAATTGTCTTACAGTCTTTACTACCTTTTCCTAGATAGGAAATGACATAATGCCTCACTTGGTTCCCCAAGTCGAGACCAGAGACAGCTTTTAGCTAAGAGTGCTGGAACCTCACGTGAGGGGTGAGACCTGTTCTGTGCTGTAAGCTGTGCTTCTGTCATCTGTGCTCAGTGGCCAGGTTCAGTTTGATCTGAGTGGGCCTGGGATTTCACCCTCAAACTCCATGCCATCAGGAAGCTGTAGAACACAGTTCTGACTGTCATGAATAATTCTTTCTGAAGAGAATGCTGGCAGTGCCTAGGATAGTGCTGCTCCCATAAGAAAAGAATACTTGTGCAGGATATAAAATCCTGCCTACGCTAGATTCACTCTGCGGGTGTCAGGACTGGGCTTATAACTTCATAACGATCTGATCTTGCAGCGAGAGTCACTCAATCTGTGGGTCAAACTGCCAAAGAAATCCCTGGGAAGATCTCCCATGAGTGGGGTGAATCCAGTGTGTTCCTACTATTCTTGGGCTGTGCCAGCCCCCTACTCCACAAGACTTGTGAGGAGAGATGGAGCCAGCTGTGTCCTCACATTCATCTGCTGATTTGGGAAACAGTTTGTAGTGACCTGTTGCCAAACCAGTGAATTTCAGCTCTGACTTAGGACATGAAAGGGAGATGCATATCCCCCTTCACCTTTTAGTGAACAGTTGCTTGTGGTTTGATATGATACAGTGTAGTACTCTAGTACAGTATAGTCAAGTGACAGTTGCTTACAAAGATTTCCCTTCCGGCTCCCTTGGGAAACCAGCAGGTAGTACTATAGCTTCTGCAAAAATGCCAAGAATGATTGGAACAAGGTTCTGGAGCTTGATGTTGGTGCCAGTGATGTCACTATGTCGGAAGGTGTTATAGATAAATAAATAAGTGTGGTGTCTTTTCACCTTTCTAACTTGTAAAAGGAAAATGTGGATGGAAATCATTCAGCTCAGCCCATGTAGGTGGCTTTGCATTGCATTTACAAGCCATACTCAAGCCTTATTCAATCCAAACTTGAGCATTCTTGAGTTGCTTGAACCAATTATTGATTCAAATATTTTATTTAGGGATTTCACTGTGACATTAGTCTCTCTTTTTTTTTTCTTCTTTTTCTTCCTTCTATAAAAACAAGTATATGAGTGTAAGGATGCATGGAGTCATCAGGCAACAGACATACGCTTTCCTGTGCTCTCTGCAGGGCTTGCAGGTTCAAACACAACCTGCCCGAATCATAAGAACTTTAATTGAGTAGATAAAGAGGTCCTCATAATTATAAACTGCAGTAGGTATAACAAGAGGCTAAATACATAGCTGTGGTTTTAATTAGCTGGTGCTTCAAATTAGTAATTGTGGTTTCACTCAGAAATCAGTGACTTTATACACTGTTAAAGTCTCATCACTGTGCGGTTCATTCCTCATTATATCTCTCGGTGTGAAGCTTTCAATACAACATCATGCTGAGCTAAAAAGGCAAAAGTTGTAGGTATTTGGTTATCTTCCAAGTGCAGTGGAGCTCTGTAGAGATTTAATTCATTCTCACTAGAGATACCAGAATTAACTGTTCTTTGTTACCTATGTAATATGTATGTTTGTGTATGTATGCATTTGTACATGGAGGGTGAGCTTGGACATGTGCATGCACGCCCAGAATCTACTCTGGAAATACTGCTTACAGCAGATAACATCAGTGGACTTACTGAATCTGCTATTCAAATCGTTGTCTGGAATTTGGTAGCTAATTAACTGACACAAAAGCAGAGCCAGAAGCCTCATAACAAATCAAATATGTGTTAAAGGCACAGAAGTGTCCCTTAATGCTTGTCACATGAGAGGTTGTCACTGCAAGGTGAAGCACACATCTTTTCCTTTCCTCTTTGCTATTTTTTCCCCCTCCTTTAGGGTTTTAATTATATCTCTTCCCTCAGAGGAGCAGGAGGTAGTTTGCAAAGCCAAGAGACCAAAGTACTCCAGTGCTATTCAGGGGAAAGTGAATGTGGTCTCTCAGCTTGTCATCTCGGTCTGGCAGGTGCACAAAGTAAGCTGACATACAGATAAGTGCCACTCACCATTGCTGCACTGAGGCGCTGGATCCTTTTCTCTTTGTTTGTGTGTAGAATTATCTGATACTGGAATTGACTATCCTGAAGTCTCTTCTGGGAGCCTGCTACAAAAGCACTTTTTAAAGCCCCCTTGACACCTACAATGAAGCTGTACATAAATTTTAACAAGTACATAGGATAGAATTAGGTGGTCTAAATCACGTGAGGCTGAACTGGAGCATTGGTATGGGTGGGGACAAGTGTTACATGGTTAAATGGATTCGAAGATGTTGTGCTTCCTTGACTTCAGATTTGCTTTCTCTGCACAGACATGTTCTTTGTGGTCATACACATGTTTTTGTGTGTGCACACATATGTATTTTACAGACTTTACACAAATGTGGCAAAAAAGCATTTTATTCTTCTGCATAATGCTCAGTTAATTTCCAAAGAATATTTTTGTGTTTTCACTTTAGAAGTTTAATGACTGTCCTACTGCCCAATTTCATGTAGCATTATCATTCCAAATATACATTTGCAAAAATTATTCAGTGACTGCTTCTTTCTTTAAAAATTGTCTTCTGGAGCCAGATTGTTTCTGCTGGTTTTCTGCTCTTACTGATAGTAATGAACATCTAACTAAATTATAGGAAAAATTAAGTATTGTCTTTTTTTATTTTTTTCAGTCACTATGAGCAAGACCGGAGTGCACTTAAACGGAAAGAATGGGAGAGAAGAAACCAGGAAGTCCAGCAAGATGAAGATCTCTTTGCTTCAGGTTTTAATCTCTTTGGGGAGCCCTACAAGGTAAATTGCATTGTTCTGCTTTTTCTTTTCAGAATGTCTTTTACCTGAATGGATTTTGCAAATGCAAATAGAGCTTCTCATCAGCTGTAAGAAACAAAAGTTTCACATCTACAATGGTGCTTACACTGATGTGTAGCATATGGCAGCAAACTGAATGCTCTACCCACTATTGCATGCTAGCACTGACAAAATGGTTTTTAATTACAGTTCAGTCAAAGATTTCTTCATCTAAACACGTAGTGAAGCCCTGTGATAGAAGTATGTGCAGCTGATATCTCTACAAGTGGGTTTGTACCTACAAAGCAAAAGCTTAGAGTGGGATAATTACTGGAGGAAACTTATTGAAGATGAGGTACAGTGTCAAGGAAACTTCCAGGGTGGAATATGGCTAATATACAAGGAGTCTGTTCCATAAACAACATAATCTGGAACCTTAGATGTTGGCAACACCGGGGGAGCTTGGTGTTGCTACATGGCACAGAGGGTGGAGCGGAGTGGAGGCACTGCAGCCAGGCTGCGTAACTCCACAGGGATGGGAGCTTGATGGCACTATGGGACTGATAAACTGCATAGTTGTTATCCTGAGCCAGTAGTTTCCTTTTTTTTTTTGTTGAAATCATGTCCTTGTTTGAACCTTGCTCATTGTAATACCAAACACAGCATAATCCTGAAGACTACCTGCCTCCAAGGTACAACTACCCCTCACTGAGCATGTGTTCTGTATTTCTTTGAGCCTATACCTTTAAAAGCAAAGTGAGAATACATTACACCAATCATAACAAAGGTATGTAGGACTAGAGTCAGTCAAGCTCCACCTGACAATAAGAAAAAGTATTAAAATGGCTTAAGAGAGAGGGATGTTAGGGAGGATACTGTCGTGGACAAAATGGGAGGACATCGCTGACTTCTGGGAACAGTTGACAGGCTGGATCTCCCTCTCGGCCCACGGAGAAGCCTTTTATGTGAGATAGAACCACTTGGCTATGCTAAGGTGCCTTCCTGGGAAACTTAGAGATCTCTGTAGAGTTGTTTCAGAATTTAACTGTCATTCATATTCTTGGTACTTGCAAGTGTTTTGCAGACAGTGTATTTGTCACCTACAATCCAGAATAACCTGTACTTTTACATTAATGTAGCAGTGAGATTTTTCATTGAACACGTCCAAATTCCTGAAACATGGCTTGTACTAGTCCATGCTAAGGAATGGACTTCAGTCCAGTTTCATAGTAACTAGACCGAAGGCTACTCATTCTATTAGTGCATCCATAATAGTGATAGTTCAGTACATTGAACCCAGTAAGACTTAAAGTGCTGAATTTGGTATCACAGAACATATAAGGCCAACTGCCCCCAGCCCCTCTGATATCTGAAGCTGGAATGCAAGGGGGTATATTTTATGTTAAACTTCTTTGCCCTTTTATTTTTAAGAAGAAAATACACCTGAGTTGTTAAAACCAATGTCCTCTCTATAGATAATGAGTCCATAAGCTTTCTTGTGCAATCATAACCATCCAAAGAAGTCTTTTGGGAGACTGTCTGAATCTTAGGGGGATCATAACAAGGGTATGAAAGGGACTTAGAACAAGTCTTATTCTCTCTAAGGAGCTTTGTTGCCTGAGATTTTAATCACCAAGGGATGTCCCCTTTTATGATTTCTGCTGCTTTGATTTTCGGTTAGACTTTCCCTGAAGAATTCATCAGAATGTTAATTTCCATATCTATTTCTCCTCCCAATCAGTGCCATCCATTGAAAGGCCACCACTTCATCTTTCTGTTTTACATTGTTAGCTGCTGTAGGGTGGATGAGGACCCTTTGAAAATAACCCAACAAGGAGGAGGAAAGACTTGGATTATTATCAAATGGTGTCTAATTATATTCTGGGAGAGTGTGACAGATACACTTGACTCTGAGCTCTACTTTGGCTCAGGCTGACTGAGGAGCACCTGGCCTCACATCATTGGGTGAACATGTGAGCTGGAAAGCCTTTGGCTTATGGACAAGGGAGTGACGGTGTCTTGAAAAATATTTCAAAAGATGGTTTTGAAACCCAAAAGTGGAAGATTAACCAAAGTGCAGAGTAAGATATCAGAGCTGAAACAAAGACATCTATCTTGCCTGTACTGTTGACTAGCTGCCAATTACTTCACCTACTACTACTATTGCTATACATGTTATGATCAAAATGGGGCCGGTTTGAGCTCTCCATGAACTGCAGCTGGACTGCATCCAAGGTAACTCCCCTTGAGCAGGGATGGCACTCAAGGGTAGGCATTTCTTACCTGAGAAAAGGGATCCACTTAGTACTATGAAACATTATTAATCCATGTAGCCACTTAATATTATTGTGAATATTTTTTGGATAGAAACTGTTGGCCAGATCTGGCTGAACCTAGGCTCCAAGAAGGAGTTTAGAAAACAAGGGGATCCACTGTGAACCAACTTGAGGGTCCCCCTTGCTCTATTTCTCTGGTCTATGGTGACTCATTCTAAATTGATTTTAACCCAGTCTTGAACAAAAAAAGTAACTGAGAAAAATAAGTTCATAGTAACTTATTACTTCCATAAATAAAGGTGCTAAAATGTGGTCAGAAATAGTGCTTTCATTGGATTTTTACAAAAACAAAACAAAAAGAATCTCACAAACAGACTGTCCTAGTGCACAGTCCTTATTTGGCTGAATAAGTCTGTCACAGATGAGTGGAATACACCTCACTGGAAAGAGAAAAGCAGCAATATGTTTTACTGAGGTACAATAATAATTTGACAGAGTTCAATAAGTGTGATGGAATCTAACACAGTTTAACAGTGGTTTGACAAGGTTCAGTAAGTTTGATGGCAAGGTTCACCTTATTAATTACTGCGTGGAAGAAACATACAAAGGAAAATTGAGTTAGAATCAAGTTCGAATGAGTCACACAGAGACCAGAGATGCAGAGTAAGGAAGACCCTCAAGTTTAGTCAGGAGGTTCAAGGTTACCCCCTCTTGCTTTGTAAACTCCTTTTGGAGCCCAGGTGCATCTCGATCCAATCTTAGTCTCAGACTTGGTCAATAGTTTATGTCCAATGGAATTATCCACACTTTCCTGCAGGTCATGCAAACATTTTTGTTCACATTAGTGGACATTTGGATTTCAGTAGGGAGGAATATATGCAAATCATTGCAAAACTTTGTGTCATGAACAAAAATTCTAGAATTGTAAAATAGTTTGGGTTGGAAGAAACATTAATGAGCATATAGTTCCACCCCTTTGCCATGGGCAGGGACACCCCCCACTAGCCCAGGTAGCCCACAGCCCCATCCAACCTGGTCTTGAACGGTGCCTTGGAGAGGGCAGCCACAGCTTCTCTGGGCAGCTTGTGCCAGGGCCTCATCACCCTCACACAAAAGATTTTCTTTCTAATATCTAATCTAAATCTACCCTCCTTCAGTTTAAGGCCAGTACCCTTTGTAAACAATCCCTCTCCAGCTTTCCTGTAGCCCCTTCAGATACTGGAAGACTGCTATAAAGTCTCCCTGGAGCCTTCTCCAGGCTGAGCAACCCCAACTCTCTCAGTCTGTCTTCATAACAGAGGTGCCCCAGCCCTCTAATTATCTTTGTGGGCCTCCTCTGAACTTGTTGCAGCTATTTTAAGATCACTCTAAAGTCAGGGATATTAAAATGAAAGGAGCCCAAATTTCCTCATAGTGCTTACTGTATCACGATATGTATGGAATATATGCTTCCATCTATCATTTCTTGGCTCTAGCTGTTACAGCATCTTTCTTTCAGTCCCTCTGTCAACTAAGAAGTAGGTGATCATTAGTTTTGGACAAGTTCATGTTTTTACATTTATTCATTATAGCATATGTATGTGTGTACATAAATGAAAAGGAGTATTTATTTCTCTGGGTATATAAAATACATTGGTACATGCTTATTAAAAGCTAAAAACTCCTCTGCATCATGGGGAAAAACCACCTTTGACAATGCTCCACCTTTGACAAACCCTTTAATGCAGTTGGGATATAGGCCCTTGAACTCTGATGCAACTTCTTAATGCTTGGTTTTGCAGAAGTGATCAGAGAAAAGCCTGCAGTCTTATGACAACAGACATTTGAAAAAGCACTGTCAGAGTTTTCCTGAGAAAAGCTGCAATTTTACTACAGAATTGTTGACGTCTTTTAATGTTTTGAGTTGGTAAAGAGTTTCAGAGATGGGTATTTTTAAGAAAACAGTAGGAGTATTTTTGTTATTTTTCAAAAGAATTACCTCAGAAGAGTTCAGATTGAGAAAGAGCCCAATGAGCAGAGTTTCCTTTGGTGAATTGCAAGTCCTTTATCTTTTTCAGGTAGAGCCCCTCCACGCTATTCAAGCTTAGCATAAAAAAGATCTCAGCTTCTAATCCATGGAGGTTAGTTTAACTATGAGGCACGAGAAACTGAATGAATTATGAAACTCAAGTTTCATACAAATCTTCACAAAACCCTTGCAAATTTGGCCTGTAGGTTTGTGTGCATCAGTTCTTTTCTTTGTAATAATATAATGCAGGAGCTAGCTAGCAAATTAGTCTTCCAATAAGATTGTATTACAGATCTTTTTTGAAAGCAATAGAACCAAATGGAGGAAGGTGTACATTTCCTAAATTAACAACAGCCTAGACTGAGGGGGAAAGCTACTAGCCATGAGTCACAAACCAGACATACAATTTATGCCTTGGAAGACTCAGAAAATGTTGAGTTTCCTTGATAGCAGCAAAATTATGATTCAACATGCTGTTCAGAAAATATGATGTACAGAGATTTCCTTTAAGAAACCAGCAAATTATCCAGAATAGGAAGGTAGAAATTGTCCTCAATCTGGAATTAACAGAGAACAGAAATTATGACTATTTTGTGTTTGTCTTGCTGGTATTCAGTCTTGACAAGAATGCTTCTCTTGATAGCATGGAATTTGAGGAAATAAAATAAAAACATTAATGTTCTCCTTTATGGTTTAAATGCAGGTAGTACACTGCACTACACACCTGAGCTGCTTCAGGTTTGGATGCAGAAGTCTGATGTTTAGTTGAATGTGCTCTAGTTTTATTTAAGTGTAAGCCAAATTACTACTTGCATTTACTACATGTTTTTGCTTTGTAATCTGGTCCAAAGGCCATTGAAGTGAGTAATAATCCTTCTATTGGCTTCAATAATTATTGGATATGAGCTTTAGTGCCCTTCAAATATTCAAAGGATGTTTAAATTAATTTAATCTGTATGCTTTTCAAGAAATACATTTTTATTAGTGCTCCCAGTAAATGACTACAAATAATACTACCTAACATTTATAAAGTGCCTTTTATCCCTAGGATGTGAAAACTCTGCATAAACCAGAGTTAATATCAAGCAAAATTATATTTATCATTATGTGATGTCTAAAAGAAAATAAATTGAGAGAATCAGATATGTCCAACACAGAAATTATTGAAAAGCTCTATATTAAAATTAAAATATTGATTCCCTCTGTGAGGATCTAGACAGGAGTCATTTAATGTGCTGTGATGTTGAAGTGTTACAGTGATGATATGTTGTCAGTCCTTTTTTCTTTTCCTTTAAAAAAAAAACCAAAAACAAAACACTTTGGCTTTCTGCAAAGTAAGCTAAATACACCCTGGAACTGTAGCTGAACCAGAGGTGAAGGGTGGTAGTCAGGCCTTTTTTTTTTGATAGTTGGTTGTTTCCCATGTGCTATCCCATAAGGAGTTAAAGTGTTTGGGGAAGGAGGAAACAGAACAAGTATGTAAGTGTTTAGACTTCGAATCATAATTCCTGCTGGGCCCTTAAGCACAATGGAATCTCCTTGTTTTAAATTTGGGGGTTGAACAGAGAGAGCCTGGTTTTGGCTGCTGCCCAAACAGCTCATTGTGCAACTCAGTTGAAGGAGACTGCTCATATACAAAGAGCTTATTCTTGGCTTAGCTAGAATATAATTTTTGCCACTAAAATGACCAACTTAGGGACTTAGTGAATAAAAGTGATTCGTGGTTCTCCACAACTGGGATTATTAACTGTGTCAGTTAGGAGCACTGGCAAAATGTATATAGATGAGAACAACATTGAACAGTTAATTTTTAAATCACTGCCTCAGTGCAGTGGCAATATATGTTACAATCCTTGAGAATGAGCAAAAGGAAATTTGCATTTATTATCTTTTTTTTTCAACATTTTTATGGCATGTGCAGTAGCAAGGGGGGGAAATTCCTTCTGCAGTATTCTTGTCTCCTGACTAGCTCAGCAATGGGTAATTTAAGCAGATCTTTCAGAAGAAATCCATGCATGGACTTTTTTCATCACTCAGACTTGTTCTTGATACTTGAGGAAATGGGATCAGTGGCATGGTAGGATCCCTTGTCCAGGAATGAAATGTAACACTTTCTAATCAAGCACAAGGTCATAACGCTGCCTTTCCCCATTTTTATGGCCTGGTGTTAAGGTATCTTTAGACTGTGACACTACATGCTGTATTGAGTGAAACCAACCCCAACCATAAGTTAAAAAAAAGTCTGGTTGGCTGTATCTTGAACTGCCTTAAATACCCTCCAGCTTTGTCCTTTAGTTCCAGACCGTAGAAGTTAACCATCTGCTTGACTGGGAACTGTGGTTTTGCTTTGGTTTGATCCTTTGATTCTTGTAAAGTAACAAGCGTGGGGAATAAGTTGTTTTAGTTCTCTGCTGGTCATTTCAATGAAACATAAAGGTCAGGAAGAATGATGGTGTTTTGGGTCTCTGTGGGGTTAGTTACAGGAGAGGGAGAGGAAATTAGATGTGTATTAATTATAGCTTCCATCTTATTTGTCCTGGTTTTTACAAGGGAAAAGGAAAAGTAAAAAGAACCAAAAAACCTAGTTTCAGGCTTCAAAAGAAAATGTGTAAGAGCAGTGGAACACAGATGAGTCAGTATTTATTTAATAATTGCTGGAATTCAAAGAAAAGCACAGTTCACAAATACAACCAGCCCACAGACAATGGAAGAATCCTGACACTTAAGAATGTGACAATCATGTCTATTTATGTTCTATAAGAAAATATTTTTGAACAATGTTCTATTCGAAGCTACTGTAGCATTTGAGTGGGTGGAAGCTTTTTGTTTTCTTGAATCAGATGGCAGATACCTCAGGTCAAACTGAACCCTGTATAGGAGAGCAATTGAAGTTACACTGGAGTGAAGAGTTTAGCATTACGTGTTTATTACAGACTTCCCGGCTTCTATATATGACAGGACTATGGGTCAAGGGGCTGATAAAGCAATAACATACTTAAATAAACTGTGTGATTGCAATTCAAATGCTCAGTAGCCAGTAATTGCACATTCATGTTTTGCACGATACAAATGTGGAAGCCCAACATCTCTGACATAAACTTAGCCTATTTTGCTCCTAACATCCATAACTGATACAATTTAAACACTACTCTGTGAGCATGTTTAAGAAAATGGGAAGCAGTATGCAAGTGTTACTCATGCAAGCCCGTTTCAAGAGATTCTTTGAACACAGTTATTGATAGGTTTTTCTTACATAACATATGCAAAATGTAATTGAAATTAAATTAAATGTCAGCATGACACCATTAAACAGCTAACAGTTGCCATCTTCCAAGACAACTATTCTAAGCAGTAACTTTGTAATCAGGAATTTGCTCACTCTTTTCCTTTATTTATTTTTTAATATTTTAGACAAATAAAGGCGATGCCCTTGCAAACCGTGTCCAGAACACATTGGGAAATTATGATGAGATGAAGGACCTGTTAACCAACCATTCCAACCAGAGCCACCTTGTAGGAATCCCAAAGAATTCTGTTCCACAGACACCCATTGACAAAAATGAACAGAACTTTTTCCCAGAACCAAGAAACAGGATGATCCCATCTCATCAGCTCAGTGGCCACTCATCGACATCAATGCCTCCGCCTTCTTCATTGTCATCGAACTCTACTTTGCTACACAGTCACCAGAGCAGCAGGAAGTCGAGGACAGACTGGTCGCGTGGTGGTCACAACTCTAGTGGGGCCCAGCCAAGCCAATCCAGTAGTCAGCAGAGTCGGACAAAGCATAGCTCTTCTCATGACCAGCCACAGGGCAGGTATGAAGACCTCTATCAGAGTGAGCAGCATAAAAGTGGAGGAACTGAGGAAGCAAATTCTATGGCAGCATCTTCACATTCGAGGAGGCATACTCATTCAAAGTCAGCAGCTGGAGAACACACTTACAAAGAAAACAGTCATTCGAAGTCACCCACAGAGCTTGAGTTTGTAAATCATGGGCCTGGATCTCCACTTCCTTCCACATCTTTGTTATCTGCAAACAGTGGTCTTTCGACCCAGAATTTCCCACCAGGACTTCACTGTAAAAACAGCATGGTCCAGCAGAAGCCTACAGCATATGTCAGGCCCATGGACGGTCAGGACCAGGTACCCAATGACTCACCTGAACTGAAACCTCCAATAGAAATTGAGAGTGGATATGGAAATCAATCCTTTGGAACACTGCTGGAAGGAAAAGTGAACACACCTAGTTCGAAGAACAAAGTACCAAAGCTCAACATTCCTCCTGTTACTGAGGTAAGCAGTTTAAATTATCTTCTCTCTCATAGTGCTTGAATGTTTCCTGCACTGAATATTTCCCTCTGGAAATATGCAGTTCCATTTCCTGGAATTATGGTTTAAACCATTCCCTTTTCCTAGAATGTGCATGACTACTTCTGGCAAAGTTTGTTGTGATAATCCCAGTAGCAATATTTAATGGTGTTTTAAAAGCATAGTTTGGAATACTGACATCGCTCGTTTCCAGTTCATATTAAAGGCTAGATTTCTGCTGGATACTGTACATTTTTACCAGCTGGAAGTCTGGACAAGAACTCTATCTCAATTAATCTGCAGTTTTCACTCTTGCATTTGCAGTTAGGAGCTAGTTTGATAGGGAGATTGCTGGTTTAAACTCCGAGGAAAAATGGCAGTGCTCAAATTTCAGTGGTGCTAAAGAGATCTACCAGCGAGGAGTTTGTTTGCAGAGTTTGCTACATTCCCATTGCTTTTAATAGAATTAGGTGGCTTAAGTTATGAGTAATGCTTATGAAAATGTGGCCCATTAAGGCTTTATTTTTTTTTTTCCATTTTGAAGAGCTCTGAATATTGGGATTCAGTCCCAATCTCTGCTACCAACAGTTTAAGCTGTTGAATTTTGTATTGCTGGTCAGTACAGTAGTCCTGTGAGGAACATTTTAGTTGCTTCATATTTGCGTCCATTCCAAGCACAGATGTATAATAAGGATACCAATTGAACTATTTATACTCTGTATACTTTTTCCTCTTATTCTGAGTTTCTCTAAAGCAGTAATCTTTGCAAGGTAGGTTTATAGTGTTCATATGAGCAGAACTGCAATATGGGCTTTTCATAGCTTTCTGTTTTGCCCAAAATATTTCCCTGCTTGGTAATATTTTTATACTAGGAATGAGGAGTGATGCATTCTTAAACCACTTTATTGCAAAAGGTCAGCTTTTTCTATTGGAATAATTGTTTCAAGCCAATAATTTGTTTGACTATTTAAAAACTTGATGTTATTTATTAACATTCCAGGCAGCAACAAAGACTGATGTGTTTTGCAGTAGAGCTTGGAATAATTTTCTGGGAACTGCATCTGAAAACAGTAAAAGGCCTATTTATATCAAGTGGAAGCTGAGGGTTGCTTGCAGATGGTGTTTTATTAGAAAATGTATTTGTTAATAAACGTAGCTTTGTACAAGATTACTTTACAGATGTTTCTGTTTATTTCTACCTTAGGTTAAAAATCTGCTGATGTAGATGGCTTCATAGTCTGTTGCGATTTGTCGCTAGCATTGTTTGGAAAGTAAATAATTGCATGCAAAGGCAAGAATGATGTTGCAAAAGCAAATAATTTTTTTTTCACTTTTGCCATCTAATAACACTATGAGTCAATGGAGGCATGTTAAAGTGCAGCATTAATATGAAGTATTTTTGGGAGTTGTATGTACCTTTTGCAACTTGTATCAACCATTAAGAATGTGTTTCTTTAATTTTTTGAGAGACATTCTAGCACTGTTGGAATCGTTTGAGTTAGCAATGTTTTTTGGGTACAGGATTTCACCCAGAGTATTTCTGCACAGCTCTAAAAACCTGGGATGTGAACTGTTGTTTTTGGAAAGACTCCGTAGTCGCAGGGGAAAAATTACATTCTGAATTTGTTGCTATAGCTGCTTTACTTTATATCCTGTGCAGTGGAAAGTATAGGTGTGTAATTAATTTCATTTATGATCAGGTAAAAGGTAAACTCTAGGCACATTAGAAATTAATGCAAATCATCATCTTAAAAGAGTCTGTGTTTTAAGAGTGAAAAATAATTTGAAGAGAGAAAGCAAAGCCAAAGGCAGTGTTAAGGCAGTGAGTGGCTTTCCTTTCTGATGTAGCACACAGGACGATAGCCAGGCTGGTGGATCTTTTACAAGCAAATCTTCTCCTGAGTTTTGGAGGGTTGGATTTTTTTTCCACCTGCATCAGGACTGTGAACTTTGGCCCTCTGTGTTTTTCCACAGATGAGTATCCCGAATTTGATTTACCCTGCGTTCAGCAATAAAACTCCTTCCAACCCAATGTTATAGATAACTGGTTTAGTTTAAGCTTAATCAGAACTGACAGTGCCCACCTGTGAAACCCATAACCTTTGCAGAATGACTGCAGCGAGTGGCTCTGTTGTAATCTTTATACAATTGATGTGGAGGCTTATGATCCTTCGGTGGTGCTTATCAATTTATGAACCTTCCCTAGCCACCTCGAGCCTTAGTGATCTGCTTGGAACAATTTTGCTCCTGCTCCACTGGCTTCCATCCTAATGCTGTTCCAGGTGGTTGTGTTCTCCGAACTAACAGTGGGAGAGTTACTTTTTGGGGTGTTTTGCCATAATTTGTTCTGTGCTCTCCCGTATCTTTGACCCTGTTTTTCCAGGTTGCTGAGCTTACACATAGAGGTTGCACACCAAACATTTTTCTGGGATTTCTCTTAAAGTTTAGTATACTCTTAAGATGAGGGATTCTGTAAAGAAATAAAATTCCTAGGTGATGGTCCTGCAACATGGCATTTATCAAGTTGTGCAAAGTTGGAAAAGAAAAAGTCAGCTTTTTGCTGTCTTAAAGAGGGAGAGGAGAATAACCAAATATTTGAACAAACCGATTTAAAAGATGAGTTCAGACAGATGTGGAAATATGATCTCATTTATCACGGCCTAATGGAATAGGATGTTGAGTGCCCTGGAAGCATTCTGCCATGTGTAAGGAAGTGATCAATTTTATAACATAATTTGTGTCACTTGAGGTGTTGCTCAAAGAATCTTTGCTCCTTCTCTGGGCCCAACTCATCACTGAGATGCCCATCCATCTTTCAGCTTCTCTGGAGTGGACAACATCGTTAATGCCTTG
Organism: Heliornis fulica; assembly: GCA_013399135.1. Lineage (NCBI taxonomy): Eukaryota > Metazoa > Chordata > Aves > Gruiformes > Heliornithidae > Heliornis > Heliornis fulica. Next base: position 190,397 of record VXBZ01012075.1, on the reverse strand, counting down.
CTGCTGGCATGTCTCCACTGTGCAGGGGATTTTGGTGTAGTGATTTCTGAGCGTGGTAGGTTCACACAGGCTCCTCAGATTAGGTCAGGTTGTAGTGTTAGCAGCGCTTACGCACCTGTGGACTAATCCTTGCCTCTGAGTGGGTGCTGTTGTATGATTTCCAGACCGTGACTCACCCACGCAGAGCTGTTTCTGTGAGAGGAATAAGAACAGCAGAGTCTCTGTAGACTTTGGGTTATGTCCTGTAAGGATCTCTCTATGAATTTGGAATCCTTTTTATTTCTTGTACCTTTTTCTTTCGTTCAGTATATTTCCTCCTTATCAGTATTGTTTTCTAAGAGTGAAGGTAAAAGGTTTTACTGTTTGGTGCCTTGATCCAATCTTAGTGTAATCATTAGCACTGAGGCTTGCCAGGACTTTTAGATGGCCATAAGGCTGTTGTGTGACTTCAAGGGGACATGCAGAAATTCACCTGTTGTGGCAAAGAATTGATAAAAATGGTCTTGGAGCTAAATCTGATAGAAAAATTGATAGACAGCCTCAAGCTGTAACCATTATTTCTTGCTCCCTTATTATTAAGTCTCATCTCTTTGGTCTGTATTTACATACATACTTGCATACCTATATATATTAGTTTTGAGCTTGCATTTAACATGTGGTAAATCATGGCAAGCCTGAGGCATCACAAAGAGCTTTTGTATTATGTAGAATTCCACCTACTTAAATTGTATGATGGCAGATGATTGTTACTTACCACTCAAAGAGAGCTGCCTGGTTAAACCCTATGTATTTCTTCAAAAAAGTAGAGGTTAGAGACCACAATAACAGCTGATCCTCTCTCTGCTGCATTAAAATCCAGAATCTTGATACATGTATGTGTATTTAAACCTCTAGGCATCAGATGCTTACAAATTATTTCAAATCGACTAACTCAGCAGGAGGGAGCTGAAAGCAAGCCTGTACTTTTCAGATTGGGCTTGAACACGTATTACCGAGAGTACTGAGTAAAGCAAAGGGTTTTCAGGGCTGTGGGAGCCTCAGAGGACACGTACCTGGGCAATCTTACATGCAGTTCTCCAGAACAATGCATGGATTTCCAATGAATGGTTAGGGACAGGAGATCAAGGGCGATTGAGATGATGTTTGATTCTCAAGGCAGAGTTTTTAAATCTGGCTGCGAAATTGGCCTCGCTTTCCTATGAAGTAGCAAATGCTTGCATACCAAATTTTCCCAAAAACACAAAGCTAGGAGCAAATCCAAAAGGCCTACAACATCTATGTCACCACCCACTTAAGTAATAAAAAATGGAGAACTTCTATTTTCCCTTTACTTCTAGGAAAATATTTTGACGGGTTCATACACTGCCGAGTGATAAGCTTCTGTTACGTGTTTCAAATCATTCTGTTATCGCTGCGTGTATTGATTAGCTCAGTACTTTCTGAGGTAACTATAAAAAAGGCTGCTCTCCTTCTGCATTAAAGAGCAAGAGAAATTGACAGGTAGATAACCATATTGATTCAAGCTAAATAGTAAATGCAAGAGGCTTATATATGAGTTATAAAACTCTTTATAGGAACCAAAGCCAGTTTAATATCTTCTTTTTTTTTTAATTAAATGGAAAGTAGATATCTTTAATTAACCACCCCCACACCCTTTTGATATACATGCTACTTTACTTGCCAACTAAAGTGCATTACTATAGCTGTGGGCAAATCACTTTTTTTTTTCAGATGCAAGCTCTTGCTGTCCCCCAGACTTTCAGCTCTGAAGAAGAATTGACTGAATCATGCATTAAGCTGAAATCCCTTTGCTTGGTTCATATTTCAAAAGTCTGAGGCCAAAACCAAACCCAAAGTGCAGTATTTCTTGCAGTATTACAGGTTACAGCCATATGTTTTTCATTTGTAAATACTGTGAGAAGTAATGTTCTTGTGATACTTCTAAATGAAGACCATATGACACCGCTCGACTGAAGACCTCTCATTGTGGCTTTTCTAAGGCTACTGTCCGAATGCTTGGACAGTTGCTACCAAAGCTGTTTTGTAGGGATAGCATGAGGGAAGCCTGCCTATTTTAAATCAAAAGTAAATAAGCATACTTAGGGCCTGATTTTGAACCACTGTGACCAGTGGGGACTTTGCATTTCACATCAGGCTGCAGAACATGGCACTTGAAATAAAGTCAGTTGAATAGGTTTGGTCAAAAGAACTGAACGTGTATGTTTGGTTTGGGAAAGGAACATTCCCGATTGTGCATTTGTTAGTTGTTTCTTTTCTTTTTTTTAAGTCCTCATCTTTTCTTATTGGGAGAAAAAAAAATCTCATTGAAATTAGAGTACCTCTATCTGTGAAAAGTCAGTCTCATGGTGTCTTGAAAAGTGATTTTTTTTTTAAACCTTTTTGAAAACTCCAGTGCTGAAATAACTCTTTATAAGTGGCTTGTTATTGTTCCAAGTTAAGTGTAAGAAATACTGTTATTCAGATGGTGTCATATGAAATGTCATGATGTAAAATGACCTGAAAGAGCTTTGGAGAGAGCAATAGTAGAATTTGTTTTGCTTGAGCAAAGATGTGGAGGCATCATTTAGCAGCTGCAGGGAGACTGCAGGGTGAATTCCTAAGTCTGCCAATAAATTTGGTGTGTGACTGTGGGACAGTCACTTTGGTACTTCTCAAAGTCATTACAGCCAGTCTAATTTGAGGAGGCTTTTTAACCAAACAGAGGGTAGAAACATTTATTGATCCTGTTTCTCATTTTGATGAGTGGTCTTCGGTGCTATAGTGCATCTGACTAGGAACGGGTGTATTAATATTTGTTCTTTACCTTTAGAAGAATATTATTCAGATCTTTGATGGAGAAACAGTATTATGATGCTTTTCCCTTAACTAAAACCGTCCCAATTAATGTAAGGAAAACATCACAAGTCATATAAAAAAGTGTTAAATGTTGTGCTATCTTCACATTGACTGGTAATTTGAGTAATGTCCAGGAGTTGGTAGAGTTAGTTGGTTGTTTCTGTCCATATGGTGTCTGAATGCATATGAAACAGTGCTCTTGGATCCTCATAGTCTGCTTATTAGTCAGCTAATGAGGGTGTTATTCCAGGACCAGTCCAGCAGGTGTAACCAAGTTGGAGCCGTTGCACTATTTGTTAATACTTTTCTGAAATGTACTCTGCTTTAATAAATATACTTCCTGTGAACTGTGAATGAAGAGCTCAGGTAAGAAAAGGTGCAAAGATGCCATTTTCAGGTATTTGAAATTTTGATGATATGTACTTTCACTCTGGGCTGGGATCAGCACTCGAGTGGACTGTTTGCATGCTTCTTACAGAAAACAGGAGTGGCAGGTATTCAGGTATCAACGTTTGGCCATTGGTACCATCTGCTGTCAGCTATGGTAAATATTGTTTGATATGGTTTGAAAGAACCTACATACATCCTTACTACTCTCTCCTGTCATAACTTTTGAATATTTTTCTCACAAATTCTTTTCTTTGTAGAGAGCACAGGAATTAAGGTTTTAAATAGTCTGAGCACACAGATGCCACGTTTTTTAAAGTAAGGGCAAGGGAGTATGCAGAGATTTTTGCATGGGCAATGGCAGCTGCTGTGAATCATTGCTGGGTCTGAACCTGGGGCTTCTCAGTGAAACCTCTGTGCTTGAACACGAGCGGGGACTCTTGGTAGTAGCTATAGCTATAACTGACTTTCTCCCAGGGTCACTCATTTAGTGAATATGATGAAAATGTTATGTCCAACCCACACCTGTTAAATGTATAAAAAGAGGCATAAAGAAAATATAGGAAAATCAGTGGGTGCAAATGCAGACATGGAGAAAAAGTTATATTTGTGAAAATGGTAGTCAAGTAGAAAATTGGACTTGGCTTTATCTGGTAGGTGTAGATCAGTAAGAAACAACTGGAAGGTACTCTTGCAAATGCCAGGAATCTGGGCAGCTGAGTGGGGCAGAAAATGTGAATAGGTATTGTAGAGGTAATGGAAAACCAAACGTGAACCTCTGTGCAGATGCTGTGTTAGCAGCTGAGGCTGACACAGCTAGTGAAGGGTAAAGGAGGAGGGATAGTAGAGTGCATTGTCAAGCCCAGTGAAGATTTACAAAGAATATTGCAACAAGTAAAATACAGCCTAGGGAAAGAGTAAGAAAAAAGGTTACTTGTACAGCAGAGTAGTGGTAGACATGAAGGAGATGTGGGTGTGATCTGACCATGCAGTGAACCTTTGCTTCAGGTTTCAGTAGAACACGCTGACCGCGGAGCAGGGGATGAACATGGAAGTGAGGACAGGGAAACAACTCACCACGGGAAAGAGGAGCTGCAGTACTCGGTGAGGACAGCTTTCTGGTAGGAATCACAGAGGGCTTAACTGCTCTTAAGCTCACCAAACCCATCTTGTGAGCAGCTCTGTGTGATACACAAGCAATTAACCCATGATCCAGAAGGCAGCCTCCTCCTGCTCTGCGTTTTTACACACGTAAGATGCTTACTTGCATGCATACCTCTGGGTAATTTGTATGCTTAGTTCATTGACATGCATTATAGCCAGATTTTAAACCATTAGAGCAATACCATATGAATCATATTTATAACATACCTTCAAAGTGTGAAAATCAGAGGAGGGGATTATATGAGCATTTCTGGCTTTATGGACGGACCTCCTCTCCCCCTCCATCAGCTGTCTCTGATTCAAGTATGGAAAAGCATTTAGGAGCTGCAGGTGAAAACATCATATGGGAATACTTTAATAAAAAAAAAACCACGGAGTGAAAGAAAGTTGAACATATAACTTGGCAACTCTCCACGAACTGCGGATATAGGTTAAAGTTATTTGGTTGGCAGGCGATTGCTAGTGTATTAGCGATGTTGGGGGAAAAAAATCTAATTTCTGTATTTTGGCTTGGGCAGTAAAGAAATTCCTCCCACATAAATATGTTCATTTCACCTTCTGGGAAGTAAAGAAAGGAAACTGTAGCTGCAGTCTGTTATTTAATCTTCCTGAAATTAGCATTTGGTACTCAGGAAGATTGAGAGATTTAATGCCAATGCCTTCCTCAAAAGAAAGAAATGACACACCACATATGTTTTAGCACTGGTTAGACTGTTAAATGGAATTAATCAAAATCCATGTTAAAATATTTCCATGTGTTAATTAGCAATGGTTTGGAACATTAAAATACATATTGGCTTGGGAATAAATTAGTGAAGAAATATCAGATTGAGTTTGTAGGCTTTTAATTGCAACATAATATACTGTGTGTTTTATAAAGGTAAATGTAAATACACTCCTATGAAATGCTATGGCAGTGTGCATTTAAAAATTGTGTAACAAAACAATCTAAAACAGGCTTTCGTTATGGCAAAGAGAGTGATACCATTTCCCATTTAAAAAGAAACATCAAATCGTTCCCTCGTATAATAAAGGAAGAGAAAAACAGTTTAAAAATACTGAGAGTTTCATCTTGGGCCAAAGGAAGTTTTAAAATTTCTCCTTTGAAAATCATGATGATGTAGTAAGTGCCAACATCGGGTCTCCTGTTGTGAGTAGAAGAATTTGGTTTTGCTTTTCTGTTCCTGCTGGGTCACTGCAAAGTTTGTTTCCCATTCCATCGTGCTGAGGCTTAAGACTACACAGAATAGTATAAATTTACTCAAGTAGGTAAATGAGACTGGAGAAATGGGTATGTACACCTAAATCACAGAAGGGATAGGGAGATCGGTGGTAGCATTACAGGTACCCAACGGCTGACTGGCTCACAGAGTAGGGAGGACCCATTTATCTTCCCAAGGAAGGAATGGCCATTCATTTCCCTGACAAAAGAATATGTAGGAACCAGCTCCAAGAGATTTCCTGAAGTTGCATCCCAGTGTTGATCTTCGAGGATCATGTTGGTGGGGATGATTTTGTGTACCTCCAGTGCAGGGGACTCAAGAAGAAAGTAGGTGGTGATTTCAATTTTTTTTCTATGGTTGCTGTTCAAGTGGCCACTTGTAAAATAACATTGAGCATAAAGAAAAGGTTTGGGGAGCAGAGGGGTGGAGAGGCAAGGTGAGCACAGATTCAGTCACTTTCCAGACTAATGAGCTTATTTTTGCTTGGATTTGCAAAGAACTCTGAGAGGAGCCGGTGATCATAGGTGTAAGCCTCAATCCCCATTAATACTGCCAATTAATACTGCCAGTCTAAACATATTTCAGTTAATACATGCTGCTTTCCCTTGCATGCTTCCTCAGAATAATTTCCCATTGTTATATCCCCCAGATGTGTAAACCCGTTGGGTTATATTTCACTGAGCTGCAAGCTGTGACACTTAAATCCACAAGACAAGCTGGCAATTACTTCTGCTGTTTGTAAATATCCAGACACCCATTTACATTTGCCAGTATTTTAAATATAAACACTGAGATAATTCTTTCTTAAATATGTTAAAAGACTGACACATACCCTTTGTAAACTTAGGAAGCTGTAAAGATTCTCAAGTCACTTGCAGGAGTCAGGATTTGGATTTTATTACTTCGCATTCACATTGAAAGAGCACTTCACGTTGGGGTTGAATCCTTTTTGATGCCAAAAAACACTAGCTTCCATGTCACCAGAAACTAAAAACAACTTAAAAATATGTATGATTTCACTAGCACATGCTAGTAACACTTGAGTGTACTTAGTTCTGAACTTCTCTCTACATACAGGATTAGCTTTCTTAAGCAGCTTCCTTGTGAAGTAAAACTTCACAGTATATTTTGCATTAGGAAGAATGAGAGACTGTAACATCTTCCCTTCCTGCCAACACATGCAGTTACACATTGACATGAAATATGGCACAAATTTAGCTAGGGAAATATTAAAAAGAGTAATTTTTATTCAAAGCAATTATCCTAGCAACCACATCATTTGCTGCACAATACCATGATCACAAAGGTCACCGTTTAACATGGTTTCATGGCAAGGACCACGCACTGTGGTGTCATGGACCACAAATGGTTTGCAGATCCAAGTTTGGAAATCAAGGATTTAGTGCTTTGCCAATATTTCTGAAAGCAAAACTTTACCATTCGACTGTCCTAAGGTCTGTGGTGTCACAAAGAGCCAGTGAGGGGATATGCACTCTCTGTGCCAATGGTTGACATTTTTTTCACTGTCATAAATTCTTTCTTCCACCACCAGATAGAAAATGACTGTACAGAGTGGAATGGAGGCAGGGCTGCATCCAGAAGTTTTTCTGTGTGAATACAAGAAATATGTTTAAATCCCACTGAGTTTGTCCTTAGAACTGCTATTTCTTTTTCCCCTTGATGTAGTGATAAACTAGCTCTTGCCAGTTCCTTAAAACATAAAGTACCCAATTCACTGTACTCCAGGTAAACAAAATAAACCAGACTGAGAGGTAGACCCTTCTCCAAGGAGGGTAGAGCTGATAGTAAAATACAGCTAAGTTACACCTGACTTACTCTTTGCTGTTGGCATTACTGTGCAAGTGACCTCATGGATTCCACATGAGGACTAAGACTTCCTGCTTTTGAATAGAAGCAGCAAAGCTGGGCCATAAATGATCAGCCTGAGTAAAGACTTATTTAGGATGTATCAGGGATATAGAGAATTACTGCTCTTCAGAGAAGAAGAATTAAAATTTGCAAATGCTGTTTTCGTAAACACGTTTTATTAAGATGTAACTGCACCTGCATTTCATCAAGAAAATTGTTTGCTACAGTTTTTAATATACTTTGATATATTGAATGTATTTGATTTATTTTGATAATAATGTTTTTTCCGCTTTTATTAGTATTCTACATACTTTAGGTCCCTAGTCCCAGATATCAGATGTCATGTGAGATGGCCTGTTTACTTAGAATTTTCATCCTACTTTTTCAGAACTGATGTTTTGGCTATAATGAAGACTTCAGATAAGCAACCAGATTTCAGATGTTTAGCTGAACCAGAAATACTATATTAGACTGGCTTTGCTCCATTACAGGAGCCAGGTGGTGGAAGAAAAAGGGTAAATTTCTGTTTCCATTTTAGTTTATCTTCGGATCAGACTTTGGGAACAAATATGATCTTCCCCAGATGATGCTGGTTCACTGGGGAGTGGTCTCAAGATACATGATCTAAATTTCTTTAGGCTGAACGGGAAGAAGTGAGAGAAGCCCTGCAGGGATGTCTGTAACATGCTGCTCCCTGTTGCTCACAAGTCAGACTAGTGCCTCGGCTCCTCTCCCCCAAGGCACACATGCTGTGTTCACTGGCTTCTGGGCACAACCCTTTCCACAGATCAACTCCTGCTGGGCTGCCCTTCACACTGACGTGGGTGCAGCTTAATCCTCTGGCACTAGGACAGGTGGTAACCCAGGATAAACTGAAGTTTTCTAGAAAGGGTGACTGACTTATATAGCTTGCCTGTAAGAACTGTAAACACCTACATGAACAGGAGGCAAGAATGGAGAAGGCTCTGCCTTCTCCTCACCATGGGCTCTACAGGGAGAGCCGAAGTCTAGCTCCTTGGGAAGGGAGGCAACTAATGGGGAGGCAATTTCCATAACTAAGCATATTAAAAGGGAACTGCTTTTTACAGCCTGGCATGGGGGGTTTCCATGACAGATCGTGTGTTTGGTTTCAGAAGCAGGAGCCCAGAACAGTTCTCCATGTTCTTGGCTTCACCAGTTACTGTGGCTTGAGGCACAGGTCAGGTCACTGAAGGACAGAAGGAAACAGAGGCATGAACAGAGACGGGATTTCCCCTTTCATTAGCCACGATAAATATGTTTGTTCAAGAACAAATAGCTGGAATAAGTGACTACCATGGGGCCACTGCACAGTGAGTAAAGATGTGATTGCAGTGAGCTGGGCTTTAGCCTATTTCAATAGAGCATAGTGCTTTACTGCAAGCTGTGCTGGACTTTGGTGCTGTCAGAAATCCTTATTGAGTGGGATTTCCAGGTTTAAAGTCAACAGCCAGAGGCAGAAAGAGAAGATGCTATCTCTGTGGCATGCCCTTAATAAAAAGTTTGCTTGAACATAACTCCCTTATGATAGCTAACCTGTGTTCAATGGTCGGAGTATTTACTTGGCACTCTCCAGGATTACCCATGGTATTTTGTTGTAATGGTGGAGGGAGGGAGAGAAGCCCAGAGACAAACCAAGCCTGTGACAGAGTGCAGCACAGGTACTTCTGTGGCTGGCCCAGGCAGATAGGTGCCATGAAGAAGCTGGGCATAGAAGGAGAAGTGTGTTTGCTTTCACCAGTGGACTTGGAGCCCGGGCTGAAGGCAGCTCTGCAAGTGAAAATGTGGCAGTTTGTGTTGGCAAAAAGGGAGACTTATCAAGCCAGCTAGAGCTGGAGGCACACACCCCAGGAGAGGATGTGGCAGAGGACATGGGGGAATGCCTAACGTGGGTGTGCTGCCTGACTTTGCCAACTGCACGCTCTGGCTGGGCTTCTCCAGAGATCTCATCTTACTTCCCTTTCTGTGGGCACCTGGTTCTTCAAATTACTGGGAGTTCTGCACCATGTTTGGGAACTTGAGCTTTTGTGGATTACATGATTATTTTTCTGGCAGTAATATTGGTTTGTTGTCTGAAACTCTGTCCCTGTGTACAAATCCAGATGTAAAATTATGGATAAGCAGTACACAGACTGTCACGTGACCACTTAGATATACATCCACACTTGCAATACAGAGGCCAAAGAAGCTTTCCCTGGCACAGGGCTGTGGTTTCATAATAGATCACATGTGATGAAAGTGGAAAGGAATTACATATTTTGTGGCCTCCTTTCCTGTGACATAAAGCCACGTGGAGGTCTTCACTGCATCTGGTTTCTGATTTTGGCCCTAAATACAGACAAGTATCACAGGCCCTAACAATTGTCATTTCTGGTCCTCCCTCCAAAATTTGGACCCAAGGGAATTAGTTTTCAGCTGAATGCTCTCTGCTCTGTTCAATGCTCAAATTTACTGGTATTGCTTGTTTGTTTCTTTCTGAGTGGGATCATACAATTACTTCTTAAATTCCTCTTTGTTCCCAGACCTACTTTCACACTCAGTTCCTCTGAAAGTGAAGCAAGATCAGCATTGTCCACAGTGCTGGTGCTCCATGGCTCCCAGCATTTACTGTTTTCTTTGCCATGGGGAAGGATGTGGGTCTGCAGTGTGGGAGCCAGAGAAGGGAAGAACAGTTTGGTTTGCCCACAAGTGTAGGGAACAGAGCTGTGCACCTCAGGAGAGGAAACCACTACAATCCCAAGGTAGAAGAGAAGAAAGGTGAATGAATGCTTTAGGAGACATGCCAGAACTGTAAGGACTGAGGAGGGGAGAAGAGCAAGGAAAGAGCAAGGGAGGTATTCACTTGGGTGCAAGATGCTGGGCTCTGGTTGCCTGGAGGAAGCAGCAGCAGGAGTTCCCACCTGGACAAATGGGAAACCTGGAAGTTTGGATGACTCCTCAACTGTCTCATCCTCTTCCTGTGACTTGTCTGTACCATTTGCAGGTAGTCAACACAATAAAGTGTTTCATATATATATATCACACATTCAAAGGAGAGGTAAGCTGTGCACAAGTCTTCTGCCCAACTCCAGTCTCCTCTTACATATCATGAGATGCACAGCAGTAGCTGTGACAGCAGCACAGCCTGTACTCTGTTGTCATAGAAAAGCCTGAACATTCTGAGTGCATGGTACCTGAGGAGCAATCCAGTGTCTTCTGTTTGGAAGCTTTGAGTTAGTGAGCTGCTCTCAAAACTTGAGGTGATTGTAGTACATGTGGTAAAGCCACAGCTGGTGTGTTTGTGTGTGTATATAAGAGAAGGTATTCAAGTGTTTTCTCTCACCATTTATTATGTATTTTTGCAGTGATGATGGTTGGACTTTGCATATGGATTATTGTAATCTTGCAGCCTTGTAGCAAAGGCTCACTTTGGATTCAGTGTCACACTGGGCAAAGAACATAGCACATATTTTGGAACAGTTTTTCTTCGTGACTGATTTTTTTTTTCTCTGCTCTGAGGAAGAAAAAGAAACAGCCACGGGACTGCATTTCCCGCAGGTCTGTGCCTGAGCTAATAAACTCTGCTGGGAGCTTCGGCTCAGGCTTACACGGCTTTTTCCAGCCTGAAACACAGACTGAGATAACTCAGGCTTGCCCACAATAGAGAGCACAAATATTCCTTGAAAGGTTTCCAAATGTTTCGAGGCCTGGATAGCTGGTTTGTGTGCGTCTATAAAAATATAGGCCCTGTACGAAGTGTGTAAACCCATTTTGAAATCAAGTAAAATGTGCACACAACTTTATTGAGATTGCTCTTGCCAAAAAATATTTGGAAAATTACAGAGTTCCTTTAAAAAAAAACCCCAAAATGAAAACAAATGCAAAGCCACCAAACAATAACAACAAAAAGCCCCAAACAATGAAAAGCCAACGGTGGCATTTTTGCATGTGGCTGTTACGCAAGTCTCCTTAGGGATTACCTTTGACATTGGGCTCTTAAAGTTGCAGCATCTTGCATAACGTGCTTGCACAACAAGCACTGCGCTCCGCAGGCAGCAGGTTAAACCCAAGGCAGTAAGCAGCGATGGCTGGCAGTGCCTGCAGCCTCCTGTGGGAATGTGCTGAACCACCCCAAAAGCCACCGGTAGAAAATGGAGTCAAGGAGACTGTTGGGAAGAAGAAAAAAAAAATCTGCAAAGCACATCAGTCTTACACTTTTGGCTTTAAGTAAAAGAGAGAGAGAAATAATTATTTCAAACTCGGGTGTCTAAGCTTTTAATTTATTTACTAAAAGGAAAACTCGATGCTTTTTCTCATTCAGTCTGTTCTCCTGACAAAGTCAGTGTGATTTTTATTCTCGGCTTCAATGGTAACAACTTTTGTCCCTTTATAATTAAGGTGAACAGATTAAAAGTGTTCTCCATTTTTTGCCCCTCATACATCTCCATAATCTGCCAAACAGCAAGGCCCAGAAATGAACCTACTCATCTGCAGAGATTTTATTTTTAAGCAATGATTTTCAACCCACTGTTGCTTACAGAAAACTTGTCATTGACTTCAGCAGTGTTTGGATCAAGACCTGTAAATATAAATTCAGAAAGAACCCCTCAGAAATTAGCATGTACAGATGACAACTGCATTATAGATTGGATTGGACTGAGTATTTGTGCTATCCTCTTATGTAGCACTTCAAAACACCACAACTTTCACTGAAACAAGCTTTAGGGAAAATAAATGGAGAAGTTTCCAAATACTATAGCTGCTTCAGCATTCATACATAATAAACCCAGCTTCTGTAAATAACTCATTTTATCTGTCAAACATTGTAGGCACATATGCCACATTAACTGTCACTGGGGTCGTAAATAAACAATGTTTCTGTCTACACATTACTTATGTCTGGGGGAAATGAACAACTGCACAAGAAAAACAGTAAAGACCGTATTTTAATTGTAAAATAAAATGTTGATAAAGTTAATTATTTTAAATACATCTGAACTTTAAATACAGTTCATAATTCAATGCAAAAAGCAAAAGGGTAATATTCAAACAAAAATGAATTTGTAATGAATGTATCTAGTATGTATTTCTTAAATGCATTTCTATTCCCAGTCCTTCAAGTACAACTCTGGGCAGGCTTTGACTCTATTCTCAAGAGAACAACAGCAAATAGCCCCCCAAACTGCACAAGCAGAATTTGGAGATGCAGCAGAGTCTGTAACTAGTGCTGTAACGATGCCTGATTTTGTAGCCTGAGTATTCTTGAAATGGCATTTGCAGATTTGGTTCACTTCCATCAGAACTGGTGTTTTCTGTCTTTAACCATACAGAATTTACTTTTTTTTTTTAAGATTGTAGGACCTGCCTCTGGATTACTGTACATCAGTGAGTCAAATTTACTTATGTCTCTTTCACATTGTCACAGTGCACTCTAATAGTCTCTTGGCATGATTTCTGCTTAGCAGTCTGTGCTGTATCACTTGTTTGTGATCATGTTTAGGCACCAGAGATAGCAGGAGACTTCTAATGAGATGCCAAAATTCCAGGGGTCTGCCTTTGACCACTGGAGTATCTTGGTTGTTGATATATATTCTCTGTGATTCTGCACGTTCTTAATTTTATTTTCTGTAGGCAGCATTGGGGTTTTTTTTCTTCTTTTAAGAAAAAACTATTTCCAAGCTTTTATTAGAATAATTTTTTTCTTGATCTATGTTTGAAATCAGAAAAATCCAAAATCAACAAACCCACAGATTTCCTTCAACCCCCTCTGAATTTGTTGCACTTTTGGTGGAGGATAAAATAACGTTCATCATGGGGATGGGAAGGGATAACAGTCTCGATTTATGATAGAGTAAAATTAAGTTAAGCTCTGTCTGAGCCAAAGTTATAGTCGATCTTATATTGTGAGATGATTTTATCATTATTAATTATAAAATTATTATGATTTAGTGTCTGTACTAACCACTAATACTGCAAGAGAGGCAATGTTTTAAAACAAAAGCCTTTATAAATTCTGTTGATTGGTTAAAATACACCTTTTATACTAATAGTCTTTTACCTAAGCTAATGAGCCAGAATATTAAGATTTAAGACATTAGTGCTATTCATATAGTAGCTAATGATGATGAAATTCAGCTTTTAGATATTTTCATGGATCTCTTGGTAAGTTATGAATGGGCAGAATTTGACCCTACATGGTTTGCTAATGCACCAAAATACCATAATAAAGGATGAAAGTACAGTTAATGGTGAGATGATTAAGTCACTAGGTAGCTGCGACTTTGAAAAGAAACGTATTTACTTCTGCTTGGTGTGTTTATAGCAAGGATCCATTGTGTGCATCTATGTTATTTTCCTTGCTACTGTTAAATATCTGGTAAGCTGTTTTCTGCCAGGCACAACTTGGCAAGTGGCATGCTAGAAAGCATGTAGAAGGTGCTCTTGTTGCTGGATTTAAACAGCACAACCATCAGAAGAATTCGAGTGCAGACACCTCTTGTTAACAGCCCTTCCATAGGTGCTTAAGTTCAAATTAACTGTTCTAAAACCCAAATTAGAGTCAAATCTGATGTGAGCCAATTTACTCTGCACAACAATCATGGGCAATGAAAAGTGTTCTGCTAGATTGCTGTTTAAATCGGATCACTATAGCTCCCTCGGTGGGAAAGTGGTGAAGAATAACAATGGCTAACGGCTAAATGTAATTTAATTATTGGGTTTACATATTGGCTAGTTCTTACATTGTTTAAAAAGAAACACTTTCCAGCCAGGTGTATAATGTCTGGCCAGTGTTAGAAATCATTTTTAAAAGCTGGAGGAATAATAGACTGATGATCTAACACATTTAAATTAAGCAAGGTCTGATTGTTGAATGCTGAAGGGTGGTGAGTTCATTTCCATTGAGGGCTGACATTTTGTCCTCTTTGTGTATTGCATTGTGAGTGGTATAATGCATACTGGGGTGTGATGATGGAAAGCCTGAAGACTTGGAGTTTGAAAATAAAGCTTCCTTAGAATTGAAATATCTGTTGTTTCACACAGTAGTTTTTCTGGTTGAAATCACATGGTAAATTGGAGACCCTCCATTTAATATTTACAAACCACAGGAAAATAGAACTAATATGCTGTCAGTCCATCTTTTATCTTTCATCTGTCCATTAGACTCTCTCATAACTGAAAGATACTCCAGGCTGCTGAATGTAAGGGGGTATAAGGCATCGTTGTTCTAGTGCTGTGCTTTTTCCTCCAAGTTCCTTCTTTTGTATCGTAACAGCAAAATTCCATATCACATCGTTGTTTGATATGAAATTGCTTGATAGGGTGTGATGGCACATTCATGTTATGTTAGCAGCATAATTTAACTGCTCCATTTTTTTTTTAAACCATTTGCAAAAGTGCCTGAAATGTGTGCATTATAAAATAGGGTCATTACAACTATGGTTGAATTGGCGTTTCAGTAATAAACCCTTTGTAGAGGGCTAGATGTTAATGCAAATCTTTTATCATTATAAATATGAATCAGTCAGCAACAATATGGAGTGACTTCAATAAATGGACACTGGAAGACCTGATTTGCTGAATGCTGATACTGCGGCTCTCACAGCCCTGACATCATGCCATGAAAGTGTCTGCCGGGGTGCTTCAAGTCGAGAATTAAGTTTGGTGGTTGTTCAGGGGAGGAGTGTTCTCACAGGTCAGCTGGCACAGTAAATCAGGAGTGGCTGGCAACTACTGTGTTTGGAGGTGTCCTGGTTTAGACCCAGATGGCAGCTAAGCCCCACAGAGCCACTCGCTCACTCCCCTCACGGCACAGTGGGTGAAAGTTCAAAAGCTCATGGGTTGAGGTGCAAACCGTTTAACAGGTAAAGCAGAAACTGCATGGACAAGCAAATCAAACCCAGGAATTCATTTCTCACTTCCCATGGGCAGGCAGGTGTTCAGCCATCCCCAGGAAAGTGGGGCTCCATCATGTGTGACACCATCACTCCAAATATCCCCCATCTCCTTCAGCTTTATGTGCTGAACATGATGCCATATGGCATAGACTATCCCTTTGTTCAGTTGGGGTCACTGGTCCCAAGTGTTGTCCCCTCCCAACTCTGTGCACCCTCAGCCTACTCACAGAAAAGGCCTCAACTCCCAGCCAAAACCAGCACAGGAGGGGAGTAGGTTGAAATGCTCTGTCATCTTCTAAACACAGCCTCAACTTGTGCTCCTGTTTCACGCAGGCACCAAGGCCCATCTCATTACGTCCCTCTGTGCCATTGTCAGTCCAGCCCTCTGTCTTTTCTCAGGTGAAGCTACTGCAATAAATATGAATGACTCCCAGTAAAACTGATCCAGCCCTCTGCACTGTTTCAGAAGAATGGTTCTCATACTGTGTTGAGAAGTGTCTCTGTATTGCACATAGAGAACTGAACAAAAAGATTTGTATGTCAGAGTTTCTGGTCTCATTCTTTTCCTGCCCTTTCTTTCCAAGGAACTTCCATAGGAAGTTACTTCAGATGTGCTTCTCTGAAGGATGAAAGACATCCCTATGGGAAAGTGAGAGCATCTCCTGTTGCAAAGCCGAGGCTAAATGCTGATCTCAGGTTTGGGACTGAAGTAGGTTATTGGACACCTGGAGAATTCTTCCAGGTGTGGCGCTCTGAGAGCAGAATCTCATGTATAGTCCCATAGACATTTCCCTCTCCTTTGCAAGGCAAGGGATGGAAGGAGCAGTTAGCTTCAGCACTGAAGCTTAAGGTTCTTCTTACTTGATTTAATTACATTTAATTGGCTGTATTGACTTAGGTTTTATCAGGGTTTAGACTCTTGGAGGTCCATCTCTGTGGTACCTGTTAGAAGCTCAGGAGGGACACCGGCATGGCTGGAGATAAAAAAAAACAAAAGGTGTGGCTGCACAGGTGGGATGGAGGAAAGGGGTCAGTGGATCCTGCCTACTAAGTGTCATCAGCAACAAAGATCTACAGACACTGGATGCTCCTTCCATTAAGCAGTATCACGTATATATGCCTGTCAGGAATTAGTTTATGTTGTTGCTTAGATTATGGGGCTCCTTTACTGCCGAGTTTCACTAATTCTGTTTTATACTCTGTCCATGACAGAGCTAGTAAACTCACAAAAGCATGTTTTTACTGCTGAACTGCTTCTTTCTTTTTTAATTTTTCTTTTACTACTGACTTTTTCCATGTACTTCTTTGTCATCTGGTAGTGCCTTTTGAAGTCCATGCCACATTCTTCCATCTTCCCTAGGATGATCCGATAGCACCAGACATGGTTCGTGGGACGAGCTAGTAATTTCCTCAGCAGATGCCCTGCCTGTTCATAGGCTTAATGAGTTTCTGCATCTTTGTCAAACCATGGTGTTACCTCCAGTGGAGAAACTACCATCCACCATGACTTTTTACTATGTGATAAATTGAATGTCACTTAGTATGTTGGGATTGAAGAGGACATTTATGAACGAATGGTGAATAAGCCGTGTCTGTTCCCTACTGCATGTCTGTAACAGAATGAAATGGAAGAATTTGGTCTGTCCACTCTATGATATATAGGCATTTTTACTTCAAATTATCTAGCTTTTGTTACTGGCAAGGCCAGTAGTGGAAGCATATACCCTAAGTGGGTACAAGGGGAAAATGCAAATAGCATTGCTCAATTTCTGTTTTTTTGTTTAAATTTAGAATAGTGTTGGGTGACTTTATAAAAATGTTTGTTCACTCAATAGACATATAAAAGTCATAGCTGTCTGCATGGTCTGTTTACTTTTTAGGTCAGATTTGACACATATATGTGTTATTTTGGCAGTGTAATCACTCAAGTTGTTGCCAGTTTCAGGGAATTCTTTTTTACTTAGGTCTTGTGAACTGAAATAAATGGCTAAAAGATTAATTTGTTGTGAAATATTAGTAAATAAATAGATTGATGGATATTATACCTCTAATTAAACAATGTGAACCAGAAAGATGGTTCTGTATTATATTTCTATCTCGAAGGCCAAATGTTCCAAGCATTGTAGCCAGCCCTCATGTCTTAAATTTTAAGAAGCTGAAATTAATAAG
The DNA here is from genome assembly GCA_013399135.1 of Heliornis fulica. Lineage (NCBI taxonomy): Eukaryota > Metazoa > Chordata > Aves > Gruiformes > Heliornithidae > Heliornis > Heliornis fulica. The sequence continues at coordinate 172,837 of VXBZ01012075.1, read as the reverse complement.
GTCCTTCTGCTGGCAGAGATATGCCTGACCTCTGAGGTATTTGCAGTTGTGAGTCAGTATTCTTGAATCTTGCAGTTTAAATGCAGTGATTTCCCACGTTGAAAAGGAACGGAGCATTTCCCAAAGTATAATGTTGTAGTATGTATATGCAAAATCTATAGGTGCTCTTGATGAATAACAATGCACTCTGACAGCAAAGAATCAACACAGAAAAATTAGGTCACAGCAGCTTGCTTGCTCTTTACACTGTCATGGTTGATTGGTTATTCTCATCACCCTTTGTTTAAAATCATTTCAGAATTAATTGGCGTTCATTAACGCAAGTCTTTGTAGCAGAATTGCAGAAACAGTCATTAATGTAGCTAATAAACATAAAAAAGAAAAAAGGATCCTATTACCAGGTCCCTACAGGCTGTTAACTAACATTTTGAATAAGAATACATAAACATAAATTAAACATTTTTACAAACTGCTAAGGATGTGGGAATTTAGCATGGTGGTCTGTAGCGATGCTTTGAAGCAATTTGTTACATTATGTCAATTTTTTAAGGTTTCAGACATAAAGATAGCGGTCCTGATTAGCTGAGATTTTCACTGCAGTCCTGCAGGTTTCTTAAGAGTTCTGTCTGCCTCTGCCAGCTACTACAGATGAGGCTCTGATCCTTCTCCTCTGAGTTCAGTGAGGGTTTTTCTTGAGTGTAGAGGATCAGGTTCCTGTTGTGGTGTTTTGAGAAGGAACAGAGGAAACTTAGAGGCTACTTAGAACTTCTGGTTGAGGGCCCAACAGCAGACACTGACTGGTGCATGTGTTACCTGTTTCATTTGTGTGGGTGAAGGTTGGTTGCTGACTTTATCTGGGTGCTCTGCCATCTGATTTTCATGTCAGCTTGAGACAGACCACCCACAGAATGCGCACTCAAATTTGCTGTGTGCTAACTGCAGATTTCCCTCCTTTGGGCTGTTGCCCTGTTTTGATGGAATATGTGATTTCAAAGGCACTGCTGTATCTTGTAACCCCTCACAATAATTTTTTTCTAATGGATCTCCCAAGGCTAAAGGTCGTTAGGGGTCGAGTACAACAGGGGTAGGAAAAGTCACCTCTGCAGTGTACGTGTGGGAGGAGTGGGGGGGATAGGGTGGTGCTTGCACAGCTTTGGCTCCTGGAGCATGCTCCAGGGCTAAGCCTTTTGAGGAGACAGGCTCATTCCTGCACTCAAGGTATCGTTACCCCAAATAGAGTGAGATAATACTTGCACATGGAAGGGAACCATGGCTTTCTCAGAGGGTAATACCCACAGCCGGGGTTGGGCTTGCAGCAGAAGCTCCCCCCGCACAGGCTCTGGCTGGCTCTTTGGCATCTCCCTCCAGCTGCACGGTCGCTCCTCGCGCTGCCCATCGGTTTGGCTGCAGTGCAGGGAGCGGGCGTTGGAGCTGGGAGAGGAGGCCAGGCCATCCGCCCCCACCCAGGCTTCCTGCACCTGCGTGGGGCTGGCACAGCTGCCTCATGGGCATCCTCCTTGCCCCCCTGAGAGCGCCTAGGACACCTGAGGCCCCGACTTGCAGCCATGATGAGGTACCTCAGCAGCCAAGTGAGCATGGCCGGGAATGAGTGAATGGAAATGCCAAATTATTTATCCCCAGATGTTGTAGACATTGAGATGGAGCCCTAGTGAGGAGCAATTGGAAAATGTGTCCCCTACTATTTAATTTTCAAATGTCTTTGCTACAGCTTGCTGAGTGTAAAGAGGGTAATTTGCAGACACACCACCTAATGTAGTTAGTTCATACATTTTGAGGGCACTGTAATATCTGAACAGCATTGACTGATGCACTTTTAGCTTTGGTTAAATGTGGTCTCTGTGCAAATGCAGTCTTGGCATATGCAGTAAGTTACAAAAACATTTCAACTACAAAATCAACTAGACAAATATATTGCTTCGTGTGTCTTGATACATGGTGTCTGTATACATTCTGACATATTCAGAGAAACACAACAACTTGCAGTGATCCATATACGTTACTTTTTATGGCATACAATTTCCAAGACTTAAGTAGGATACGATTGGTAAAGGGACAAAGAAATCTATTTACCCGTACAATTAAAATATAATAACAGAAAGGCTAAAAATTGTTTTAGTCTAACTTTTGTTTATTGACTAGAACATATAAATGGCTTTAGGCACTGCTAAACAATAAAAAAATGTGGCTCACTATTGGGTCTTTTATCCATTTTAATTTATTTTGATGCTGCATGCAGTTTCTGAATATCTTTTGTGGGTTGTAATAAAATAGCCGCAGTGCAATTTTGCATGTATGTCAAGCGGTGCGTGACCTGATATGCAAATTTAATACCAAGGTGCCAAAACTGAATTCATAATGTTTCACATCTACAGAGCTGTTTAAGGCAGTTTAGAAATCAATGAATATGTAATATGAAGGTGATAAGACCTAAATAAAAACCCTATTTATCTACTATGAAAAGTATTTATACACAGAATATTTAGCACAAGCAGAAAATGGACAGAGTTTCCAATTATATGGTTTGCATAAACAAATGTTGAACCATGTGCTTAGAATAGATAATAACATAGCTAGTTCCTTTGCATTATACTTCAGAAATGTTTACAGATGTCTCTCTTTTAGTGCATATATAAAGTGAAACACTAAACTGAAGCAGCTTTTGAGGAAAACCTCTTTGAGGTCCTTTATTTATTTTTAATTTACAGTATATGGGGTGCTTCATTATAGGTTTCTGTTACCGGTTTTCAGGTTATTAAAGATCAGTGAAATAAGATACACTTTTGTGAAGTCTTGTAGTTTATGGTGAAATAAGGGACATAAATTTAACTGGTAATAAATAAGAATCAAATGTTTTCCATCTGCTTACCTTTAAAAGCAAGGAAGATCTAATTTGGGAAGCGTTTTGACTTTTGAGATCTTTTCCTGAATTGATGAATTGATTATTTCTGTTGTTTTGTCCAAAAAGTTAATCTAATAATATTTCAGGAGTTTACCAAATGATACTTGTGAATTAGATTGGCCTTTCACTCAGCATACTTATATGTGGAGATGGACTGGGAATCCAAGCCCTGATTGATGGCAGTCGGTCCCTGCCATCCCACTGAAAATATGTACTATTTCCCCACGGAGGAAAAGAGAGTATATGTGTTTGATTGGCTGGCTGTGTACTTTTACAGCACCCTGCCAGTCAGCACAGAGAGACATTTATATCTCTTGGCTTGAAATAAGTTGCTACAGCAATGACTCCCAATGTGTTGAGCAATCAAGAAAAACGTACGGTTGCGGTTGCTTGTGAGAAATGTCCATCACACCATATGCATAGTGCTGATATTTGGATGAGATTTTGCCATCCACCCTGCTAGAGGCAAAGGTCCATCATAGGGAAAGTCAGTGCATTAGACTGAGAGATGAAATAGATACTAATTGATCTTTGTTCTCATGTGAGAAACAAGAGCAAACTAGAGCCCACAGAAGCTTACACTTTTTTTCACACCTGACCTTAAACCAGTGTGGTTGGAGTTTTCCACTGTTGGTCAGAAGCTTGTTGATTTAGTGTCCTGAACCTCAACAAGGCTTAGAGTTCAAAATAAATTTGAATACCTTCTTTCTCTGATCAGATACAGATGAGCAGGGCTGGGAGGTAGATAACAATGAAGAAGATCTTAGTTTTTGTCCCTTGTGTGGCTACTGCCCCGTGAAATTGCTGCCTCCCCCTGAGAAATGAATGATGGGGTCATTTTTTGTTTCTGCATGAGGGATTGTCTACATTTCTTCAGCAAGTGCTAGAACTGTTCATTTTTATGTGGTTTTCTTTGGCTCATGCCACTATTAATAAGAGATTGCATAAAAATAAAAAAGATTGTCTAAAAAGCCCAAAACAGTAGCCAGCACACTGTAAGTGCTGTACTTTTCTGAGCCCCAGCTATGTGTAAAAAGCTCCAGTGAATTCTTTGTACCAAATATGCTTCCACAGTTGAGGGGGAGATGCTATGTTCCTTGGAGAGGGGGACATCCAGGTTTCCCTTGTTCAGCAGTGCCCTGTAAGAGGTTTGTTTTAAAAGTATCTAGATAAAAATTGAAAGATCCCTGAGGTTCCCCTCCAAGATTCTCTTTGCATTGTCTTCATGGCCCTGAGGGATGCTGGGCTCTCATAGGAGATTATGTCTTTTTTTGCTTCTAAAAGAAACCTATACTAAAGGACCATGTTTGGATGAACCCTGGAACCATACTGTGGAGAGATTTACCTTCCTCCTCCTCTGTGTTTGTAAGAACTGTGCTGTTTGTTGCATTCACCTTTGGTTGTTCAGACATAGCCACTGAAGGGATTGAAGGACCAAAACTTGAGAATGATATAGTAAATAAACAAACTGAAAGATAACCTGTTTTAGTAGATAGGTGAAATGGAATTATTTATTGTTTTTTTCAAATGGAAACAAAACATATAGCCTTCTCAGAATTTCTAGTTCTTAAATCTTTTTTTTTTCTGGAGCATAATTTCATACTATGTATGAATTATCTTTAAAATGAATGAACACTATTATTTCCCTGGAATTTTTATTTTGATCTCGGATACATTTTTCTTTTTCTGGCTTTGAAACATTATTTTTTTGTCTTTTTTAAATAGCAGAGTTTTCCATGGAATACAAACACTGGTTCCTAACCAAATAACAGAGCACAGGATAATGTTACAGTAAGCAGTTGGGGTTATTTTTCTCCAGAATCATTATTTCCATCTCCAGCTTCTCTCAGAGGTCATGGAGTAGACGACCTCCATGGTTGGAGTTGGTGGTGCAGAAAGAACTAGATGGGGCAGAAGACCACCATTTCCTTGTGCAAGTTCTGAGTTCTCAACAGAGTTTCTGGGCTGTAAGAGAGACTTGAGCTTTAACTGTTTGTTCATAGGTTCAACTTTGAAGTTAGATGAAAATTCCATCCTTGCCCCAAAACAGAGAAGCTTTGCATCTAGCTGAGCAACTTAACCTTTCTTTATGCAGTCCTGAAAGCAGTTGTATTATGTGTGGTTTTGAATTTTTAATAGATTTTGGACAAGCAGTTGGACATGGACCTACTGTGCAGTGACTTATAGTGCTTAGTCAATGACTTCAGAAAGGCAAGTCTCAGTCTGTAAGTGAGAACTGGGACCCTTTGATCTGATACCAGCATCACCCAGATTGCCTCTGCAGAAAGGTTTGATGCACCTTGGTACTAATGTTGGCATAAAGACTTGGGCTGCTAGTTCAGGGAAGCCTGTACTTGGAAAATATATTTCTGCAAGTTCATTTTGTCTACTTTATTATTTAGTGGTTATCTAAACTAAGAATTAGGGATATTGATCTCCTTTGGGAAATATTCCTAAAATTGGGAGTATTTTTGTGTTACTGGTTTGTTGTAGTGATAGTTTTGCTGCTTTGGAGAATATCAATCCAGGAGAACTATATTAATAAAGAAAGCATGCAATACTGAAATCCTTAATTTCCTTGGCAGCTTAAATGTCTTTATTTGTGATTTTTCTGTGCATGTCTTTTAATCAGTGTCATGCTGTGAAATCTGCCAATTCTGCCATGACCAACCCATGAAATTCGTCATTGCTGTTTCTCCAGTTTGCATGGGGCTTGCTGTATGGCCAGCAAGTGAAGTTCACAAGCCTGTGTTTTATTTGCATTGATCTCTGCTCTCCAAAAAATGCATGGCCTCTTAGTCTGGACTCCATACTAGTCTGTAACCCAAGGCTTAATATTTCAAAGTGATATTTCAAGTGATAATTATGTTCCTTTCTGAATGTGATTATTGGGTTAGGGAACACTGTGCTGTCAGTGGCGCTTACCTTAAATACTGGAGTTCATCACCTTTGTTTTTCAGCTTGCTCATATTTACTCAGTTTGGCATACAGGGGAGCAGCAAAAGCTTTCTGCAGAAAAGAGTTCAGACATTTTAAGTGTGTCATGCAGCAGAGGAGATTACTGTAACAGGCTCAGCTAAGGGCTAAATCCCCAATTTGGACTGCACATTCTATAGGAGAAAGTGAGGCTCTTACTAGTTGATATATAGTAATTATATAGTGAATTACAGCGTTATATAGTGAATTATAGGGCAGTGCTTTAGGGATAAAAATATGAATCTTTTGGCCCAGCAAAAGATAGTATGCTTAGTTTAACAATGAGATGATATTTTGACATTTATTTGAAAAAAAAATAGGTTTGGCTTTATTTTAAGTGTGTGGTCAGAATGAATTAATTTTCTCTTACTGGAAGAATACTTATCATAATGGATTCATGTGGTATCCATGTGCTTGTCACATGTTCTTTTTTATACACATCCCTCTAATTCCATTTCAATGCCACTTTAATTTAGCATTAGTTAATGGACTCCACATAAAGGTTGCTCATTTTTTATCTGGATTCTCCAACTAAATTTCTGGTATTTAAAACTGCTAAGCTGGAGAGGAGAGCACTAAACATTAATAGCAGCACTTTGAAAAATTAACAGAATTATCTTCCTTTTTGTCTGTTGATTCTGTTTTACTACTTTACAAATTAATAAGCAAAACAATAAGAGGCTAGAGATTAGGGATGAAAAATGAAATACATTGTTGGGAAAGACTGTACAGCTTTACCTAAGCATCCCAGTCAGCAGTGAGTCCTGGGCAGCATGAGAAGATGTGGAGTTCACCGCTGGTGGGCATGGTAGAACAAGAGTGAACAGTCACCTGCTCAGTAGAGGAAAGCTGCTAATATTAGGAACCCACTTGTATGTGCTTCATGTAGCTGACAGACATATCCACTTGTTGAGGCTGAATTAGGAGTCTTAACTGCCCAAATTATGTGATCTCATTTCTGAAGACACCTGCTTGCCTTGGACACCCACCTGAAAGTCAGGTGGGAATGTCTCCTAATATATATAATCTGCAGAGAGGTCCATGGGAGTTCTGCAGTTTAAGTTAGATATAATTTAGGTTTCACCCAGAGGCTGAAGACCTGAAATTGTTGAGAAATTTTTCCATTGACTTCACTAGGATTTAGTTTAGGTTGGATGGGTCCACTGTGTGGTGTGAGACAGCCCTAAACAAGCCAAGGTAGAAAAGATCCATTATGACAGCCAGTTGGGAAAAGAAAATACTTCAATGACTAAATTGGCTCCAGTTGTTTATTATCTATTATTTATTATCCCATAAAAGGGCTTTATCCAATAAGACTGGAGCTGAATTTTCATAGGACGTTTTAAACAAAAGTGGCTTCGTGTCAAATTTATGCTGGAAAGGTCAACATTAGTTTACATCAAAGGTTTGGGTTGTTGAGAAAAAATAACATAAGGTCATAATTTCAGCTTGTTTGAAGAGCTGCAATGAGCTGTTTGCCAGAGATTCGATCTCTGGTAAACAGGCCCCTCTAGGCTCACTTGGAAAACCTTGCAAATGCAGGGATGCTCTTTGCCCATTAGGTTCAGGATGAAAAGCAAGCCTGAAAGCTGCCTGTGTTTATATACTAAATTTGGTTCTTGTTTCTTTTCTTTTTTTTCTTCTCTTTTTTTTTTTTTAATCTTAAGAGTGAAATCACTTAGAGAAAAACAGAAACTGATGGAAAGTGGAAAGAAGAGAGTAGGTAAGAGGAAAGGGTCATGATGTTTAGACCCTGGCTTAATCTAGCTTTACAAGTGCATGGTGCAACTCAAAGTTGCAATAAAAGTTGTTGATCTTAAGGGGCCTTTTAAAAACTATGTTATAAACTAGAGACTGGAGCCCCTTTACATCAGGTGGAGGATGGGTCAGAATTGAAAGCTTCCTCCTGCAAGGGGAGAGGAAGGCCTTGCTTAGCCGAGGGAGGGCTCTCTGAGGGGCCAGGCTAGCACTGCTCACAAAGCTGGGAAGAGCCACCTTGGCCTGTTCTGAAGGCTGCCCGTGGCTGGTGCTCCCTGGCCTTTGGTGGCCCTTTTTTTGAAGTGTGGAGCTTTGCTGCAGGTTTTCCTGTGTGCTGTCGTGGCTTGTAGGCTGCTGGAATGGGCTGGCCTGTGTGCCAGACCTTTACATGGTCAAGGTCTCCTTCCTTACCCTGAAGAGGAAGATTTCCCATCCCCTCTGACTGTCTCTGCAAGCACACCTCTCAATTGCTTGGGGACCACTGAAATGTTAAAAGGACCTGGTCTAACACAAATACTGCAGCTGTTTGTCAGGCTTTAGGAATCCATCCATCCTTGCACATTTGGTTATTGGAGTGATGTAATTTCCATGCTTTCACACACATGGAAACTATAATATCTCATTACAGATGGAAGAGTCCGATGATTAATACACAAAAGAAGGTTGTCTAATTCCATGCAGTTTAAGAACTACCTTGAAAAAAAAAAAGACAGCAAGAACAATAGAGCTGTGAAGCTGTCTTTAACTCTGAGTGAACCTTGTGAGCCTCATTTATTGGGGTTGGAATATTGGGCCTCTGGGGCTTGTGGAAGGCCTAGAGTCCCTTAGGATCAAGTGACAGACCTTATTTTGGGAGTATCCAGTAATTAACCAAATCCTTTGAGTACTGTTACTCACAGTTCTGATTTTTACTCTAACATTGGTAGTGGTACTAATTTTTAGGTTTCTTCACAGACTTCTATTCATTACCCCTCAGTGATGTGCTAATTAGAGCAGCCAAATGCTACAAATGAGTCTGTGTTTGCGATTTTTCAAGGACTGGAGTCTAATCATTTTCTCCACCGCTATAAAGATGTCATGAGGTAATGTGTAAAGTTATGCTGTGGGAAACCAAACAGAGAAGAGAGGGAGATAAAGCATTCAAGGGTGTCTGATTTAACTCCACAGAATGCAGTCATGCTCCTGCACTCTGGGCTGGAGTAGGGGGTGTGTGCAGGGTCCTCTGCAGCCTTGCACTTTCAGTTGCATCCATGGGTTTTTCCCTCCTAAAAAGAGACATACTTTAACTCTCATAAACATTTATTTAATCATCTGAGTCTGGAAAGGGACACCTCCAGAAAGCCTCCACACAAACGTCTGTTCTTCAGAATAGGCAATAAACAAAGTCTGCTCTTCCTCTGCCAAAACCCAAAATCCACCTAACTAGACAAAAATCTATGAATAAGGAAATGCCCAAAGAAAATACATGGATTCAGTCTCTCTTTCCTTAAAATACCTTCCACAGTGAAACAAAAATAGCCTGTTTTCTTCTACAGAGAAGTGCTCCAAAGCAGAATCTAGTGTTTGAAGCAGCTGAGCACATTAGGTGATACACAGCAATTCCATCAGACTTGGGAAAGCACAGGATAAGGAAATTCTGCTATCTGAAGTTAGAATTACATCCTTGCAGTGTGCTTCATCCCACCAGATTTGAGTCACTTAAAAAGTAAGGCATTTCATCCAAGATTAGATTGTCTTCTCTAATCAGGTGAGAAGAGTAGTTGGGGGATCTCACCTGCCTTGTCAGTCTTACTTGAAACTACATTTCAATTTATATTGAACGAGTACTATACCTTCCAGTAAGGGTTTAAGCTGGTGTGTTTACTCATGGGAAGTGACATCTTCTTTCAACACATGCAGTTCCCTGTCCTGCAGGATCTAGCCCCCAAAAGCCAACACTTTTCTAGTGGGGTTTATCTGTGATTAACAGAGCAGCTTTGTGTACATACTGGGTTTTGAATTTTTTAGCAGAGAAACGATCCAGGGCCTCAACACAGCATGAGGACTTCACACTTAACACACATGGAGGCTTCCCTTAATTGCATTGACCCCATGCTAGAGCATCATACCTAACACACAACAGAGACAAAAGCAAAACTGTTCACTTATCCACTCAAGGACTGAATAAAACCATTATGAAAAAGTCATCCTGCTTTTCTTGGACACAGTGGCAAAAATTGCTCTCTTCAGCAGTTTAGGACTGAAAACTCTTCTCTCCACTGCCCTTTTTTGTGTGTTCCTTTATGCTTTATAAAAAGGTTTGAAAATTGTTCTGTAACACTGTTTGACTTGATCTGTGATGATGTATGCCAGAACATGTCAAAATAATTGTGTGGTGACTATTCTGGGTTAAGGAGAATCATATTTAATGTTACTAATTTTCACATTATTTCACCCATAAAAATCTTTCTAGCAGCAAAAGTTTTATTGCACTGTATTTCAGAGTCTCTAATTTATTCATGGGATAAATGTTTCATATAATGAATTTTCTAGTAAATGTATTCTGAAATTCATGCAGAAGCAGGACCATTGTAAAACTGCACAGAGTTGTGCTAAAAGAGATGGATTTCCCCCACTGGAAAGTTTGGAGGGCAAATTGTATAGCTTTCTGCCCTTATAGCCCTAGTTTGTTCATTTATTAAAGTTTTGCAGAGCTTTAACACCATTATTATTAAAATACTACTGCCACATGTTATGCAAGTTAGATTTTTTTTATTCTCTTTGCACTAAGAGAATATTATTAAGCCCAATGTTTATCTTGATCATGAGAATTAACCATTTTTTTGCTGATTACGCTGAATTGTCTTTGTTCCCGCTTCACATTGTGACACTCACAGGTAGGGAGCAAGAGGTCTTGAAAACTCATATTATTTTTTGCTAGAATAAGGCACTTTGTTAGAGATGTGCAGTGTTGAAGAAGAAGCAGAGAAGAGCTCTGTACAGTCTAATTCCACTGTCTTTTCCTGATGTCTTGTTTTTCTTATGCCAAAACCAGCACCTGCATGAGGTGACGTGTACAGAACAGCACAGAGATCATACGGGCAGAACCGCAAACGCTCTATTTGTCACCACAGGTTTCTCCCTGAGTCCGTGTAAAGTCATTTGCCTGTAAACTGCCTCTTGCTGCATACACCAGGTACCAAACCCAGTATTTCTAGTGGTTTAAAAATCTCACACTCCTACAGCAGAGAAGTAAGCAACAGATGTTCTTCAAACGCTTCACTTTACCTTACCTTAGAGATCAAGGTAGAAATTCCTGATCTTAGAGATTACACATCTCAGGTGATACTGAAAAGTCATCTTAACCATGTTGTGCTGCATTGGTGGGAAATCTGTGGACAAAAATCATCTTGAATGGCATAATTATGTCACAAAGGCACTTATTCTCAAAATGTATAAGTGTCAGTGACAAATTCAGTGCCAGTCAAGTTGGTTATTAACAATTTGCAGCAAAGCAGATCTACCCTACTGCCATGCCATATAAAATATACACAATGGCCAACACTAATCTAATCTTTAGCTATAGTTACCTCTATATTCAGAAGTAGCACCCATAGATTTCTGACTCTAGGCATGAGAATATACAGAAGTGGCACCATTTTTTAAATGTTGGCTAGTTAGCAGGGATCAAAATAATAAAAAATGAGGGATCAGATCCCAAACTGGTGTTAATCGGTGTCAGTGATACTAGGGTCTGTTTAACAAAAAGTCTACAGTCCACTGTTACTAATTATTAGTGCTGCTCCATAACCTTCAGTATGGGGAAGGCAAACGTTTAGCAGCAGTTGGGGAAAGGAAGTATTGCTGGTCTCTGTGGTGAATGGAGTGGGTATCTGTAATCTGGATGGGTACAGGCTCCTGATGTCATTTCTTTAAGGCTGCTTCTTAAATAAATGAGGCAACTGTAGCCCATTCTGCAGCTCTGTTTTAGTATTCTTTTAGGGTATGGAAATCTTAAGATGTGAATCTCTGAGTGACCAGATGCATAGGAGCAGGTATTAAACTGCCGCTATCTAATTGATATATGCTGCCATCAGTTCTGACCCAGGTAATAGCACAGCTAAAACAATTTTGAGTGGGTCGAAACATCCCTGGAGTACTTACTGCAGTGATATAAAAATCTTGAAGCAATGTGTCTTTAGCCCTGTAAATCATGTTAGACTTAATGAAACCTTCTGCAAGAGTATTCCATATCTATGATGCATTCAGCTGCAGTCTGTTGACTTTTTGTGTCTGGTTTTAAAAATTATGTAAACTTCTGATGATGTGCTATAGCTGATAGGATTGAAAAATAAGGATTGCTTTTTAATGGTTCATTTTTTGTGGAGATCCTAATAATTGTGCAGGAATTTCCTGAGATCCAATGTGTTTCATCCTAATGTTTTGATTTCTTTTGCCCAGAGGAATTTTTCCTTATAAAAACTTTGAAACCAGAGATGTGTCTGTTGTGTACACAATATCGGTTTCAGCTGGTTTGATACAATTGAGTCAGACCAGCTTCAGACTCGTGTTGCTTCAGTACATAAAATTTATCTGCCTTATATTTACCAGCGAGCTATAAATGTTGTCCTTTGGAAGGGAAGTTGCTAGATAATGACAAGAGAAAGATAACAGGTGAGACTGCAAACACATAAGCATACATTCTTCCCTCCATATGCCCACATAAATCCTTCTGACATTAATAAGGACAACATGCATGTAGTGAAAAGCTGACAAGACTCCATAATAAAAGTTATGCAATACGAAGCACTTAAAACACCATATCAGACTGTTTCCAAATATTTTCTTATCATTATTACTGTGTTTAACATACACAAAGGTCTTAATTTCTTATAAATTAGGGTTGTGCTGTGGATTTTCCTAATTTATCTTTCCTTATTAGTAGCAGTTTACTGCTGGAAGAGAAGCAAATTCTGTTACCTTATTCCTGAATATACCTGGACTAGATGAGTTCAGCAATTCCAAGGAACTTTGTTTTGTTCAGGGTTTCAGAGGTATGTGCCCAAGAGCTTTACTCCACTCTGATGCACACTTCTGCCTAGGATATTTGGGTACACTAGGCAATTTCAAATGCTTACTTTAAAAAAAAAAGAGCCTGACTTTCAGAGAGAACATCCAGCAATTTTGAAATTCAAGCTGGACTTCCTCTAATTAAGCCACACAGACTGATAATCATTTTGGAAAATGTGGTTTGTAATGCCAAAAGTCCTATCCTGCATTTAAACCCAACCATTTATCAAACTGGATGTAGTCACCAACAAGCATTTAGAGGCAGACAAAAGGTTCTTTCTCAAAAAATCATGAGACTGGCTTAGTTATCATGACATTTTAAAAAGTAATAAGGTCTTATGTGCTATTATTTGCTTTCTGGTTTCCAAATGAATAAGGGTAACATTCTGAAGCTTTTCTCTGGGACTGTGTAAGCTAGAAATCTCTTAAATAAATTGAAACTAGCTTCTTCATGTGAATAAATGATGTAGTAGCTTAGGCTTTAGAAGAAGCACCAAATGTCTCAGAACTCTGTAAATCTGGTAGGCTAGCACTGCTTCTTCAAAGGTGGTAGATTTAGTCTAATGCTTGCTAGGTGAAGGTAAATACCTCTAAAAAAATAATGTAGCTATCTTAAAAATGTAAAGGTCTTTACTCCTGTAGTTGGCATCAAACAGATACCACTTGATTCCATAAACAGAATGTTTTGTTTCACAAGAGGTCTCAGAAATCATATTCTGCAATTACCTTAATCTTAGCAAACGCAGTGTTGTTTTACCATGTAATCAAAAAGCTGTTGTATGCTGGGCTGTTTTGAAGGGAACTGACATGCATGTAGAGTGTGTTTTGAGGGGCAAATATGGAAAGAAGTTGCCATTTAATGGAAACAAACATTTTTAGTATAAAGCTTTCCAGTTCTATAAATATTAGGCTTTATAAAAACAAAGCCCATACTTGGTTCTGCGGTGTCTCACTGAATTGTGTCTTTTTAAACCCTTTAGAAACATTAAACCAGTAGCCCACATAACTCTTGACTTCTTGTCAGGAGAAGTTTTCTCTTGAGTTCTGCTCATGGGCTTTAAAAATATCCCTGGCTTTGCCCTGTTGACTGTGGCAAGTCAGGAGAGAAGCAGAAGCAGCAGAGCCCTCTGTGGTGTAATGCAGGAGGGAGCACACCACAGGACCCACTGATCTTGTTGGTAAGACTGTAAGAAAAACTGACAGCTCCCACCACTCCATGCTGGCTGGAATTCCTCCTCTGTGTAGGCTTTTATTGTCATACCACCTTCATTATTATTGTTAATTGAGTTGGTAAATTAATACAAGTCTTAAGCTACCAGTAGTGAACCAAGGATGTTAGAGAGAGAAAAGGTTGTTTTGGTTTTCCTGGGTCAGTGAAGAGCTGAGCTCTGCTGGTTTCTCCCTCTTGCATCTCCTCCTGTCCCTGGGCAGAGCGATAGCTGTCCTTCAGCTGGTGGCTCTCCTTAGGTGACATCCTGTAGCGCTCTGGGTCATGCACTGAGTCCTGCATGTAACTGTAGTTGCTCAGCATCGTGAGGGAGTTAGGGTGCTGGGTCTTCTGCTATGGGTCCGTGCTGCAACTCTAGTTACAAGACAGCCTGTCTTTGTTTGGAAACAAAAGTACAGTTTATTTTAATAGTATGTGAAAATGCTTAAAAAGAGAGGGGTAAAGAACAATCCACATGCATTTCCATCTCACAATGGGGCTTATTGTCCCCTTGAAGCAATGCAGGCTGGCCTAATTCCCTTAGTCACCTTCTGTATCTGTAAAAGTCAATACACAGAGCTGATTCCCCTGAGCAGTTCCCACTCTGAAGAGAAATTCTCCTTTTAAGCAGTGATAGTTTTGTGTTCCTGGCTGTTCTGGGTGAAACCTGTCAAGTATGCTTACCAGAGGTAAAGCCATTGGCTTTCAGCACATCAGTGCAGTGTGCTGCCAGGGATGATCTTGAGCAGTTTTTTCTTTGTTTCTTTGGCATGTTGACTTCACTTTACAGAACTTGAATGGGCAGGATTGTGCCATATAAATTGCAGTTGGATGATATGGTCAACTTATCCTGTACATTTCTCCCAGGTTTAGGTACTCAACTGATTTTCTTGGGTGACCATACCTTTTTTAAAATCTGCCCAGACCTCCCCAGTGACATGTGCTGGTGGTGAATGCTTCTGAAGATCTGACCCTTATGAGAAATACACAGACCCTACAGTAGCAGTACTCTGTGATATGGTATTGATAAGACAAGGGGTAATGGCCTCAAGCTGAAAGCAGGTTGGGTTACATTAGACTTTAGAAGAAATTCTTTACTATGAGTGTGTGACACCCTGGCATAGGTTGTCCAGAGAAGCTGTGGCTGCCCATGGATCCCTGGCAGCGTTCAAGGCCAGGTTGGATGGGGCTTTGATTACCTGGGCTAGTGGAGGGTGTCCCTGCCCATGCAAAGGGGTGGAAATAGATGATCTTTGAGGTTCCTTCCAACCCAAACCGGTATGGGATTCTATGGTATAAGTAGTTTCTTTTGCTGTCTAGACCACCAAATCACACTGTGAGAAGAGGTCTAACTAAATTCCTTAGCACTCTCCTACAGGACACCTGGTTAGCCACCAAGTTTTACAATTTCTGGTTCAAGCCAAATAAAGGATCCATCCCAAATAGAGTTAGTTGTCAGAGGTGTCAAACCCCATGGTAGAAGGCATATCTGAGAGCAGTGAGATTTTCTGGATAAATTCCACCTTTTGTAGCTCTTTGTCAGTCACCACTGTTGATAGCTAAGGTTGCTCTCCAAGCATTACTTGCCAAAGGCAGCTGTACCCATTAATTAATAGTAGGGAATCTGCAAATCCTCCAGTCAGTCCCTTCTCAGCACTGTTCCTTATCCACAGAACATCCCTTCTGTCTCTCCTGCCCTGAGTCCCTGCCAGGTGTGCAGTAGGGTGACATGGAGGGTACCATTCAGC
Organism: Heliornis fulica; assembly: GCA_013399135.1. Lineage (NCBI taxonomy): Eukaryota > Metazoa > Chordata > Aves > Gruiformes > Heliornithidae > Heliornis > Heliornis fulica. Next base: position 157,179 of record VXBZ01012075.1, on the reverse strand, counting down.
ACAGCTGGAGGGAAACAAGTTCTCACTCCCTGTAGATGCAGAAAAACGGTTTGAACATATTGGTGCTGGGGGTAGTACCTGCCTTAAAACAGAGGAACACTGTGCTGTCTTCCCTCATGTGGGACATTCTGTGGAATATAGTCAGCAACTGAAGGAGTAGATCTTCCCTAAAGCCCGTTCCAGAGAAAGTCTGTCACACTCAGACGCTGTAAACACCAACTTCTTTATCCCAACCCTCCCTACATAGCCCCTCCACATCTCTGTCCTCTCTCAGCTTATGATATCCATTTTTATCTTTCCTGTTACATCACTCCCACCACACTGTATTAATCATCTGGCCACTATCACATTACACTTAATAAACGAACAGGATCTAATACAAAAATCCCTCCAAACCAGATGACTTAATACTCTTTCATGCTTAACTCTTTATTTTATTCCACAGATGTGTTGCAAACACTCCAGAGTGTTCTGTAGTGGACAAAATGCTTTTAACAAAGATAGTTTAAAATATATGAATTTATATAAGCTATTTTAAATACTGCTGTTCTTTTCTGCTTGATGAAGTATTTTACATTCTGTCTTCATTGTAAAAAGAGACAAAACTATTTTTGTGTGCAACAAAAAGGTTAAATCCCACTAAGTTATAAGCCTAGTTTAACATGTGGCTCTAAGGTTAGGAGATACTCTCAGGGCAGTCCATGTCAGAGCTGAGACAGGCCCCACTAATGATAGTCACAGTACTCCCTTTCCACTGAAACACCCTGTTTTCAGGGGCAAAATGCATCACCTTCAGGAATGCAAGTTCAGCTTTGCTGGGAGTCACTGGGTCCATGCCGAGCCTCTCCCCTGTGTGTTTTCATGCTCCCTGACCCAGCATCACCTTCTCCTGTGTCTTTGTAACTCATGCAAAGTTGCATTTGGTTTTGGTCTTTCTTGGCCCTGCAGCACTCCCAAAACCCAACTCTGGGTTTGATAGATGGATCTGCTGTGCCGCTTTCCCCACAGGACCTCACACTTGGGCTCTGCAACCCCCTTCTGACCCATTGTCTTTCCACGGTGCCCCAGTTGTTCATGCACGCTCCCAACACTTGCTCTCCGTGAGCACCCTGCAAGTTAACTCCTCTTTCCAGAAGTGCCACCAGCTCAGCAGGACACCCTCGAGGCGCACCTGGCAGCCCATGAGCATGACTCTGTGTGATACCTCCCTACGCCGGGAGGCAGAGGAGAGGTGTGAGGCACCACAGTGTATGAGCGCTGTGCTTTGTCTCTGCTGATGTACCCCACTGCTGTCTCTACTGAAGTACCTTGCAAGGAGCATACAGGTGGCATTAGCAGCATCTCACCCCTGGATTGTGTTCTGTAGATACACCACATCAATACCACAGGTGCTTTTCAGTGTCAGTTCCATCTTGTCAGCCCTTGCATTTTCATCACAAAACCATCTTGAAGGTCTTTTCCAACCATGATGATTTTGATTCTCTGAAAATGGGTATAGAAAGAAGCCGGAGATGATCGAGCTCTTGGTCAGAAATATTTACATGGAGAAGGCCCCACATACCTGAAGGTACCAATGAGTGCTATGTGGATGTGCTCTGTGGGCTGTGACACATCACCTATGCTGGGGGAAAGAAGCCCTTAGTGAGAAATTGCCTAGGAGAGAGAAGCAATGGGGTTTTCTGAGCAGGATTTTGATAGGGTTATAACAGCTGATTTAAACACCTTCCAGTAATTTCCTTTATTTACTCACAGGAGAATCTTTTATTTTCAAGAAAGAGAATGGTCATTTAAGTGAGACTCAAAAATTTTCAGTGTTTTAGGTTTACCTGGGATGTCCTTACACTTAGCTGTCAATCACTAAAACAGTCAGGAATTTTTACCTTTTAGATTGCAGTTTGTTCACCCAAAAACATTCTGCAGAACACATTATGTTTCTAAATTGAAATAGTAATGACCCTTGTATGACTGTGAAAGATTAAGCTCTGGGCTTTGAACACATCAGAGGCTTAAAAACACTGGTAAGTAGGTGTAGCGTTAGGTGATTAAGAGAAGGGTGAACTTTGCATCTGATGTAGCTCCCATAGAGCTTTCCTGGAAAATGTAAACCAAATTACCCAAGTACTGGAAAATTGCATTTGAAAATAATAACAGTATCATTTAGTTTGATCTTGCAGACTGACAGCTGGAGGAGACTCGGTCTGTTGCCGAACCCCCAAATCAACAAGTCTTGTTGTCTCTTGACACACATGGACGGGGGTGTGAGAAGCTGCTCATTTAAGACCAGCAAACAGCCACTGCTGTGAATTTCTAATCCTTTCATTAAGTCTTGCTCTCAGTGATTGCTGGCTTCATTCACTTTCCTATCTTTTAATTCACTATCTCCTAAATTATAATAATTGAAAACATATTAGCACCAAGAGGGGAATGGAAAAAGCTAAGTAGACAATCACCTTGTAAACATCTTGTGATGGTGATGGCTATTAAACAGGAACGTTCAGTACCAACTGAGGCACAGGCGAGCTTATCCAAGCAAATCAATGCAAGTTAATCTTTCAGTGTCAGCTGGCTGAGTTTTGGACTAGTGATGAATGCCTTGACTGGAAAGATGAAATGCTGGAATGCCAGGCACTGCTCTGACAGCTACAGATGGTGCCAATTACTGCCAGTAGAGCCTGTCCTGCTGTGAGCCCAAGATGTCTGATTTGTGGTCACAGAAAAATGAAAAAGAGGTTTCCCAGCTGGGCCTGTCACCTGTCCTATATTGCTCCGTAGCAAAAATGGTATTCGTGTTCTAAAATCAAATTTCTTTGTATATTTATGCTAATGATCCCACTATGCAAATTACCAGACATATGCCTCGGAAAGATGCAGAAAATAGATATTTTTTTCCCTCCCTTGATTAAAATAAACTTCAGAAATTCTACAAAAGTCAGAATAAAATGCAGCGTTGAAATAAAGGGGAAGGAGGGTGAAAGGAGGAGGAACAAGTAATTCTATAGCCCAGGCAGGCATTCTGTGCTTAATTTTTCTCCATGCAGTTGAAAGGAGGTTGCAGGCTGTAAATCAGAACAGAATCTAGCCCATGGTCTCCAGCCTCACCACACCGAGCCCGAATGTTAATATAAGCCTTTAGTTTTCCTTTGTACGTTTGAGCCTTTTTGTGTTTGTTTTTCATGTGCCGTCTTATTCCACCGCTATCCAAGCTATACAAATTGTCATTTATTGCACTTTCACGTTATTTCCTGCCTCTGTGATATTTAAAAGGATTAGTCTAGACATCTGTGATCTGTAATTGGCTTTTTCCATGAAAGGGGATCAGCTGTAAGAACTTAAGCAACCCAGACTTATTTTACTTGTGATACTTGAAAGCCTTCTGGACAGAGCACCTTTGCTGCAGTGATTTAACACCAGGTTACTCAGTGTGCAAATGCAGCTTCAGCCAGCCCTTTGCCACTGAATCCACTGTGACTTTATCCACCTGAAAATAGCCCATGTGTTTTAATTAAAACACATTTTGAAGTAACTAGTTCCAGCTTTGGCTTGCTTCAGTGTTGTGCTGTGAAAGGGGACCCGGTAGAATACTCAAACTCTGAAATATATTGCCATCCTGCTTTTATTTATATATTAAATTAACAATAGCATAGTAATTATTCTTATTGGAGCATGAAATACAAATCTGCCTCTTTTTCCCCATCCTTGGAACTTATTTACCACGATTTGCCTAATTGTTAAGAGCTAGTAGATGGGGGTTGGGGCAGATGACTTATTTCCATTTTATTAGACTCAACCTTTGCTAATGAAGCTATTTTTCCCTCAACTTCAAACACAAATGTTCAAGCAAATTTTAGAATTCATTTAACAATAGCAGTAAATCAGTGGACAAACTGTACTATAAAAATAACACTTAGAGCAGCTGTGGACTGGAGTGAGCCAAAGTACCTTTAGGTCCTGGCTTCAATCAGGGAGTATTTGGTGCTTTCAGATAACTGCTCAGTTACCAGTTTTAATTCCACCATGTAACTTGTGAGAACTGGTACCCAGAGCTCCCAATAGCCATGAATGATAGATGGTAAGCTTTCAGGTGACTAGTATTCTTTCAGTATTTGGGAATAAATGGTGATGATAAAATGAGAAATGGGAAGAAACCACAACTCCTTAATTTTTATCTTTTGACCTTTTATCAAGTGTTGAGGAAGGTTAAGACACCTGGGAAACTTGGGAAGATTTTCAGTGTGTCCATGAAGAGCTGTAGCTTTCATGTGCCTGTTGCCCGAGAGTGCCATCAGGTTTCAATCTTTTATTTGTTGCCGGGTTTGCTCTCCCCTACATGTAGTTATTAATCATTAAAACCAAAGTTATGGGGTTTGCTGACAAAGGTCTCAGGCTCTTGTAGAGTCCTCAGTTTTAGCACACAGCAGTGAAGCCACTTGCTTTTACTGGTTCCCTTATTCTATGTAGGTTGCCTGTATTTAAAGACATTATCAGTAATATAAATGCACAGAGATTTTGCTGGCCTAGTAGCAGACTAGGACGAATCACATAAAGAGCTGTTACCAGAGCAGATGAGATCCACAGGCTCATTCACAGGTACAGCTGTGGGGATTATAGATTTGATAACACAAAAAAGTCTCTCAAGCTCCTTTTTAGCAGGAGCGTGAAGGTGGTACCACAGAGGGTGCGTTCCGGGCCGCTCACTGTGCAGACGCTGTGCTGTCACCCCATCGGCCCTCGGCGGATGCGCAGCGGGGGGAGCCCGGGCAGCTCCCACGTGCCCCATGTCAGAGAGTGCCACTAGGCTGCAACCTCCTATTTGTTAACGGGCTTTCTTTCCCCTGCCCCTAATTATCTAACAGCTAAGCCCACATATATAGGTTTTGCTGCCAAGGGTCTCAGCTCCTCGTAGAGAATTATTTCGGTTGTCTTCTGAAGCACTTTTTCATTTCCTGACTGCTGGCAGAAGAAGGATAAAAAGAGTGAAAGCCACAGCAGTGGGCCCCCTGAGCACAGAGTTTTTTGGGGCAGATATGCTGTTTTGTGTAACATTAAACCTGGGGAGATACTTAACCACTTTGCCTCAGTTCAGCATGTCTAATACTTGGCACAGATCTGCGTATTCGTGTTTCATTCAGCTTGGCTAACAGCCAGCATAGAGACTCTATTTTCATTTTTGAATTTCACTTGGCAGATTCTTAAAAGTCACTGGAGAACTTTGCCTGGGTAATAAAAAGCAACTTTTTTATTGAAAACTAATTATTTTTTCAGCTCCATGTGCCAGCTGTTTAAAAATGTTGTGGTCACGTTAGCGCATACTTTAATTACAGAGTTCTAGAAAAATGCAGATCCTATTGTGAAATGTTCCTCACAGCAGTTAATATGCCACTTATTTTCAGCCATGTCCAAACTGTTAAAATACACCGATAGATTTTTTTTTTTGCTATAATTAAGTATCAATTAAACCCAAATGCACAAATACCAGGATACAGCATCTGCCTGTTTTGCCTGGTAAATTGTGAATTTGAGGCTAGAAGACCATGCTTTTGTATATGTGCAAAGATGTAGATGATTCTGAGTGAGGTTTTCAGAAATGCTTAGGACCTTCCCAGTCTCTAGAACACCAGACTTGAGGTACTTCTTCTGTTCCTAAGGAAAATGCCTTTAGGCATCCCTACACATCCTTAGTCACCCAAATGCTTTTGAAAACCAAGTGTGAGGAGACTCTTAGGATCCTGTGATGAGCTCTGCTAGCTCCGGACACAGCTTGGGAGAAGCTGGGCCACTTGGTGCAGCAACACAGGACACAGTGCCAGAGACCCAGTTTTCTTGGCAGCTGTGTCCCCAAGATGGATGGGTTTAGGTCGCAGGAAAAGAACAGGAGTGATAACAAAAGAACAAGGAGAAATGCTACACGGACCAAAGCAGGAGGCCTTTTCTCCTTTGAAGTGAGCACCACAGGGACGGTGGGAGCTGGGTTCCTCCACGCAGCTGCAGCTTCCAGCTTTCCTGCCTTCACCCTTCCTGTGTGACCTGGCTTCCTCCACGAAGGAAGCGTTTCGTCCAACACACTCTGTCGCATGAGACTTCATCTTTCACAGTGCCAGCGTTCGCAGAGCATTTGGCCTGCCAGATGCTGCTTCAAATTAAGGATGGGTCTGAGCCAAAATCTTGGGTTCAAACACCTTCAAACTTTGGGAAAGTTTGCATCCTGGTTTTATGGCTTTGCTCTATCCCTGCTTCATTTCAGTCTTACCTAGTTATAGTTTTTATATTCTCCTGCAAGCAGAAGCTGCAGAGAAATGTAACAGGAACAGAGTGAGTGGATGTGCTGTGGAGGAATAGTAAAACTTTGCCTGGCTGGGCACATACCCACTTTCCTTGGCCAATTTATTGAACATATACAAAAGGATTATTCAATGGACAAGAACAGTCCCATCTTTTTAATGCTCTATTCTCGGTCATACCTTTCATATAAAAATAGAGTACCTTTTGTCTGTTGTATTTGCTTTGTTCATGTAAAAACTAGTATGTTGCATTATATATAAGCAGACCTTTTATATAAGTATATAAACACTAGAGGAAAATGGGAAAACAGATGGCAGGTAATAAAGCCATTTAAAGGTGTTGCTGGACATGCAATGCCAGATATGTATGTTTCTTCTCCATAATCTTTTTAATTACTCTTTGAGTCTGTCTAGATTGCATCTGGCATCATGTTTCCTCTCATTGTTTTGAACCAGACTGAAGACTCATTTCACCTGCATTCCTGCATTTTAAGTGTTGTAGTAGTAGAATACATTAACACAGCAAACTGTGTAGGCACAATATTTGCTTATAGTAAGTTATACCTAATTTATGTCCTTAGAGACAGCTCTAGCTGTTATAAGTAGCCTGTCCTAGAAGTAAACAAAATAATATGGAAATGTCAAACCATTCTGAACATGTAAATTTCAAAACCATTTCTTTGACTGCCCAATGTGTCAGAATAATGCAGCTAAGGATGTCTTAAAAACCTGAAAAACCCAACCAGCGTGGCTGTTTTGATACTGTGCAACTTGACATTTTCTCCCAGGAAATGGTAAAAACCAAGGTGATGAACCAGTTTAAGGTAAAGAGAGAAGAAACAAAAAGTAGATTTTAATGAGACATGTACAAATTGTTCAGCACAGAGAGAGGCACATTATGCCAGCACTTTGTCACCGTAAATATTGCAGATGTCATTCCTCCAAGTTTGTCCTGGAGCATTATTACAACAAAACATACAAACATGCAGCCAAATCTTTTTGGTTGATATTAATGCCTTTGGGTCAGTCAGTGCTTGAGCAGGGAATCCAGATCTGCCCCACAATCAAATAGGTGTTAGGGCCCAAGACTGCTGGCTGCAGTGATTGAGTCTGTGCAGATACTGGTACTGTGTGGTAGGTATCATTTGGCAGTTGGTGGCTTTTGCCCGTAACACAGAGAACAAAAAGCAAAATCCTAGTGGAGCTGTGACCTGTGTTGGGAGCTGTGATCCCCCATGTGCCTTACCCAGCCCATCTTACAGTGAGCAGCAGGGATGGCCCAAGGAAAGCCAGCAGGTACACCCAGGTATGGGGGGCAGCCAGCCAGGGACAGCCATACATTGAACAACTGCAGCCCCACCTGCATGGCACCGGTATGTCTCAGCCCCTGCCACTGGCTGCGCTTGCAGTCGTACAGATGGCCCTATTGAACCAAAAGGAAGGTGTAATCTACTGCCTGTCAAATGTCCCTGCTGTCACTGCAGGCAGGCAAACCCTGCAGAGCATCTGGGCTGACTGGCAAGGTGCGTGGCTCCTGGTGGGCTCTGCCTGGCCAGCTGAGCAAGAGGGATTGAGTCACAAAGTAAGAGACTCACATGGGACCTAGCAGAAGAGAGGACAGAAGAGAACTGGCTCAAGAAAGCCCTGGTGGAAACAGGGGAAGGCTCCTTCTTGCTGGGGAACTGATCTTTACAAGCAAACATGCCTCTGCATCTTTAGCATCCCATCACTCAGTACCTTATACACCCCACACCAGGACTTTATTCATTTAGTTCACTGTCCTTCCACACTTTATTACCAGATATTTTAGTTAAACAGCAGGAGCCTAACAGCTTTTATTGTTGTTCCTATCACCCTGCAGCCATCAGTCCCCTTTGCCAATTTATTTCATGGTTACAGTGGTTCAACTAGGGGCAGAGGATCGGCTGTTTCTGTCTCTGCTGGTGTATCACCTGTGTTCTTCAGTGTGTTACAGGGAAGCCTGTTTGCTTTGGGGTGTGCTTCTGCCTGAGCTTTCTCAGGAGGTGCATGGCCACGAGTCCTGTGGTGGGTGTCCCGCAGGCAGCATCACTGGCTTCCCCCACAGCAGGTGGCAAAGCTCCAGCTGAGTCTTACAGAGGTGAGAAGGGCCTGTAAGAGAAAACTAGCAGTCTTGTCATGTTCCTTCTTACCAGCCAGCGCTGGGTTCAGTGAGACCTATCAAAACCAGAGCGTTCTTGGATGTTTCAAAAACTCTATTTCCCTCTTCAGATTTTGCCAGGCAGCAGTTACTTTTCTTCATGCTATATTTAAAAAATGCAGTTGAGCAAAAAGTTCATATTTTCTTAAAACTTGATCATTCTTTATGAATTACCAATGTTTAATTTTTTTTGGCTGCTAGGCTTTTTTGGAAAGCTGCCATCTTCTTAATGTATCCGTGTGTACATACGCACTCCCAACCACCAGTGAATGTAATTAATGTTTGAAAATTGTGGCTTTCAGTCTCACAAGCATAAAGAAATGTTTTAATTTGACAGTATGGCTGACAAAATACTAATTTGTTTTGGGACAGACCCTCACCTAGTTGCGTGGAGACAAGCTCAAATAAGAAGCAAAGCCTTTCCAGAGTTTCCAGCAGGAGTAAATATCAGATTGGAACCTGCTCTTAGAAAACATCCACATCCATTATAATTATTCATTTGTAATATTAGCAATTTCCAGTAGTATAATTCGATAAAACACTCACGGTGCAATTAACTATTAGGAGAGAAAATGAAAATTAAGAGCAGCAGTATAAGCTTCTTTTATTTAAGGCAGTTTGGTGAGCCTATGAAAAATAAGTGTATATTCTATTTTTAGTACAAAGGACTAAAGTGTAAAGGCTGTCTAAGTGCAAACAGAGAAAAATACAAATTTTATGAATAAGATATGATGGACTACTTTCAGGAGTCAAGGTAATTGTAAAAGATCTATCTGGGCTAATGTGGCTGCTTTATATTTTTGTCATGCCTTTGTAACATTGGAGATCATTAGGAACTGTCTCCAGGGAAAGAGACCTGTGTCTAAAATCAGTTTGGGCCCATTATCTTCGGTAAGAGACTGTCTATACCCCAGGCATCCTGAATCCTCTATTTACTGGGGGAGGAAGCACATTATGTAATGGATATTAATACAGTGGGACCCCACATTTCTCGAGCTCATTAATCTGAATGACTCGGAGAGTTGAACGTCAGTCTGTTACTACCTCTGCTGTGCCTGCTGCTCCTGCTGCTCTGTGGGGCTTTTGCATCTCCTGCCCTCACTGTAGTTATTGTTCCTTCTGTTTTGTCTCGTTCTGAAATACTCATTCGCCATGAAAAATCCTTAGCAGACAACCTAAAGGGTACGTGGTGGCACGAGCAGGCGCCACGGCGTGAACTGTGGTGACGGTGTCCCCAGGATTTGCAGTTAATGAGGTTCCTCTGCTGTCGTGTGCATTACAGGGAGGAGAGGCTGAAGCCAATGGAGGCACACACCTTCCTGATAGTGGCCAGCCATATGCTTGGGGAGGTGCTGGATTTGAGCTTAGCAGCAGCCTAGCTTGTTATGGGGTCCTAGGGCCAAGTTTCTTCCTTTACAGCAAGCTGTCCTTAAGCACACAATTTTTAGCTGTTCCTCTAAACACAGTGGTAATGTTGAAATAATGCAGCACACAGCTATGTAATCTAAACTAGAATATGACTCTGAGATGCTAGTGGACATGTAACACTAGCATTGTGAAAGTATTATTTTGAAAATCCAGGTAGCATCTGAGGCTTTTTACCACCCTTGAAATACAGTTTAGATGTGCAAACAAAAGCTAGAGATGACTCTTAGAGATTTGACTTTTCCACTATCTGTTAGAAATGTGGTTTTCAAAGAGCTGAGAATGTCTTCTGCTTTTCTTTTGAGGCTGAAAACACTGTGAATTAGGGAGTAAAATACTTACTGGTCCCCTGTTCACTAATCAAGTTGGTAAGAATTGGCACAGTGTTTTAGAATCAACATTTTAAAAATATAAACTTTGAAAGACTTTTTAAAATGATCTAAACATATTTCTTCTTTATGTGCCTCTGTATAGTTTTTAATATCTCTGGAAGTAGACCTTTGAATGCCTTTAAAAACCACAGCTTAGGTCATTGGGCACATAATGTTAAGGTGAAGATAACATTAAACATGCAAGTTTCATAATGACTATACAAATACGTACAAACGACACGACTTGAGATCTCACAGAAACTGTGTGTAGTATAAGCATTAGATAGATGTTATCTCTAGTCCAAAAATTACCCTAAATCTGGTTAAATACTTATTCACTAGAAGCACAATAAATAACTCTGGGGTCTATCTGTTACAAAGATCTCTCTGAGGTCATCTGTACAGATGTCTGTGTTTTCTCTTGTAATCTGATGACTGCATCTCTATAGACAGAATCCTGGGAAGTCTTCGGTGCCCTTCTGACAGGTGCTGAGGAGCTGGGGGATTGGTGAAGCCTCAGTAAATTGAAAAGTTGGTGACGTTGCTAAATTCACCCATTCCCTGAAGAAGAAGTAAAACTAAAAAGTATTCCCCTAGATCATTTTAATGCTGGAATATTCCTCCATGTGATCATATTTCTTTCTTGAATTCCTCATCCAAATGATGCTGATAGTAGCAAACCAAAAATAAACATAGGTGTCCATGGGCTGGGCAGACAGCAATATCACATCCTTGTGTGTTTTTTATCGTTTGAATTAAACTGGTAACAGAGATGTGAACCTTTTTGCCTGAGTCATAGGGTGCAGTCCAGCAAGTATCTAGGCTGTGGTTTGTCAGCATCCAAGCTACTATATTAAATGCCACCCAGTTTTTGGATCACTGAGCTGGTCTGCTCTAGTAAATATGTTGTGAAAGAACAGCACCCAAGAAGAATATTTTGATTTCAGCAAAAGCTTACTGCTGGTAGCTCCTACCCTGCACATGCCTAGCAGAAAAATGAAGTCTGATCTTTAAAATTCAGGGCTTTGAGCCGATTCCATTCCTGCTCTAAGGAAGTGGGGCTCACTAACTTCCACTTCTCTTTCTTAGCTTTCAGTTCAAGTCTAAATAAAACTCAAACTGATCTCTTTGGATTTATTCCATGCTACTGATCTCATGTCCATCTGCTCACATGCCCTCTCCCGGCATGGCCACCTCCCTGTGACAGTATTTTTTCTTGGTTAATTGACTGATACACTGAAGAGAAGTAATTTTTTCCTCTTGAGGTACCCTGCAAGTATGGAACAGGTTGTTCAGAGAGTTGGTGGAGGCCACATCCCTGGAGATACTCAAGGTCAGGATTGGTGGGGCTTTGCATAACATAATCTAGTTAAAGGTGCCCCTGCTTACTGCAGGGTGTTGGACTAGATGGCCGTCAAAGGTCCCTTCCAACCAAACATATTCTGTGATTCTATGATTCTGTGATCTACCAGGCCCTTAAACTACAGAACAAGACCTTTTCTTTAAACACCATCTTAATTTTCTTCCTGTTTGCAGCTATTTCTACACCCCCCCTGCCCCCCTTCTTTCTCTAGTGTCTCTGTGAGACTGTGTCTTCTGAATACTATATAGAGTGTTTTGTAATGTTGTAAAGAGAGCTGCTGCTTGAATGAGGTGCTTCCCAAGGAGTAACAATATTTGTTGAGCAGATGTTATTCCATTCTGAATAATGGAAACCATTTGGTGTCCTTCAAAATCATCATGAGGGCAGTAGATGGGAATAAAAAAGATTCAGCAGAGATGTAACAGCTGGAGAATTTCTTCCCCCCTCCCTCGTACCATGAATAGTAGCTATTGCAGATGTTTCAAAATGGTCGAGGTGCTGTTCAGGAGAAAAGCTCCCCAGCTTTCTGCACCATGTGAAGCCATGCAACTGGCTCCTGCACCCTGCTGAGCTATTCAGTAGAAAGCTCAGCTGGGTCATGCAGCTCCTGCCAAGGGGCCAGAGGGCAATTCCTGTAGAGAGCATCGGAATCAGGGCAGGAAACTATTCCCTGTGCTCCTTGGAGTCTAATGCAGAATGTCCCACAATGGGATGGGGATTTTTTATTAGACAGAAATTCTTCTCTCTGCCAGGAGATCATCAGTTAGGTAATTTAGAAGGTATGGTTACACTTTGTTTACCAAGCTTGTTAAAGGAAAAAAAAGAAAAAAAAAAAAAGAAAAAGCTTTGTGGCCTGCCATGGATCAGAGGAAAAGCAATTTGCATTGTTTTTACTTTAAGACACTCTTAAAATATCTCAAACCGCCGAGCTGATTGGCAGCTTTCCGCCAGCCAGATGCTGGCATGACTCCTGAGCAGGTATTGGTGAGATCTGGGACCACTGGATTGGGCTTTTTCCAAGACATCTCTGAGGCTCTGTGGTTGTGTCCAGCTCTGTCTGACAGAGAGGGATCAGAAAATGTTGTAAAATAAAGTGAGGCTCATAGCTGGAGTGAGTTCTGTCAGGAATCCTCTAAGAAGGATGAGATCTGGTTACCCTCAGTGTTCATACACCAGCTGAATTTGCACAGATTAACTTGGTTGTGGGCAATAAGCAAAGTATTTGCAAACCAACTCATACCTACTGCCTTCTGTCCAGGACTTTTACATATACATATATAAAGAAATCACAATACAAATCTGTGAAACCAGCTGTTGTATGGAGACTTTCTGGTCTCCTGTAACTGTAAGTTGCCTGAAAAATCTCCAGGCATCAATTTTACCACAGTGTTTTAGGTTATAGGACAGTACTGAAATAACACATATTTGCACACCCCTAACTACAGGATCACAAAGTATCTCCTCAGTTAAGAAGCGGTAGAGCAGCTGTAATGTAAGAAATACCAATCTTTAGGAGATAGTGTCAGAAGAAATGGCTGCTTTATTAGCAAAAGTTTGATGATACTACAGCCACTCAAGTCAAATATTCATCTACTTTAGATCTATTCTTAATTAATTCTCAAATACTTGACAGGCTTTTTCATTTAAAATTCTGTTTTTCCCCTTTGAATATCTGTCCTTATTTGTGCATTGGTGCTTAATTTTCTTACAGTTCAGCCTAACCTTTCTTTTTAAGCCTTTTTCTTTTTTGAATGAATGTGGCATCAGACTCTCACACAAATGTTCCAGTGTGTTTTGAAAGTAAAACAGGGAATGGATGTTGCTTTACAGCAGTGAACAGCTCTTCTGACACTGTTTCACTGCATTGGATGGACAGAAGTCCAGGTCATTTTCATACTAGGAGAAAAACTTGAAGAATTCTAGGTAAGTGTAGTTATTTTACAAAGTCAGTCTTAAGACAGTCTTTGATAATTCCAGATCCAATTGGTGGTAGGAGAACCAGTTTAGGTAAGATTAAAAATGGACCTAACTCAACCTTTTTTGATGGCCTTAGAAACTAATGATATTTTTGCTTAGATTTTCCAAGGGAGAGATGAGATACTGTCGGACCCTCTGGAAAACCTGTTCAGTTTGTTATTAACTGGGTATCCAATGTCTTGTAGCTCCAGGTAGTCCATACATGGTCTGGTATGTGGCCTGTGTGGCCATTATGAGTGTGGGGGTACTGGATTACTCTGCTGTGCAAAGACCTGAGGCCACAAGCCTTGGTGTTTCCAAGGTTGTGGAATAACTTGTTCTGAGTGAAAAAAAAAAGTTTTGACCAAAAAAGGACCTCATTTCAAATATCATAGAAAATTTAGGCTGGATGTGTTTCCAAAAATCTGTTTCTTTTCTGTCTTGTGTCTGTGTTCACATGGCTTCCTTGTGTTCCCAGGGCAATCTGGCCTTTTCTGTAAGTTCAGAGATCCCATCCTAAAGTGCTGGGCAGTTGGAGCCAAGGGCATTCCTAGTGTTGAGCCTAACACCCAGATTTAGGGGCTGACTTAGGAAGAGGATCTCCTTGGCTCCCAGAGATCAGTATTAAGAGATGCACGTCTCTACAGTGGGAATTGGGGCTGCTAGTTCAGCTCGTGATCCACAAAGCCTCTGTCTTTCTCCAGCTCTCTCAGGCAGGTGGGATGACCAGCATCAAACCAAGGCACAGGGGAATGGTCTTCACGGATGCTTTACACGAACACCCCTGCACTCTAACAGCACCCCAGTGTTACACTGCCGCCGAGCACACGGCTCTCTGTGCTTTTGATAGAGCTACACAAGCACAGAGCGGGTGAAGTTGCCCTTTAGAGGAGAAACAATAAGGAATGATTGTTTGTGGGCATGTGAGCCATGTCACCAGGGCTTTTGAGAAGTCCCTGTTGTCAGGCATGTCCCAAGTTCAGCCCCAAACCAGCAAATCTTCAGTAACTTGGCCCCAGGTGAATCTCCCCATTTTTGTTCAGACGGAACCGGAGGAATCCGAAGAGGTGGCTCTTTGATTTTCTGATTTGTTCTTCCAAGGACAGGGAAATTTCCCTAATAATTCTCACCAAGTCTCCCAGCTTGTTGTTTATGGCTTTTGCTGTCATTTTCATTAACAGCAAATTGTTCAATATGATCCTAAACTGAGCTATATTAGATCAGCTAGAAATCTTTGTAGGCTCTCAAAGCATGGGCATTACATATTCAAAACAGTACCTAATGTTTCAGAGATTCATATTCTACTATAATTATATGGTTCAATGCAAGTGATTATATCTCTTCTTCGGGATCGGACTGAAAAGTTTTGGTTTGCTGGCTTCCTCATAATTTACTGCCGAGGCATAATAGGCCAGTCTTGCGGAAAAAAAGATGATAAATGACGCTGGCAAGGATTCATAGATTTATTAAATTTCTATCAAACAGTGCAACAAAAAAAAATCTGCTTAAGTTAGAAACGGGCTCAAATTTTTTAATCAAAATTCATGAGTCCTGATGCTTGGTTCAGTAGGTCCAAGGAAGGCTTGAATTGAGGACTGATTAAAGAAAATAAAAGGCTTATTTGAAGTAATTTTTCAATGACGGCTTTTAATTGGATGTTAAATCAAATTCTTATCTGCTTTTCTGCAGATAGCACATTATATAAAATACAGTTAGTGGCACTACTACTGTAACTGATACACTGAATAACAATTGACTTCTTACTTTACACCAAGAGGATAGAAGGACTGCAGTTGTCAACCTGTCAGAAATTAAGTATGTAAATTAATGCTTAAGTATATGAATATGAATATGATTTACAAGAGGCTCTGAGTGCTGTCGGTAAAAATGCTGATTTCTTTCCCTTCCAAGGTTAACAATTACTCACTGACCTTTGCAAACTTGGGCTATATTTTTCCCTTTTTCTCTTTCTTTTTTTTTTTTTTTAAACTGGTATGATGTTCCAGAGGTCTCAGTAGTGCTGAAATAATCTGAAGTAATCTGTCATGTACAAAGAGAAGTATCTTACTAATACCTATTATATTTCATGTGTATAAGGCAATACATTGCTAAAGGTAATAGACTTATTATTTAGTTTGATGGCTGCAGTATCTGTGAAATTTGTTGCTTGCTTTCTTTGTAGGCTGAATTGTAGGGTAGCACTATTTATGATGGAGATGTGTTCTTAATAGGCTATCCATTAATTCTGTAATGTTTTACTGCTAGGAATAACATCTGATTTCTTGGGCTTAGGAAAAACCCCTCTATCTCACCTAGACTAATCAGGACCTATAAGGAAAAGTAAAATATGCTGTAGAATTTATGCAGTCTGAAGTGTGGAAGAGGGAGGAAACCCAGCGAGGTTTAAGCTTCAACGTTACACTTACTTTTCTTCAGTAGGAGAAATGCATATGTGTGGGTTTTCTCTGCTGGAGTTTGCATCAGGCACAGTATAATCACTGTTCTGAACATTATGATTATTTGTACCACTGGAATTTGCATCTAGTTCTTATGTATTCCCCTGCCTATTTCTCCATAGAAGTGTTCCCAGGGGAAATAAAACTCCATATTAGGAGAACCTCCATGAGGTTTGAATTCAAATTTACAGAAACTATCCTCCAAAACCAGATCTGAAGCTTCCCTGAACAATTATTTACAGTGTATAACAGCATTTTTCCACAAAGAGGCAGTATCGAACACAAGGTAGTGTATCTGAACTGCAGGATTCCCAGACCCACCATGGAAAACCAGACTCTTCTCCTCATGGTTTCCTTGTGGTTTCTCATGTTCCCCCCAACTCAGATACCCAGCACACTGGGATCCCTAACTGGTGTGGCTGGGACAAGAGCACTAAGAAAGAAGGGAAAGCACACCGTAAAATTGCTGCACGCTAAAATGAGGTTAAGCAATTGCAACTTCTCCCAGTGCCTTGTAAAACGGACCCCCTGAGCAGAGACAAACTATCTTCAAAAGATTCTGAAATTTGGTTCGGTTAATCGTCAAGAAATTCAGTTTTTTCAAAGCTTTGAAGTCCCTTATTAGTCATGCCCCAGAGCACATGGAGCTCCAATGTCTTGTGGGCTCCTCTAGGTACTTCACACTCTGTGGCATGTAACAGATCTTCCCGCCCGGGCTGGCCGCGGTGCTCCGGACAGCTTCAGGGCTGTTCTGCCAGTGGTGGCTGTGAAATGAAAGTACAGCTCATTTCCATCAGACATGTCCACACGCGTGGCTGCCATCTGCTCTGTGTCATCACCTGCCCCTCTGTGGTCAGCCTGCAGGGGAGTTCTCAGAGGAGCAGGTAGAAAGGTCCTCTCTTGAGTGCAGACTCTGCTCCTTCTGCTTGCAGTTCTGGAGGTCCATGATTTAGCTAATTGCTCAACCACCTGGTTAACTCTTAAGTGCCATGGAGGATCAGGGTGTCACAGCTTCCCAAAGAGAGAGGTTTGTCATCAAAGCAATTTGCATTGCATTTTAAATGTTCTTATGTGTCTTGCCGTGTCACGAACAGCCCCGGCTCAAAGCGTGTGTTCACTAACTGGGAAGTCTAAACTTTATTTTTGAGGCAAATTCTTCTCATTTTATGACTTCCATGATGTTTCTGCGTCATAATGCGTGAATGGTATGGATGGCCCTATTCCATTTTCTGTGGATGAAATGTGGGCTCCCTGTAGCACTTCTGGCAGTTTTCCCACGTTCTACTTTAAATTTGGGGCTGTTTCTCGTCTGGTGCAAATTAAACTGCTCCGGCTTAAACTGCACAGAGCTCTGACACCTGAACAGGAGTAACCCTCAGTGTGCAAACTCAGAAGGGTGACTGTGGTCATTGTAAAAAAAACATAAATATATGGACATGGAAGTGATTTGTGGGAGGTAAATGAGTATCAGAGAAGAATCTTTCAAGGTACAAAGGTGAATGCAATTTTTAACTTAATCTTTATGGTAGCAAAATTCATCTTCTTGCTAAATCTGTATTATTTGGTAAATACCCCAATAAACACTGGCAACAGTTCATGGGGAATTTTTCTTCTAACAGCCTGGAAGACAAATAGTATGTTGCTCAACCAGATCTGGTTCTAATTATAGCGTTTGCATTATACTGTTTTAATTGTCCTCTTAAATGCAGTTTTTGACATCCTGCCAAGAACTTCTCAATGATTTCTTCATTGAATAGAGGACTTTTAGTCATCCACTACATTTCTTAAGGCCATAATTTTCAACAGCATTAAAATCTACTTTTTCTCCCTTGCCTTGTGCTGCAGTTAATATCATTCATCTCAAGAACAATTGTCCTGTCACCCGTTTACCTGGGAAGAACAGTCTCCTTTTTTTTTATTAATCCCCCAAAAGTAGCAGTGGAATAGTTCAGAGAATCATTAAGTCTGCCATCTTGCTTGGCTTATGTTAGGAAGGTGGTGGTGATGTAGCTTTCTTCTCCTGAGATAATAAGGATTTAATAAGTAGGAGATCGAACAAAATTCATTTATTTCCACAGTTTCCATACTATGCATTTTTAATTATATTTTTGTATGTGGAAGTCAGGGAAGATACTCTTCTTATTTTAGGGGAAAAAAAAAAAAGCTTCCTTAGGGTGACACTATTTTAAATTCTCCAGGAGAAAATATGAGCAGAAAATATTTTGCTAGTTGTTTTAGCTCCACGGCTGCTTTGTAGTTCATGTTTTTTGCACAGAAAAATACGCACTATGGGGTAAATTTTAAGTGTGCTTACAAATTGCCAGTGGAGACTGTTGCTGCAAATAATAAGAATGAATTTAAGAAGCAACTCAGTAGTTCAGAGCAGGGGGCAATGCTGTAGAATTAGGAAGAGGCATTTAAGGTCATTCAGAAGCAATCAACCTTTGTCAGCCCCAGATACTTTTGCTGTGGGTTTTTTTCCCCTCCAAACGTGCATAGGAAGCAGTGTTAAACTGTCAGTGCTATTGCCATTACATCTGTGTCAGTCCTGAGGAACTCTCTTGAGCACAAGTGCCTGCTGTTGAGTTAGGGGCTTATGGCGGGCTCTGGGCAAGGCTGGATTTTGCACTTGTCATACAAACTGACTAATGCATTTGCTAAAGTTTCAATTATTATTTATCTATTCATGTCCTCAAAAACCAAACATTGACAAAATGAAAAAATACATGTTAGACCCCTCTCCAATAAAACACTTGACATAAATGCTTAACTTGGAGTATTGAAGCTGTTGAATTGAACTCAAGCAAACTACATTTTTGCTGAACGTCTGCAAGTACTTGCCAAATCAAGGTCCTAACATAGACACCACATCTATGTGGAAGAGTGCTTGAGCCTGGCTTTAAATGCTTTCTTGAATCAAGACCTCGTTTCCAAAGAAAGTATTTTCCAACAGATAAGCCCCAATGAATTTTAATGGCCATTCTGGTTAGGTGAGAGCTTGGGGAGTCAGGTCTGCAGGGGAAAGTAGGAAGTATCTTGAAGCTGCTCCCACTGTTCATTTTTTAATGATGTTTATAGTGATTCAGAGATATTTTGGTTTAAAAATGTACATTATAAATTTATGGTAGACATTTTTACTAATGTGTTTCTTTTAATCACCAGTTCAATCATTTTATTGCCTGCTCTCCAGGAAAGCACATGCTGCCAATATTCATCTGCAGATGGATTTAGTCCAACGCATTTCAATAAAAGTCATTCATTTATTAGGAATATTTGGACTTGTAGGTAAAACCCTGACAATACATGCCCCTTCTGTCTCCCCAGTCTGCAGAATTATTTTTTTCCTGGTAGCAGTAAGCATCTGACTGTTTTCAAAGATTAACTAAACCAAAATTAATAGGTAAATTTCTCTATTACTCCCAAACTGTTGCTGCAGTTCCTCTTGCTGTCTGTTGTTGCTTGATAAATGAAGTACCGCTGCAATGATATTATAAAGTGTTTGTCTGCATACACACATCTCCAGCTGGATTATTTCAGCAATGAACAATTAATTGGAGTTTGATCACTCAAATTCATTAATTGTAGCCTAATTTGCCACTAGTGAAAGCAGGCAGAGATCTCTGCGATCAGCATAGCTCTGGCAGTTTATAGCAACAGTGAATTTGACCTATTATCTTTTGTTGCTAAAGCTTTATTTCTTTTGAAGTAGTTGTATCCTTTGTCCGTAGTTAATTATGATATTAAATTGCAGAGGAATGTTTCCATTTTCTCCAAATGCTTAATCTGAGCCTTTGGTCTGACACATCAGATTAGTTGAGATTTAAACCAATGACCTCCTGGCTCTGGCTAATGTCATGTTGGTTCCTATACAAAATAACAGGGCTGTCCCTGTTCAGGTTGCACTAAATCACAAGCTGATGAGAGGTGACGGGTTCTGCAGCAACTCTGAATCACATGTTGTTTGATTTCTGCCTTTCTGGGCCAAATTCCTCTAGATAAAAGGTACAGAAGGTCATCCCCTGTCCAGAAACACTGCGCTGAGATCACAGCAATATTCCAGCAGTGTATTTTTGTTTTGGCAAATAAAACAGAAATGTTCTTATAAATGAAAAAAAAACCAAAACCCAAAAACCAAAAAACAAACAAACAGTTTATAACAGCACCAACCCAAACAGTCCTTTTGTGTGCATCTCCTCTCTCATTTATAAATAATGGAATGAAGGGATGAGATGTATAAAAACACTTCTAGGCTTAGTTTTTCTCAGTGCCATAGGATAGTCAGAAGATGCTTAAATATAATCTGAAGTCACTGACCAGTCAGAAGTACTTAGATGCCAGCTTGCAGTCTTGACATGCTCAGAAGTCAGCATCTAAGACAGCAGTTGGCACAGATCAGGTTGGAAGTCTAAATGTCAGTGAGTGGTAAGTGTCTAAATCTTAATCTCTCGAGTCGTTAGGTTGTTTATTTGAGGGGCTGACCACCCCCTGAGGTGGACAGAAATGTCAGGAGAAAACCATTCAAAGAGATGTTGCACCACTGAGCTATTGAATAACAGCCTTATGGTGCCTTGACTATGACCATAAAGTTGCCATAAGCATTTTTATTTTATATGAATTTTTAGTATTGAAAAGAAAATTATTTTTATTTTAGCTTTTTAATGAATCCTAGAGATCTTATATTTTGAAAATCATGTCCAATGACTTGTTCTTCGTGAGTCTCACAGCAGATAGGCTCTGTGAAGAGAGAGAGGTAAACAGGGTCTGGGAGGAGAGAGAAGCCAAGAGGATGAGCTAGAAACAGACTCTGTGGAAAGCCACACTTCTGGAACTGCAGTAAAGCAACTGCAGCATCTGCCTGCTTCGGTGAAGCATTCAAATTTTCAAGTCTTATTAGTCAGCTTCTTCAAAAAAGATGTGCTTGTGTCCATATGTGCCAAGGTTTTAGATTGTGTTGAGTAATTTCAATCCAATGTCATTGAATCTGTTGAGTACTGATAAAGTTGTTCTAAGTTTTGTGAAAGCAATGGGATAAAATGACTAGTTATCAGTTCTACTACCAGTAGAGCAGGAATATGAACTCAGCTTATGTTGGACATGTAAGAAAACCCTCTGAGCTGTGCCTGGAGACCTGACCTGAGCAAACTTGTCATGGTTTTGGTGGAAAAGCATGTTGTTCCAGGATGCAGATGCAGTGAGGTGATACCCAGTAGTCCTGGCAGTATTGGAATCCTGTCTCTGCCAAGCGTATTCTCTTGCTACCTCCAGAAGAGCTTCATCAGAAGACATGGCCATTGTGTCACGTGCCGTTTTGTTCACAGACAGGACTAGTCTATGGTCTTGAATTTTTCCCTGCTGTGCTGGCCCTGCAACACTCATAATTTAAATAATTGTAGATGTCTGTAAGTGTCAGACTCCACTCAAAGTCTGGACAAAGAAAGAGTATTAACCCACCCACTAGTTCTATCTTACCTTCTTCCCAGGATCCCCATACAGTGTTGATGTGCTTGATGATGGATATCTCTCTAGACTACCCCCAAAATCTTGGCTTCCAAACAGGAAAATATCAGAGGGAGATGTTCTGTGTTAGGCAGAGATAAAATTATCTCCACTGTAAGCCTCCTGTTCCGCCTACAGGGTATTCAGTATTTTCAGTATGCTCAGGTTCAAAGCCCATAAAGGTCATGTTTCCTTAGGAGTAAAGGGAGCAATTAGGGCAACAAGTTTTATTTCATTTGATAAAAGTTCACATACTTTAATATTCAAGTAATAATTACAGTAATCTGTAAATTAGCTAAAATATTAATTCATTTGGCACAGTCCTAGCATACACTGTCATAACAGTGCCTGACAGGACTAGCTGAAATCCTGTAGTTACCTTCTTTAATACCACAGAATTTCTTCATTGTTGTGATAAAATACAGATGTGACTTCCAATGAAACTTGCATGGTGAGCAGAAATAGAATATATAATTAGAACAAAGAGGGCTTAAATCAAATTAATCTTTATCTGACAGGAACATTTACATTTACATCACTGACTGCAAAGTCATAGCCAAAATTGAAATTAGAAACAGATAATTATGATAAGAGAGGACACTTATGCTGACTTTCCTCATGCATAATTGGAAAGCACACAAAATGCACTGCTTGTTATAATTAGAATTAGTGTTAAAAATATGCCACTTTTGATGAATGCTGGTTTGTTGCAATAAAAAGTTGGCTAAACACTTGTCTGGTAAAAGCACAAGTTGGTTCTGATTAGAAGATCATAAAGAGGGCAGCTGGTTTAATAGCTTTTCAAAAACTAATAGAAATGGAGTGGGTAACGTTCTGGCTGGCGTGATCGAGATCTTTGAAAGCATAGAGTGTTTTGGTGCATGGCCTGAGTCCATGCATCTGAATACTGTCATTTACAGGGTGTAAGTGTGCCTTACCAATCGCTCACCAGTCACTGAGCAAAGCATGTGCACACTAGGATTTGGTCCTGAGACTGTTGTCAGTCTGGAGCACCAAAGTGTAGGGGCCCAGCACCTGGGACAGGTTTGTGCTCGTTGAACATCCATGCAACCTCTTCAGTACATATACCTTGAAAGCATTTTACATACATACAAACCTGCCCCCTTTGTGGGAAAGATGCTGCTCATTTAGCTTACTCTGAGCTCTGCTGTGAACACAGGGTGTGGTGCTACTCAAGTCCCAGGGAAGAAAATATGAGGTTACTGTAAGAAAGAACTAGCTGGAGCCCATGGAAGGTGTTAGTATCTGAACAAAAATCACATTAAAAATCACATTAAAAATTGTAATTCACTGGTTCCCAACTATACCCTTGCTCTGTAGATCACTCATCCTTTACATATGGTTGCAAATTGGAGGGCTAGATTATTAGTTGCTGTAAATCCAGTATTAGTTGCTTGACATTGTCAAATTTGAGTGATTTACCAGGCAGCTGAGGATCAGAGCCTGTCTGTATATAATGCTGCAGATACACACACATTTATCGTGTTTGGAAACAGCATGATAATTGCCCCCAGCTGTAAAAAAATCCAGATGTTTAGATTTTTAGATTTGAAAAGAGGTATAGCTGGAGCTCTGACGATGTTTGTCTGTGTAGTGCCTCCTTGGCACGAGGGAAGCCGTTTCCATGACGTTAAGGAAGATGGGAAGAGCTGGAATGTGAAGTTCAGCCTTTGGGTGGATTCTCACAGGCTGTGAGCGGTTCCTCCTTTGGCTTTCACTTACAACTTTTATTAATGAAACAGATCCAGAGGGTCTCTGGGAATTCACCACCACAATAGTTTAGCATGCTGTCAGAAAGTAGCTTGTCAGATGGCTCTATTGTACCGGGATGTGATTTTTAGTAACATGTAGGATTAGGGAAGTGATTCATGTATTGTGCACTGTTGAAAAGAAGGGTAATTTGAGGTAGCAGAAAGGATTTTCAATGCCAAAACAATAATGATAATTCATCCTGTGGTAAGGAATTGTTATGACACGTTTTCTATTATTAATCTGGTTAGAGGGTCTAGGTTAAATGACTGCAGTCGATTAAAAGATATATAGATAGAAGAGCTTTATGTATTTATTACCTGCTTAAAGAAAAGGAAATTTATCTGAGAAAATTACAACATGGAAGAGCGCACAACTGTGATTTAATGAGCTGCCTTTGCACAAACATCTGGAATTATTGCAATAAATTAATTATATTGCTATTATTATTAATGATAATAATAATAAAATACTGACAAATATGAATGAGAAGTGAGGATTTTCATGTCTGCTGTAACAAAAAAATAACCTGTGTGGTTAAAATAAATCCAAACTGTAGCATTTCTACGGGCCCCACGCTGCCTCAACTGCTGTAAATTAGTGCTTTTTCTCCTGGGGAGTGTCCCACTTAAGTCAGGGAGTGCCAAGGCACTTGGTGCACAGTTTGTACAGTGTAGTCCCTAAGTGATAAATACGAGCTGCTGTAATTTGGAAGAAAACATTGCTAAAGGAAATAATCTAGCAACTAGGAATTTAACTCAGCTGATGCCATAGGATGGTTTGTTTAAGGAGGTCAGCTCAAAGTATACATGTTGGTATTAGCTCATCGAATATCTGGCTTTTCTCAGGACCAGTGAAGCATAGTCCCAGTGCTGGCCTTCTGCATAAAACCAAAATTTTCTCTTGTATACATACGTCTGTTTGTCCAGAGCCTGGAAATGGCCATACGTAAATAGAGGCGGTTGCTTGAAGAAGAGATAGTCTTTCAAATAACACCCATTTCCCTCTAGTTTTATCCCAAATGCTGAACTTTACTGTAGCTATGAAACCTAAATTAAATCTATATCTAAATATACTTGTTTGTGATGCTAATTAGTTAATTTTTCAGTACTTTTTATTGATACGCTAAATAGAGGATCTTAATCATAAGATTTAGGGTGCTTCTGCTGTATTGAGTGTAGAACTGTAGAGACAACAATGTCCTGCTGATAAAAGAGTCATCTTGCCGTTTTCTAAAGCGTGAGGCTGGTTACAAATGATGCCCGAAATGAATGTGTGCTCCAGCCAGCGAGAGAGTTCACTGCTCAGGACGGTCTGTTAAGTACCTACTTTTCTTTAAAGCAGAACTCGTAAGTTTGTTGGCTCTTTAAATTAACCTTGCCAAGAACCCATGTTCTTTAAAGAGCTGAAGAACATAGGACAAATTGAAATGAAACATAGCTGGAGTAAATATGAATGTGAAACCGAAGCACCTTTCTCTTGCTTTCTATACTCACTGGCCTTGCCCTGTGTAGTGAGCTATTGTGAACACATTTCTTTTTATCCAGAAAACAGGACAAACATCTACTAGGTTAATTTCATATCCAATGAATGTCCCTTAAGGAAAAATTACACGAATCTTTATTACAGTATTTCACAAATCAAATTAGTGATTCAGTGTTAATAGATTTTGATTGACACATCTGATATTAACCATTAGTGTCTCTATGGACTTCGTTTCTTCCTCATTAAGTGAATTATAAATTTACATTTCTTGATCAGAAGAAGAGTCTATTTTGTCTGTTTTGAGTGGAACAAACTCAAAAGGCAGATCTTTAGCTGACATAAATCAGGACACCTCCATTGAAGTCAGCATCGGTGTGTCAGTTTACATCGGCCTTGACAATAAACTCTATTTCTGATGGAATTCATTCTGCAGGACAAGAATTCCTAATAGTACAAGTGAATTTCTTGGGATTAACATTATAGCTTACTGGTAAAATTGTGACAAAGCAGAGGTGGTGTTAACCCCCTGCTCATGCTCCTCTGGACAATTCTGACCATTCAGTCTCAGATTAGATACTTTACTGTTCTGCATCAGCAAAGTGACAGTGACCTATTTAAAGGAATTCAGTGAATAGAAGATTACATGTTCTCAGAGAGTACAGTCATCTCCACTGTAACGCTGTTTGGAGAGGACAGGGCCACCACTTTGGTGAAGAACGGTGGAACCATATCTTCTCCAGCAAACCGAGCTCTTACTTGTGGGTGGCAAAGTCTCATGCTGCCACTCTCTTGAACTCAACTCAGAGGCTTGAACCTTAATCTGACACATACCTCGTCAGTATGGTAAACACTGGGGTGAGCTTGGTTATTCTGGTGCAAGTCTCTCTTTGCTGAGTGTGTTGGAACCTCTCTTCTCTGTGCAGGAAAAGTGAATGTCAGCTGCGGCTGGAAATTTTAAATCAGTTGCCTAACTTGTTGGAGGCTGGTTTAGCATCACTGACTGGTCTGGTGTGAGTGTGAAGGAGCAGTTCTCTTGGCTTTGTCCTTTGAAACTTGAAAATGTTTAATTCCCAGCTTCACTAGAAAGGCACTTCAGAAATACTTGGAGAAAAAAGAAAACCAGAAGAATTAATAGCAATCAGGGCTCCTTTCAGAAAAGTGAATGTTGTTTAGATGCTACCTACTGGTTTGTGGAACTAAAGCCTGAAAGCTGTGAATCTTTTCAAGAGAAAAGATGACATAGTTAGGGAGAGAATCAATACCTAATTTCTTCTCTGGAATTGCTTAAAAAAAAGAAGGAACTTGGAGGATGGTCTTGCTGTCATCAAAACTGTATTAATTGTGTTTTTCATAAAAATCATGCATGCAGATATAGCTGTGCATAGGAAAGTGAACCCTGGGTAGTGGATATGCTAAGCCTGCACTTGTGAGGCATCTGTGTCACAGAAATTGTGTTTCCTTGAAGAAAATTATTTTTTCTTTTGATTTACTTAGTGTTTGCCAGCGTTCTCCCCTCTATGATGATTATGAAGGTGACTTACTCTCTTAGGAATAATGTCTTATATGACACCTGATGTGTCTTACAAATTAAGGTAGGTAAGTGGGCAATTTATCTCCACAGGTATCTCTACAGAATCATTTTACTATACTGACCAATGCGTTAAACTTCTCCTGCCCTGGGTGGGAGGCTTCTCAATCTCTTTTGCTGTGAGCAACATACCAGTTACCCCAGACCAAACGTGTATGATGGATGAGACTAATTCTGCGAAAAGGAGCGCATCCTCACACCTGCTGCAGACAGGTTTGTGGCCAACCTTCCTTGACAGAGCTGCTGTGAAGTCAGATTCAACAAAGAGACTGGAGCATCTCCGTGCCTCCTTTAATGACTGCTATTTTTAGAACAGTTAAAAGCCAGCTATGCAGCATGAAGGCTGTAAAGAAGTATGGAGTATTTTAGATAAGAATAAAAATACAATAACTCCGAAGGAGGCAGAGGTGGGGTTTTGTGTGTGTTACCTGCAAAGCTGCCTACTCCTTAGTGAAAGCATCTTTGTATAGGTGTTTTTCTCTGAGTATATGCTCTTTCCCTGGTAGATAAATTGATCAGATTATATTTGTAATGATGTAAATACATTTTAATGTGAAATCCTTTGGCCCTGGTTCTTTACCTTAATGTCTGATTTTTGCACCAGTAACTCTGATAACAGCATGAGTTTCTTATGATTTATTTAATATGAGGTATAATGGTTTTAAACTGAAAGAGAGCAGATTTAGATTAGCTATTAGGAGCAAATTCTTCTCTATGAGGGTGGGGAGGCCCTGGCACAGGGTTCCCAGAGAAGCTGTGGCTGCCCCTCAATCCCTGGCAGGGTTCAAGGCCAGGTTGAATGAGGTTTTGGGCAACCTGGGCTAATGAAGGTGTCTCTGCCCATGGCAGTGGCTTGGAACTAGATGGGCTCCGAGGTCCCTTCCAACCCAAAACATTCAGTGATTCCTATGCTGTGTGAATTGCAGTCTGTTTCTGTATCCCCTTCAAGAGTGAGACCCTTCACGGTGGTCATCTGGCCTAGCTCAGTTGAAGGGACTGGAGTTAGGACCACCAACACAGCAATTACATAAATCAGAAATACATCTGCCTCCAGCACAAATACTGCTCTAGGCTTCAGCACTGTGGTAAAAATGTTTACAAGCCATCCATGCCTCTGCCTTGGTTCTATACACCTGTATTAATGCAATACTTCTGTTTAAAAGTTTGCAAGTTTAATTACAGAGTCAGTTCTACCGCGATTGCCATGACAGAACTCTGGTGACTTACATTAAATTACTTCTGTTTAGACCCCTGGTGCAAGTGAAAGCAGAATATATAACCCAGTATAACCCACAAGGTTGTAACCCAAAAGGTTATTCTGACTTATGCCAAAGGAGAAGCAAAGGGGGGTCATTCCGAGAGTCTCAATTATGTCTCTGTATTTTAGCATGTGACATAAAGGAGATTTTTTTCAACCCATTTGTTGAAGTGAGTACAAATGAGGCAAAATAAAATCTCAACTGGTTAAATGAGGTCCTTCAAATATTAGAGGTGCTTACTGGAAATGAAGTGGTTTAAATCAATCAAACATCACTCAGAAGTTAGTCGCTGCCAACCAAAGTTGCATGCTAATAATATTTTGTGAAGAACTTCAAGTTAGTGTTAGAAAATTTAACAAAATATTATTTTTAGGATATTTATAAGATTTTTATTGATGATCATAGACAGCTGTGTCAGATCTTGAGTTGGATCCATTGACTCCAATGCAGATTTGCCCTTCTGTGGATAGGGTACTTCATGTAAGATGACATGGTAATAGCACTGTGAAACACCCAGTAAAACAGCAGGGCGATGGTGCTCTTTGTGGATTTCTTGTTGCTTATTTTCTGCATCTTATTTGCTGTTTAACTGTTAATACATGGTCTCTTCTTATGCATAGTTCTGAAGTGAGAGTTGTGTGTATCATCTGCACACGTGTGTCGGGTAGCCGGTGTGTATGGCAGGTGAGGCGACGGTATCACTGCGGGAACGGCGAGGGTAGAGCTCGTGTTTGTTTGAACAAGACACCTGCAGAATTCATGCTAGATTGGCCATTGCCATGAGGCTGTTGGCCCTACAAATGTGGTTTTTGACCCATAATAGGTTACAGCTTGATTTAATAGGTCACATTTCACTGCCTTTATGGACACCTTTACATCTTCTTTTCAGGGTAATTATCTTTACACACATCTGATGTGGCAACGTAATTGACTCCTGCTTTTGTACGGCTATAGGTTAATGAACCAAACCAATCTTCTTTTTTTTTTTTTTAAAGAGAATAAATCACTTGTGTATTGTTTTTGAAATTGTGGTGAAGCTGTATGTTTAGAGCTCTGGTTTTGATTTAGCAAGAACTCTTTGCAGAGGAGCAGCCACCATCTGGGGCTTTATGCCACATGGTACACAGTGCACAGAAGTGTCCTGGAACATACTCCTCTCTCAGATGGAGTAGGTCCTGCAGAGGGTAGTGTCCTGAAAGCTGATCTGAAGAGAATAAAATCATGGCAGTTTGTGTCCATGTGGGTGCTGACCTAAAGCCTGTGTGGGAAAAAAAATCTAAATATCAGAAATTTATTTTCTTTTTCTATTTAAACAAAACCACAGCCCTTCTAAAAAAAAACAGAGTATGTCCCTTTTATTCCAAAGCCAACATTTTTCCTGAAAATATGCACCAATGTGAGTTCAGTTCCTCATGTAGTAAAGTGAGCGTAGATGGCAGTTCATTTTTGATGCTGGTTTGTTTTCATACAGTTTGAAAGGAGTCTTTGATTAACAGTGGTCATTTGGCATGGTTTCTTAGCTGTTGTAAAAATCTGTTTGAACAGTGGAAGCACTAGAGCAGGAAAAGCCAAGTTTGCAGGTGCCTTTAGCACTTTTCAGGATTTTAATGGGCACTGCACAATGTCATTATGCTTTTTTTCCCCCCCTTTTTTTTCTGTGGCCTGAACTAAATCCAACAAATCCTTTTTTTTTTTTTTTTTATGAGAGGGGAAGGATGTATTCATTAAAGAGGAGGCGGAGGGGGAAGCATACTCTAATATTAAATCTTTCTGTTTTCTGAGAATGAGCTGCAGCCCCAAAACATGGGTTATGTCTATTTATGCTAAATTTTTAGCTTGCAGAATTTCCCTATATAGTTTTACTTGTCCATCATGGCTCTTCCTCTCTCTGCATCAAGCATTGGCCACAATCTGTGCACAGGATGTCTGGAAGCTGCTTAAAACTGTCCAGATGGACTTTAATGCAGGTTTCCAGCAAAATTGTTCATGTTTATTAAAATAGCACCTCTATTTCTGCCTCAAAATATTTTGAGGTGTTTGATTTTTCCAGAGGAGCTGAAGACTGGGAATCTGAGGGTAGAGCTTGCTTATGCTTCTACAAATGTTACTCACATGAACAGGCCTATTAACTTTAGACTACCTGTGTGAGAAAAGACAGCTCCTGTGAGCGAGGACCCTGCTGAGGGCCCTAATTAGTTACTGTGTGAATGCAGAGACTGTGCTCCAGAAGCCCAGTCTCGTTACTATTCAGGACGTGTTGGTCTGTCTTAATAAAGATGTCACTTCCACTTTACTATCTCTGATTTACTTTATTACTGATTAATAAATATCTGATAGATGCATTGTACATAGAGTGCCAGAGCTTGTCTGGCCTTTTGATCATTTTGTGTCAGAAAGAAGATGCAAGATGGTCATAAACCTCTGGGTCTGCACAGCAGAGGACTTGTGCCTTATGTGGGGATGCAGCCAGGTTGCCCAGCAGTATTTAGGACCTTAACAGCCCTTGGGAATGAGAGGCATCCAGGAGTGTTGAGCTTCCCAGAGGATGAAAGTGAATGGAGTCACATTGGGCTTTCAAACACCTCTCTCAACTGCTTGTTGGGGTGTAGCAGAAAATGTGGACACCAATGTGCTCAGTCTGCAGCACATCCCTGTCTTAAAGCACACTCGTAGCCGAGTCACCAAATTCCCACGACCTGCTGGTAGGAATGGGGCATATGCAACTGCAGGGGGGCTCAGTGTGTCCTTCTGCCCACCCAGCACCTCTTTACCATTTCCCACCAAACTTGGAAGAGCTGGTAGCACTCTCAAAGCTTAAGGTTTTGTGAGAGCAAGCAGTCAGCTGGGAAGCGAGAGAGCCTGGTGAGGCTGGGATCAGGAAAAGGGGTGTAGCGAAAGCCCAGCTCTCAACAGATACTGGTGAATCCAGTCACAGAAAGAGGACAGACAGACAGATGTGTGCACACAAACCTGTAGGAAATCAGCCTTACTTCCACTGAGCAAAGAACCACTTGCTTAAAGCTTTGAATAAGCTCCTTGAACGTAGTAGTTGTACTGAGGCACACCTTTAAATATGGCCCTGTGGAAGAGTTTACAGTAAAGCTTTTGGTACTTGGTATTTTGGAAAGTAAAACTTGGAAAATACTCTCCAGAAAAAGTGTCCAAATGCAAATCCAAGCACTTTGTGCAGTCTTCCCTCACCCCCTGTCCATGTTACAATTCAGCTCTGTGAGCCGACAGCAGCAAGCCAACAACTTCATGTACAAGAGCAGACCTGCTGAGTTCAAAGGCTCTGGGCATATGTATGTAAATGTTTGCAGGATCAGGATCCTGGATATTGCATGGAGTTTGGCCTGGCTTTCTGCTTCCCAGTAGGATTTGACCTATTGTTTTTAAACACCATCGTAATTGGTCCATTTTGATATTGCTGTGATGTTATCCTGAAAGGCAACTGGGAATTAGCATACTGTATTTCATTATTTCATGACTTTTTTTTTTATATTCATATTTAGACTGAGCAGTGTTTAAAAGAATATTTTATTTCATTATGCAATTTTTAGTGAGCTTATTATCAGTAATATGTTTAGCATAAAATTTATTAGTGACATGCCCTTTAATTTAGCCTGTCTAATTGGTGCTAATTTAGTTAGATTGCATTAAATTACACCCTTTAATGTAGCTATGTGTGGGTCAAGAAATCCATTCCAACAGGTTAGGTAATTTTTCATGCAGCTGAACAGTAAAAATGGTAGTAAGGTAGCTGAAAAATGCAATCATGTTCCAAAATAATAGTTTTCCTGGATATGATTATCATGGAAACAGGATTTCTGGAATAAGTGTTCTTCCTTTGAAGACTTAAAGGGTTCATCTTCCGTCTAAACTCATGTCCCTGATCTCCACAACAAAGACAAAGGATAGGAATTAAGATCATTACTCTTACGTGAGGGGGAATTATTAAGAATGATCTTTATTTCAGCCTTCATTCCTTCTTTATCATGCTCAGCACAAAGATAACAGTGAAAAATCTGTTGTCCCTTCTTTTATCTGAGTTTCTGCTTTCTGCTCCATTAGAATTACTTTGGTCAGATGGTTCGAGTGGAAAGTAATTGATTTGATCTCAGCAGTGTACAAAGAAGCAATCTAAGCCTGACAAAACAAAACAAAAAATCTGACCTGTAAGAGTCATCGATCTCTAGCAGGAGGAGCAGAGGGCGGCAAGGCAGGACTCCTGGGGGCAGCTCTTCAGCTGGTGTAAATTGTCGTGGCTGTTATGAGTCAATGGTGTTTGAAGGCACTGGCAATTTTGCCAGGAGGTGTCAGACCCTGGATTCGGTTCCCAGTTTCCCGTGCAACCTCCAAAAAACTGCCGGTCCTCTGTGGTCCCTGAACATGTCGCTGTCTCTGCTCTGTGGATCCTCCCGTGCGTCTGATCTGTCCCTCTGTCCCAATTTGTCTGCTGGGAATCTAGTCCAAGCACAAGGCAAACTTCTTCAGTCTTTGGAGGTGTTTTAATACATAATTTCTGTGCATCAGGAAGCTCCTTCACATCTTGGTGCTGTCTCTAGCAATGGCTCCAAAAAGAGTTGGGGGAAAAAGCCTCACATTAAGGCTTTCTCTCTGAGAGTCTTAAGTGTCAGTCCTAGCGCATAGAGGGCAGGCTCTCAAAGCCATGGGAGATCAATAAATAATCTCCCAACCCCTTTTTTTTTTTAACCAGAGAACTTGAATCTTGTGTAAAAGGGTCTGACAGGTTTTGAGCATGCTTCTGGGGATGGTCCTTGTAGTATAATGGTTCACTGGCCTGCTTTAGTGGTGGCTTGTTGAGGTTATAGTGTGGGGTTGTCATAATTGCTGAAGGAGTTGCGTTATTAAACTGCACTTTCCAGTTTTATTGTCATTAGCCTGTTCTCATGGAGCTCAATTTCACTATAGACTGAGTACATAGGAACACTTGCTCTGTTTTCCCAGGTAGCCCTTTCCTGCCATAGCAGCATTTGTAAAGGTGTCAGGTTATAATCTCAGATAACTCACATCCTTGGAGAGCATCTACATAGCCAAATTCATGGGAGCTGGGCGAGAAGGAGCAGTTAGTAGGGGCTCAGATGCAGGGACCCACTAGGGAGGAAGAACAGTGGTGTTGGCTATTTTTTACCTTTTCCAGTTTATAAGATATTATTACAGCTGAGTCTCATGTCACAGGGATTTTTCAGGTAACTGGCAGCACAGACTCAGAAATAAAGCCTCTGCTCATTCAGCTCCTGCCCTGTCCCATATTTAAGCAGTTGCAATTTTCCCCTGCAGCACCAGTAAGAAGAATGACTTGGAGGAACAATACTCGTAGCAATTTTCTTTTCCTACTAAGTGCTAATCCGTAGGGTATCTCCTTGGCAAAAAAGAGCCAGTTATACCAAAATATCAACCTTAGTTTCCTAATGCAGCCAATTGAGCATTGAGAACAAAGCTTAAATGCCTGTTAGGTCTGATCCAGAAGGCTTTTTAATTCTTTCCAAGAGGCTCCCATTCAGATGCTAGAACAGTTGTAGGAGATTTAACCCCTGGAAGGCATAGATCTCCTTGGCTTCAGAGAGCAGTTGTCTGGGCTAAGCTGATACCTGTGTGATTTTTGGAAGGATGTGAGATCAACTTTGCCTAACAACCCAGCTGTAAAACTGGCAGAAAAAGAGAGCAGCAGCAGTTCAGTTGCAAACATCACGCCAAGTATTATGTTTTGGGTAAATAAATATAAAAAAGAATAAGTGGAAATCTTGTTCTAATAGGAAAATACATCAATGATACTGTAATTAGAACAAACATTATTCAACTGTAAGAAAGTATTTGTTTTACTGTGATTACAACAGTTGTTTATTCTTGGGAGCTGTATCCAGACACAGAATATCCAGGCGGGAAGGGATACAGCAGCTGTCTAAAAAACAAGTTTCTTAAATCTGTGCTTAGTGGAGCACTGGAGACAACAGACTGGGCCAGCACACCAATCTGACTGGGTCACGGCACGGCTACAACCCTGTGCCTCCGAGTGTGTATCTGGATAGTAATGAAACTGCAGCTCAGGCAGTGTGGAGGGAGAAGGCAGAAGTACGGCACAGCCTGCACAAGAAACAAGCCTGTTCAACCACTGCTGTGGTCCTGCCGTGCACGAGGTGATGATAGACAGATTTTTATCCCAGAAACGAAACTTAATAGTCTGGGTGGGTTTTCAGGGCTTTAAAGAAAAGGGTGGATTTTTTTTTTTTAAAGATGTGTGTTTATATATTGGCTTTCAATTTAGAACAATAAACACTCTACACACACTGGCGCTGAGCATCCTTCCAGCTATTCAAATGTTCCCAAACTAAACATACAGTTCAGTCCATTCCTGTGCTCTGTCATCAGGAGAAAACGATCAGCTCCAGCAGCAAAGCCAAGTTTACAGAGAGACTTATGGGGCTGAACCCAGCCAATTTGCTGCATCCTGCTCAGTAGTCCTTCCTAGAAGGTGGTGGCTGAGGAGGACATAGCAGCTGGACAGACTGTGGAGGTCAGGGGATCTCTGCTGATGAAGGGAGAGAGCGAGTATCCCTGTTTCATGGACTCCTGCATGCAGTCTGGACATCCTGGTAGTCCGCAGAGATTCAGAATATTTAGAAACATCAGCAGGATGCTGTATGTAAATTAACTGTATAATAAAATGTTGTAGAATAATTCTAAGGTTTCATGTTGGTGTAAGGGAAGTGAGCTCTATAGCTGTCCTTGTGTCCCCTGCCTCAGCCCTGCTGTGGGGTGGCGAGCGGCCGGTCACTCAGGCTTTGTCTTTACATTCAATGGAGAGGAGAGGCCGTGCCAGCTCTGCCGTAGTTCTGATCAATCTGGTGCCAGTGCTGTGTGGGCCAGCACTTCACAGCATGAACTGGGATGCTGGGAGGTTGTGCTGGGGTACTTCTGTTACAGGGATCTAGGCCATCAGCAGTGTCCTTGATCTCTCATGCAATATTATACTTGTAGCTTTTGGTTTCTTGCTGTGAACCTAAAGCTCTCATGAGGACATGCTCTGTGACTGGCTCTGTGCCTGCAGCCAAGGTGCTGGTACAGGGAATCACAAAATGGTGATTCCATTCCTCCCAGAGTCCCTTTGCCATCACCCTGGCCTTCGGGTAGAGGCTGAGGGTCAGAGAGTGCTGTCTCCTGGGCTTGCATAGAAAGTGTCTGGCAGGGCAGGGAGCTGAACTGAGGTCTTCCAGGCAGTCTGTGACACATGGAACAGTGCTGTTGGCATTGGTTCCGGGCTTGGGAAAAGAGGCAGGTTGTCCTGGATTGGTTCTGCAAGTAGCAGGCACCGGCTCTGGCACTTCTCATTGTTTTGAGTGCCGTGTAGGTGGGACACTGCCGGGGGGATGCAAGCCAGTACTTTGTATGATAATATTTAGAAAAAAGATAAGAAGAACCTGCTTTTCATCTCACCTCATTCTTCCCTGCCAGTCTGTGCTTTCTTTCAGCTCAGGAGACTGAAATCTTCTGTTCTCTTGTAAAAAGAAGTCACTCTGTGAGCAGAGAAGCTAATGAAGCCTGGCTTGTAATATATCTCTCTCATGCGGATCCTCTGATATCTCACAAAGGGTGAGCTTTATTAGCTTTTCCTGTAATGGGACAGCAGTAGGGTCCCTCTGCTCTCCCCCACTGCCTTCTTTTCAAACTCTGAAGAGTTTCTGTATCTTTTGACCTTGATGCTGGACAGTGGGGGTGAGTTGAACACCCTTTTTGTATGAGAGCACAAACACGTGCATTATTTCAGACTCCCATGACTGCAATCTGTGGGTGTCTCATTTCTGTCAGGAATCAGGCTAAAAATAAAACAAACAAATCCCCTGAAATTAAAAAGAAGCATCAGTGTTCAAATGACTTTATGGTATAAACTGGGGAGTCATCTAAGAAAATTCAAAACAAGGACCATACTGGCTACGTTGAAATCCACTCACTCATAGCAACAGGAGTTGATGCTTTATTAGGAGAGTGGGATGTTGCTCCCAAAACTTACATTCTGTCTGTTAACATATACATGAGACAGCCCCATCCTGTGGCTTCTCCTGTCCACTGGTCAGCTTCTCATTTGCTTGGGGTTAGAATTGGTGAGGAAAAGGGTTGGTTCATCCCTGCCACTGACAGGCAGAGGGGGACACGGGAAGCTGAGCGGGTTGAACTCAGTGCTGGATTCAGACATCAGAGTTTTCTTGTCAGTTTGTCACAAATATAACCATATTTAAATTCAGCTGCTTGGGTAACACCCAAAAGCTATCACTGCACTAATGCAATTATGATAGTGCATCAATTGCTGTAAATCACAAAGCTACAGATAGGGTGTAGTTGTCATGTTCTTTGTGATTAAAAGATGTAGAATCTCTAATCACTGCGGTGAGAGAGGCTGTCGTCGATAAAGGGAATCTGGGGCTGAAGAGCAGTATTGATCGTGAGGAGGGATTTGTGAACTCTCTTCCTCTCTTTTGTGCACCTTTGAGCAGCCTTTCAGGATGCACCATCAGCTTCACAGACACCCACCCTGGGGCTGGGGGAGGAAATGAAGAGGCTAACAGCTGCCTTGCTCAGGTTCTCTAGAAAAAGGGTGAGGCTCAGGTTTTAGCTGTTTCTGGCCCAGAAGGGCATGGCTGTTTGGTAAACCAAACCCTTGGAAGAAGTAATGGTCATTCCTGAGCATAGCCTCACATCATGCTGGTGACAGGGGTCTCGGCCTCCCCAGTTGTACTGGTGCCAAATCAGTGTGAACTCCAAGCAGAGCCAACTGCCTAGGCAGCAACATAACCCTGGGCTGAGCCCAGCTGCAGCACAAGCCAGTGCTTTCACCCCTGAGGCTTTAAAGAACTCCTGGAACCTATTTGCCAATGACACAACTTCTCTACCTGGAACTGAGATCAGGTGTTACCTTGCTCCAAGGAGATGTCAGTGCTTATCATCCATGTTGCTCTTAAAAAAA
Source organism: Heliornis fulica (assembly GCA_013399135.1). Classification (NCBI taxonomy): domain Eukaryota; kingdom Metazoa; phylum Chordata; class Aves; order Gruiformes; family Heliornithidae; genus Heliornis; species Heliornis fulica. The sequence goes on along the minus strand of VXBZ01012075.1, from coordinate 120,573 downwards.
CCCCAAACCCATAACAAAACAAAAAAGTACACAACAGCCTCCCCCCTAACCCCCTAATTTATGGCAAATATTCATAAATTATTCATATTCAAAGTGGAATTGTAGGAAAAACCCAACATATTAAATTACCAAGTACAGTGAAAATGGAAGGATAGTGCTGGATTGTCAGGCTGCTTGGTTGGGTTTTTTCCCCTGCATTAGGCTGTTTGCTTTTCCCTCCAGAATCTCCATGGATCAACTTGCAAAGAATTTTTGTGATTTTTTTATTATTATTATTAATATGTAGCATATGATTTGAAAGCTTTTAGATATTTATACCTTTCATCCACAATCACCTAGTTCCTTGTATTGGTGTGTCTGCATATAGATGGTGTATGTACACAGTATCTGTATGTGCATGTGTTTAAACTAATATTCTTTGTATAGAAATACTGTACCCTCATGTTGCAGTTTCTCTGGTTTTCACCACTCTCTTCTTTATGCTTGGGTGGTCATATTTTGAAATTTCCCCAGGACCAGTTTTTCATGCAGTCACGTTTCTCATCACATCTGAAGGATGTTGTGCTTCGCATGGTAATTAGGTCCTCTTTGTTTCATCTGCTGAACTGCTCTCTGTTACTTCCTGCAGCACACTCACGACTGGAGGCTATTGCAGAAATGTTAGAGCATTGGAGATTCTCTAGGAGTAAACAGCTTCACGTTAACTTGCTTTTTTTTTTTTTTTTTAATGCTGATTTACATCCTGTTTAAACCTTATGCAATTATATTTATCCTTGTTGCTTTCTTGGAGTAATACCATTTATTGGAATAATTTATTATTGCTTTGTGTGGCTGGTGGGTGTGTATGGAAATCATCTGGGTATTTACAAATGCATATGACTTTATATATAAAAACACACAAGGATCTGTCTATCTCCCTAAGGCTTGAAAACGCTGATGGCTTAGCTGGGAGCACAAGTTGCTGTCAGGCTTTATAGAGTTTAAGCTTTTATGGCTTAAAAGAAAGCTCTGATTGTTAATTTTTCTGGCCCTGTGTGAAGGCAGACCAGGGGTGGCTTCAGGCTGCCTTTGGTATTTGTATTTGGGCTGGACTGGGGTGACACTTTGCTGTGGGAGCCTCTCTCCCTCATGGCACAGAGGGGACCAACAGCCAGAGCTCCAGCAAGCCTGGCCAGGTCACTCTAGAAGAGGGGTTATTTTTCCAGCACAATTGTATGTCTCCCTGCTAGCTGTCAAGATACAGTGGAGAATCAAGGCCAAAGTTTTAGCCTTAGTTGTTTAGAAGGAAACTTTACAGACCTGCACGACCCCTTTTGCTAGAGCAGTCAGCTGCTGCGTCCTCGGGCTAGAGACAAAGAGCAGTGGGTTGAGGTGGCTCAGGCTGTAGTGCTGCACCTGTGAACCCTGACAGTGCTGGGGAAGGCACACGAACCAGGTCAGGTTTGCCCTGAGGCTGCTGGGGAACCCCTGCATGGGGTCCCTGCAGAGAGAGGTTCAGGGCAGGAGCACTGAAAATGCCTGCAGTCATCTCAAGAAATGGGAAGTGATACTAGTAACTGACCCTGAGTTCCCTTTTAGTCAGTACAAAGCTCCAGAATGACTTTGTACAAAGCATCAACCAGTCTTGTTCTAAAGGGGTCCGTCACACGTCGGAGATGCCCACCCGCCGGAGGCGGGCAGGAGGGGCAGGAGGCTGCTCTGCTGGCAGCACAGGCTGGCAGGGCAGGGGTGGCACAGGGATATTTTTCACTCTGGTAGGTTGAATAATACCCTGAGGCTGATGCCTGTTGTGTGTGCTGCTGGCCCCAGTGTGCACGCATATATACATAGAAATGCACACAGGCATCAGAGAGATGTGAACCCTGACAGCAAACGCTTCTGCCAGCACGTGGAATTCCTACTGGTTGTTTATCTGTTTTTTTCCTCTTGTAATTAATAATGCCGTGATTACTCTGATTAGAATGATTGCATATCCTTTTAAGTGGTATCTAGATTGAGGTTTACATGGCATGTTTTCCTTGTTTGTGTGTTCTGCAAACATATTAAGGAAGTCTCTAAAATAATATTACCAAACGTCAAGTAAAATCCTGTCTCCTGAAGGGCTGATGAGATCATACGCGTGTGACTGTGTGTTATCTTGCCCTGACACATGGAATTAAGTCTTGGACTATCCTCACCTAGGAAGACGTTGTTCTGCCAGCATTTTCTCTTTTCTGGCCATTTCAGATATGACAGCTTTTTTTTCCTTCAACCAATTAAAACGGGGCTGTTCTCTGTAAAAGCCAATGAGAAAAAAATTGGCAGCTAATTTCTAAGAATGTCTTTGGTTTATTTTGTTGAGCTGACTGGTAACATGCACCAAGAAGCATTTGAGTCGAAAAAAAACCCACCGTAGCCCCGTATCGATTTGGTAATTTTAATGAACTGAGTTGTATGTGGAGGGGAAACAGGATTTTCTGTTATCCCACTGGCAAAGCTGTGAATGAGGAAAGCCTGAAATTCAGCCATACAGCTCAGCAGCTTGGGGGACACAGTTTCTGCGGTGGATGATCCAAATTAGCAGCACTCCACTTCTATAAATAATATTTTGTATTTTATTGGGGTTTACAAATTCTGGGAAATTGTGAAATCCAGGAGCAGACTTTTAGGTATTTCTCTAATTGGCATTTCTATTTTTTTTCAAGCAAATTCTATTTTGATTCTTTCTGGAGCTTCTGCCATTGTTTTGCTTTGCTTTCTGAATGAAAGTGTTTTACCAGGTTGGACTCCTCTGTTTTAATTAGAGTGGTTTGGGGTTTTTTAAATCAACACAAAATGCTCTATTTCAAATTTTAAGCTTTTTGCAAAAAATGTAAAATATTGTTTTAAGTCCAAATCAAAGCAATTTCCCTACCTCCCTCCAATTAAAAAGTATCATGAGACAACAAATTGCTCATTGTCTAGCTTGACAAGAGCGGTTGGCTCTCGGTCTTGCATTCGGGTCCCCAAACCACTGTCTGATGGGGAATTTATTCCCCATCTGTTTCCTTTTCTACGCAATGAGTTCAGCCTGGCACATGAGCTGCAGCTGAATTGTGGGGTTTGTGATCCACATTTAATTCACCTCACTTTCAGTCTTTAACTGGGACACCCCGATTAAGCAGAGTGGTGACCCTGGCCTCTCTGTGTAGTCAGTGCAGAAGGGAGTTCATCCAGAAGGTGACTCTGCCCATGGAAGATCTCAATTAAATGCCTAAAGAATAACTTCTCCAAGATCAAGCTGCTGTATGCTTTAAGCAGTTCCACTAAAAGAAACCTAGTTGGCTTACTGAGACTTGCTGATAATGGGCTCATTGGCTTGTTAGGTCAGCCAGCAAACAGACGCTGGGAGGTCCTTAGGGCTTAAGTACCAAGACATCATTGTATTTCTGGGGAGATCACTGCATTTCAAGGGTGTGATGTGAGATGTGAGGCTGCAAAGTCATCCCCAAGCTGCATTTATTCCCCTGAAAATGATCAGTGTGTCAGAACTGATTTCAGTTATAAAATGGAAATAATAGATAAAAAAGGTCAAACCATTTATTGAGGATTGACATTTACAGCAGTCAGGAATCTCCAGCTGTATACAGCTTTGTGTATATATGTCACTCCTATATGACACTATCCCGCTGAGGATCTCCAAACCACTGCTTTCCTGCTGTAACAAGGTGGTGGCTAGTTTCTTGTGTTTATACAGATGCCTAAACGAAGAAAGGCAGAACCTAATTAGCTTGTCCAAGGTTGCAGTGCACCTCTAGCAACATGAAAAAATAAATTCCCAAATCCTCCCTCTCTCTGTAGTTTCAAAATTCTTTTATTTTCTACTTTAATAATTTTTGTCAGAATATTTACTGTAAAGTTTGTAAAATAAAACTGCTTGCAATTAAAAATATTTTCAATGACAGCTGACTGTTAGGCTGGCCTGTGCCCTTGATCCCATTGCAGGCAGTGGCAGTTGTGTGTGGGATCACTGGCAGGGTGTGTGGGTTGAGTACAGTACAGCAAACCACACTGAAGGTAGCAGTCTGGACAGCGATCCAGAGAACGATTGCTACCTGTGCTGCATCGGGACACAGACACAAAAACATCTCCTAGGAGGGGTCACACCAAGTGAGTCAAATACACTAACAGCAGCCATGGTTCACTAGGTCATCTTTGCCACTAAGATCTAAGTAGGAGGAAAGGGAAGAAGCACATAGCACATACACCCATGTGCACGCACACACAGGCAGAGTAGGAGACAGACGTCTGAGATCGGGCTGGTAACAGCAGAGTAATTAAAGGTGCTGAAGCAGTAAGTGCCGAGACACCCTCTCCAAGGGTACAGAAGGCTTGCTAATGTCACTGTTGATGTCCCTAAGGTATTGTGTGATTCTGGTATTTGTCTCAAATGCCCTTCTGTGAGATTTGCATTGCCTAGGAGCCGGTCTCTTTTCTCCTTGCCTTAATGGACTTTGAGAGCTGAGCCTTGAGATCGTGGCGCCTCAAGGAGACCCAACGCACACCCGGTTAATGTGGGCTTCAGGGCTGTTTTCTTCCCATTGCTCATGCATTGCTGCAGCATTATTTCTGTGTGCTGAATTAAGGGGCTAATATCCTGGCAGTAAAGATTTAAGGGACCTTGTGCTGATACAGACAGTATAATTTAGAGCAAATGCAATAGTAGTCTTGAAAACACTGATAAAATGACCTATCATTGTATAATACGTATCGAATCTCATGCTCCCTGTTCCCCCTTTCTGCTCCCACAAAAGAAATTTTCAGCCTCTGGATGAGATGCCAAGAATTACTGGTTAGTCCCAAATGTAAAAATGAAGAAGAGAGACATTTAGGTTTTAATGAAACATGTCTTTCAAGTTAACTTGCATGCTTGTTTAGATAGCTTTTTAGATTAGCCAAAGAATAATAAACTGTTATTTATAGGGAACTTCCTGGCCAGAGACCTCTGGGCAGCACCAGAATACCAGAACAAAGGCTTTAGAGCCTCCTGACTACTTAAAATGGTGATGTTATTTTCAGATTCAAAAGTCCTTTTTCCTTTATGACAACCTGTTGGTGACAAGCAAAAGCTGTCTGCCCATCCTTCAGATTCTGGAGTTCTCTTGATAGTGCAGTACACATGGGTCAGTAAATTAGCTTGAGTTCGGAGCTTTTACAGATCTGTGTTATGTCTTCTGTGAAGATTTGTTTTTCTGCTTATGGCATCAGAGAGAATAAATGGAGGGATGGGATCTGCCCCCACTGCTGTAGGGAATTTCCCTGAAGTGTCCCTGGACTCCTAATAAATCAATGTCTTTCCTGATCTGTTTCTGATGGGATCCGGCAGCAGGTCAGCATCCTTGGGTAAAGAAAGGCTTCCTCAAGTGAGCAGCAGTCACAGAAAGTAAATTAATGGAAGGCAGCATCTGCTGATCTCTTTGACAATACGGAATTTCCCTGCCAACATTTAGAAACCATTGGAAATGGTCTCCATTGGAAACCAGATTTCGACTTTCTGCCCTGGGCTGCCAGAAGTATTTCAGCATAAAATGCTAAAGTAAGTTGAACTTTCAATTATAATTTCAATGACTGTCTAGTGAAATGGATTAATGCTCTGGCACTGCACCTTTGAGGCTTTGGCTCGAATCTTGTAGGATAAAAATCTGTCTGCTTTGACAGTTGAAAAGGTCAGAAGTGAAATAATGTCAGGTGGTCTTAGCCCAATTCAATGTCTCGATTAAGAAGTAGATGTAAAAGTTGTCGATGTGGGATATCATATCAGATCTTTTCTGGAAAAATATACTTTTTTATTATTTATTTACAATTTATCAGCAAAATTAGATGCAGACAGCTGCGTTCTGGGCAGGTGGGGCTTAGTTCAGGCTTCAGGAACACTGTTTCAAAGTGAGCAAAATACAGCATCATAACCTCAAAATCTTGTATCCATCATGAAATTGATTTCCTGCAATTTGACTGTGTGACACACAGTTCTCACTCTAAATTTTTTTGAAGTTTAGTTTGGGAGTTTTTATTGTCCAAGAGTGTATAGAAAGAACATGTTTTTCTCACTGTTCAGGCAAAACAACAGTCTCTTCAATTTACTTCTTGAAACTGCTGGGATTCAGTTCCTAAGCTTATTAAATGTAATTGTGGGTAAGGAACAAAGTAGGAATATTTGCATAGTGCCTTCTCCTCTTATTTGGATATGTACTTCTATAATTTTATATGATAATAATATATAAATTGCTCAACCAGACATCACTGCAGAAAGGTCACCATGGCACAAATTTCTGGCAGTAGTAACAGGAATTTCTGTTGGGAAAAAGGAACGAATAAGGATTTGGGGCCATGTGTCCCAGTGCTGGGGACAGTGGCTGGCAGAGCTGCAGAGCACTTTCTCTGCCTTTGATTTGTCCTGGCCTCAGTTCTCACCATCCCTCCTCGCGTGTCAGACAGCCCTTGCACTGCTCTTCGAAAGAGGTTGCAGATTTTCTTTGCTTATTTCAATAAAAAACACACATACGAGATAGTGCAAATTAGAAATCAGTTGTCATGGTATGCTACATAAATTATCTGGTTCTGGTTGGTAATCTCTTGCAGATGATTAAATAAGTGATCAGTTACATCCTTTCCAGTTCTGGTAGGCATCTTTGTTTTATTTAATTCCCTGTTTCTTCTCTATATGTGTATGTGGTGTGTTGTGGGTTTTTTCAAGTTGTGTTTCCGTCTTAAGGCAAAGAAACCACAGTCTCCATGTGATCATGATGCAATGCAAGAGCTGATGGAACTGTACATATGTTGTAAAGATTAATTGGCATTCAGTTAGGGCCCATAAAGCATGGCATGCCATGCATTATCCTCTATTTTGCCTTCAATTTACAGCGCGGTTCAGTTCACATGGTGCACATAGACTGAAAAAAAAAGTGTATTTCTGAAATATAAAATGTGTACTTTTCATTAGGCTGATCTTCCCAATGACAAAATCTTTGAGGAGCTTTGGAGATTCAGATACGCTTTAATCGAGGGGCAGTTGTTACGTAGTCTTGCTTTTCTCTGCTGAGATCTATTGAGTGGGGCCCAGGGGACCACTGAAACCACACAACGATCTTTTATTTGTTCTATAGATTTTTCTGACTGAAAAACCCAGTGACACATTGCCATCCTCACACTTAAAAGACATGGAGCTTAACTGGGGTGCAAACCCAGAGGGCTGTTGGTGGCTGTGAGGACATTGTTGCGTGGCGCCATGTTGCACTTGACCGCTGGTGGCTGTGGCGGCGCAGGCCTTGCCGGGCTGCCGGCGCCGGCAGAGGCCAAGCACCCTGATTGCGAACCGTTATTTATAACTGAACAAAGTGGTAATTTTGCAACTATCGCGGCTCAAATATGGGACCATTTCCCTAGTAATAAAACTATTACTCTGTAACTGTTTACTTATCAGGAGACCATTATGTGATTGATGACCTGAAAATGGAGGTTATCTTTCAATTCATTTGAAATGCAAACTGACTAGAAAATCTATAGTTATTGCGGCATATTTTTAAGCAAAATCAGGCACCTACATTGACCTCCTATTTACATTTCTTTGAGAAGAAAAATCACATAAAAGCTATCAAGAAACACATTTCACAGCAGGCAAATTAATTGGTTTTACTGTATTTGAATGGAGGGTTTGTCAAATAAAACATGCCATGACAGTTAATAGTGTCATTTAGAGGCAGAAAATTATTGGCTTATTTGTTATTGGATAAAAGGAAGGCAAACACTTTGTATTAGGAAGTTTTAATGTGTTTAAAATCCTCATTAGGGATTTATGGACATTCTTGCTTAGCATAGCGCCTCATTAATTTGAGGCTAAACAGTTACTTCTGTGTTTCAATTCCAATTTTTTTTCCCCTTTTCTTTAATTAGATCTCGCATTAGAGTTTGGTCTCTACACCACTGGAGATGTAGAATTAATTAATGTGATTTATAAATCTAATGGAAGTGAGTTATTCTTAGATATCTTTTCATTTTAGTGAGCGGTTTAACTGCACGCAGCGTAAGTGCACACAGATCTCAGAGATTTTGGGAGCTCAGGAAAAGTATGTGACTTCTGCATTGAATACATTTAGCAGTGTCCCTTGGCATTAATAGATCAAAGTATTTTAATTAGAAATGTAACTAAAAGAGAGACCACAAAGATCCCATGCAAAATCAGATTTTCATTGTTCTAGGTCCCGTACTGTCCAAAAAGTGTTACCCCTTTTGTATGATAGCCATGACATTCAGAGACTGTTGGGATAATCCTGTGCGTGTAATGACCATAAGATCCAGTTCTTAATGTAGACTGAATTTGGATCCAATACCAATAAAGACATAATCATTAATTGTGTTTTGTTATTATTACTAAATAGAATATGGTGTTTATTTCATATAGGGATTTCATTTCTTTGATTGAAGGTTATGTAAGAAAGTGTGGAGTAGTAGTTGCACTAACAGGTAGTGCTGGTATTTAAACCCTGAAATATTTCAAAATGCATTTGTTTTGTTGCCCCCTGGGCAAGACCGTGTCCTTGCCCTTTGAATTCTGGCGCTCTGTTTTGAAGACAGTCTGCAGACGTGATCTGCAAATTGTGACTCTGGTAGAGGGACGTATGAAAATAACTAATTTACAAATGAGCTCTGAGCAGTTAATTTAGGTCTCGGCACTGGCCTTGCAGCTGTGCAAGCTGCTGTACAAATTAAGCCCAGAAGTACCTTTTTCAGTGATCCCAGTCCTACCTGCTTTACAAAAAACCAAGCAGAGCAGATAACTGTCACAGTCACACACCATGTTCTTGTAGCTGCAGTAAAGGTATCGTCGGATGTAAATAGATGCTTTAAAAGGTTCCTGTCTCCAACCTCAACAGAAATGTTACAGTCTGAATTCATGAGGTCAGATAATGCTTCAGGTTACACTGATGCAACCTCACTGACATCAGTGGAGTTGTAGTCATGTCACCGAGGCCACAGTCTGACCTGGTGCCTTTGCCATTATTTTAGCAGGAAGTTGCACGACTCCGGCCTGACGCTGCCGGCTCTGGTCCTGGCGCGTGCTGCAAACAGACACCCAGCTCCACGCGGGAGAACTACATTTAAAGGAGATCCAATTCTAAGCTGTATTAAACTTAGGCTGCTATGTCTACGTAGTAAAGGGATTTTTAATGATTTCCAAGAGGTTCTATCACAAGGTTATGCTGAGAGTAAATATGGCATCTAATTTACATCCCCCTAACTGAGGGCAAATAGGCTTGGAAGCTGAACTCCCTTCACACTCCTTTTCTAGTTATACAGCTTCATTGTCTTCAGAGGAGTTAGATTTCATTCACACTGCTGAAAGTAAGACAAGAAACAGACATTTGATCTTTATTTCTGCCACACCATATATCTCACCGCACCAGAGAGTTGCATAGTCTGTTAGTCAGGCTTTGATGTTTCAACTGGACAAGTGCACAGTGGCATTTTAGGTCAGGGTGCCTCTTATCATCAATTTAATGGAAATGTATAAGGTAACCTCCTCCAGAATGAGGTGAAAATACCAAGGCACAAGAAAAAATGTACTTATTTTATATAAGTAAATAAGTACTTGCAGTCATTGGAGGAGGAAGGATAGAGGGAGGGAAAGGAATGAAGGAATAAATGAAGAAAGAACAAAGGGAAATGTGAAGTTCCATATTTCCTTGTGCTTTCTCAGTATTAAATGGTTGTAACCCTCTTTATTCAAGCCAGTGTTTTGGTCACAAAATAGGTACTGTGAATGTCACTTTTGTTAGGGCCTGGCTGACTACTGAGATTACCAGTTACTCTGGTATTATCATCATGGTGGGCTTCTAAAATACTCCATTCAGAATAATCCATAAGTAAAATGTGCAGCCTTACCTACATTAAAAAACTCCCAGGAGACCTTGAAGTGAGAGATCACTTTATCAGGCTTCTCTCTCTAATAGAGTTTGGCAATTTACTGCAAGAAAATAATGGAGAACCATTGAGTTTAAATTGAACATCAGCATATTGTGCTTTCATGGAGACTATTTCATGCTGATCAACATTGAAATGGTATTGTTAAAAGAAAACATCAAAGAAATGAAAAAGAAAAAAATGGGCTAAATACAGCATGTGCTGGGAAGAGCAAGAAAAATGTAATTGTCACATCCAGGTCAGTCTGGTTTAAAAGTTGCTGTAGCAGAACTAAATGCCTGTGAAAAAACTGTTGTCCTTGCGGTTGGGGTTGCTCTGACTGGGAGGTCATTGTAAGCTGAGTTCACTGTAGGGAAATCAAACTATAGTTCCTTCTGGTGTGTGGGCTAGTGCCCACTTGCCCAAATCTGGTGTGACTGCCCCATTTGTCTAGCTCCTAGATGAGTAGAAAGGAGCATATTAGGGTCATTGGCTTTTTTGTACGACACTAAAGGTAGCCAGCCACAGTGGGCAGTTTTGGCTTCTGAATGAGAGACCATTTGGGAAGTTCACTAAAGTCAGTGGGAGTCTGATTCAGTCATGTTGTGGACCACACTAGTAAGTTGTTTTTCCTAGCTCATGTGCTTTCCTCAAGGGAGGAGGCACAAACTTCTCCATCCACCAGTGGATGAGCAGCATGGACTGCAGTTAACAAAAGAATTAACTCAGTCCACTCCTTAAAACTTTTTCCTGTTTTCAGGTTCTCCAGTAAATGCATATTTGACACAACTGCTTCTGCAGTCTTTGTGTTAAGGGGGAACAGAGGAGCAGTTCTCCGTATTTTGATTTAAGCAATAGTTTTTTTCTTTCTCTTTTAATTTTTTTTTTAATGTATAAAGTATATGTGTGAAGTATATATTTTCACAGACCTTTTAATAAGCCCTGAGGGATATTTTGGGGGGTGAAATAATGGGAACTGTAGTCTTCTCGTGGTATTTTGGTTCCAGGACGGTGGAGGTACTAAAAGAAAACAGTGGATATACATAATTTGGGAACCACAGATGGCTCCCTTGAGAATTCATAACTCTATTGAAAACATATACATGTATTTGAATACCAAGAAAGCAATTTTATTTGTGTTTTTTTTTAATACCACCATGTTTGACTTAACTCATTTTCCTCCAGAGCCCTTGCCTAGTATCTGGTCTTATGCTCTATTTTGGATTTAGAATGAGAATAATCTTGAAAACATACTGATAGTTTAGTTGTTGCTAATCATTGTTTACAATTAAGTCAAGAACTTTTCAGCTTCCCAGGCCCTGTTGTGAGGAGGCACGAGCCTTCCACAGAAAGTGCAGGAGAAGCTGGGAGGGGACATAGCCAGGACAGCTGAGCCAAACTGGCCAAAGGATATTCCATACCATGTTTCATCATGCTCAGTATGTAACCTGGGAAGTGGAGCTAATCAATTATTATATACATCACTTGTGGGATTTTTTAGTCATTATCATCATTGTTGTCATCATCCTTTTCTGTCCTGTCAGTTCAAGAAAGACAGGGGCCTATTGGAGAGAGTCCAGCAGAGAGCTACAGAGATGGTCAGGGAACTGGAGTATCCATCTTATGAGGAAAGGCTGAGAGGCTTGAGTCTGTTTAGCCTGGAGAAATCTGAGAGCAGATCTAATCAACACATAAATATCTAAAGGGTGTATGCCAAGATGATGGTAACACAGTCTTATCTGTGTTGGCCAGTTACAGGACAAGGGGCAACAGGCCCAAACTGGAATATGGGAAGTTCCTCGTGAATATGAGAAAAATCTTCTTTACTCTGAGGGTGACAGATCACTGGGACAGGCTGCCCAGAGAGGTTGTGGAGTGTCCTTCTTTGAAGAGATTCAAGCCCCACCTGGATGTGATCTTGTGTAACCTGCTCTAGGTGATCCTGCTTTAACAGTGGGGTTGGACTGCATGATCTCCAGAGGTGCTTTCCAAACCCTAACATACTGTGATTGTGTGGTTCTTCAGGAGATGTGTCAGTGCCCCAGCTGAAGGGCAGGCTGCTGTCTGAAAAAGGGCAAGTCCACAAGCAGTGTAGGGAGTGACTGAAGAGTGGAAATGAGGCCTGAGCATGCAAGGTTCGTGGTGGCAATCACAGGAAAGCTCATGTTGGAATACATGGGTGTATACTCCAGTCAGGGGCAGGTGAAGTATTTAATCTTCTTAGATTTGTAGTGAGCATATTACAAATATTGAATCATAGTTTCATATAGGTTGGAAGGATGTTCAAAGGTCATCTAGTCCAACGTTTTGTATCTGGGAACCTTGCTATTCTTAGTACTGCCTGATCTATTTCCCACTTGTATTAATCAAAAAAGAAGCACCCTCTGTTAATAGGGAGCCTGGCAGGAGCTGGAGGCATTCATAGGACGAGGTTTCTGCTGACAGTCCTGGTTTTGCTGCTTCTGGTTTTCTTACCACTGTGTAGTGCTCACTGGAAATGATCAATCAAGGCTCACGCACAGGATCTTTCTGTGCTAGCAAGTGAAAAATCAATTTGTGTTCAAAGGAGTAAACAGTAGTATGAGCTTCATCTCCCCAGAGTCAAAATGGGTTCTTGATGAAGGAGATGACAATGAAACCTGAGCTCTTGATGTATAAGCACATAGGTGCCCATATTCAAGAAATGAGAGTGAGGTCCTATATTCATTTAACATGCTACATTTATCTTTCCAGTAAAACAACGGTCGGGTGAAGAGATTATTTGTTGAATGCCAATTGTGCATCAGTAAAGCCAGAGGGGTTTTCACAAACAGTTTATCCACATGAAAATGTAGGTGGTCAGTTCTGGCAAGGACATTATGTGCTGTGTATTTCAACTTTCTGACACTACATTTGAATTTTCTGAACTATTCTGACAAGTCTGCTGGAAGATTTTGTTGCTGACATTTCTGAGAAGTGCCCGCTGTCAGATGTAAATTACAGGGAAAAGAGACTTTATATGATTTTTCTGTGCTGCAAAAACAAAATCTGATCTCATGCAGGTTATAAATTGTCCGGGAGGTAAAAGTGGTCAAGGAATTGTTGAATGAATAAACGGAAGGTTAGATCAACATGACTCATCAGATATTGTAACCAGTCACTCGGTGTCATTTGATCTGCATAACATTAAAGGCTACTATTCCCTCACTCTTAGATTTCTGCCCTCCTTCCCTCCCTTTAAAGTTTAGCACTGAGCCATCCAAGCCATACATTAAACCTTTGGTTCCACTTCATTTGAGTTCTGCTCTCTCTCTTGTGAGACCGGTATGTGAAGAGAGACTTACAATACCGGTGGAATACTTTGACTGTCTGACCTTTCCTTTTTTCTTCTTTCCTTTTTTTTTTAGCAAGCAGTATTTAGAAGTAAATATGAGGCGTTTTGATGCAAAAGTTTTTTCCAGATTAAAAAGAAATTGGAAGATGAACTCAGCGTTGCATGTAGCTGTTGTGAAATCTTTTTGGTTTGATTGAAGTTTTATTACCTCAGGATGTCTGTCTGCAGCTTATGTAATATTCACTGTTCTTCAGTCTGCGGTTCACGAGTGCACTGCTGTCCGAGAGAAGAGCTCATGGTGTGAAGTGCAACTACTTGGGCTGACAGAAGCCAAATTCCTGGAATCTGTCCTTTTGGCCAAGTTAGACCACGCTGCTTGCAAAGGAGAAAAGCACCAGAAGTTGTGCCCTCCTTTTTAGAGCCTGACTACTGATGAAAGCTGAAAGGGAGAGAGGGTGGAGAATTGCATAATGAGTCCTAAACATCTTGATTTTTATTAGATTAGGAAAGTAGTAGTATGGGATGGATGTCCAGTCTTGACTACAAGAGGAACGTGGCATTTTATTAATGGCAATTCTAATAACATTTTGTTAGGGCAGTCAAGAAGGTGATGAATATTGTATCTGCTCTGTTTCATTCTGTCCTGACAAATCTATTCTTGGATGCCGTGGTGTGCCATGTGGGCCTGCTCGCACTTGTTAGCTGAATGCAAGTGTTTATGGACAATTAAGCTTGCAATTTTTGCTTCACACTTTGATAGTCTGAGAAGTTGTTTTTCCTTTTCTTTTTTTTTCTTTTTTTTTTTTTCCAGGATAGACTAAGTTTCTAATAGATCTGTGCCTTTCAACTCTCTTAGAATGTGCAACTGTAGCATGAATTCAGAAAAATGGTCTCATTTCTTTAGAAATCCATTAATAGTAATGTACTGAAAGACTCTTACATTGATCTTCTCTCTGATAGCCATGTTGTAATAATTATTCTTTTAATGTTAGCATCAATCTAAATGTTTTCCTCTTTGTGCTAGCTCCTACTTGGATCTCCATATATGACACTCACAGCACTTTGACATCTTGCATTACTTTAATACTAGTGATTCAAAACAAAGCAATGCCAAAGGGAACAAAAGTTCTGTCAAGCCATTAAAATCTTCTTTGCCATTAACACAATTAAATTGATGCATGAGCATTTAAAGTTATTAGCAAGTGCTGCCAGCAGAAGCTGGTTGTGATTGCATAATATATAGTGGGCTTTATTAAAGTAAAATGGTATGTTTATTGTTATTATCGTCATTAGTTCCGAAGTAACATAAACTTAAACAGGGCTGCGAATTGGGAGAGGACTGTGAAACAAGTAAGAACATGTTCTGCCCTGTGTTAATAATCAGGGACACAATTATCACAATTATGACATTTCTAAACAAAGGAATACACATGGTGTCTTGGCTAACCATTGAAAACAGCATGGGTAATGGTAGGGAGGGGTGTTAACTGAAGAGAGGACTTCTGTATCTCTACTTCTCTCACTCTTCCCAGTCTGACTCACTCAGATGGATTTTGGGCTGCTCCTGTAACTGCTGTGAGAGATGTTGTGGTTAGTGTGTACACTGCAAGCTTATTCAGGGAGTATCTGCTTTGTTTTCTTGTATTCCAACATACTAATTTTTCAATGAAAAAGATCAGGACTGGATTAGAGACATATGTACTCCCACTGTCCTGCTGCACATTGCCGTAATACCCGCGCTTGCTAACCCTTGGGTTAAAGTTAACTGTGTTCTGATCTGAGGTATGGACAGCACTAGGAAAATGTGAGGGACAAAAGATAAGGCTCTTTTCTTGGTCAGTTGAACATCTTTAAGTGGTATTTCAGAAATTTATAATCTCTAGTTGCTGGAGTAGATAAAAACCACTAATATCCCTACAGTGTACTCATACTGACTTGAGTACTTTTTTACCAAGATAGTGACAAAGTGTTAGAAATTTAGAGAACGGTGATGAAATAAGCAAAAGGATGGAAAATTTGTTTATCGGGAAAGAAGGTGAATGTTGAACAAAAAGCATTTGAGAAAAGTGTGGTAGTTCTGCATGTCTGTGTGTGGTGTAAATGTGAAGTGAATTATTTAGAGTAGTGGAAAGAGCTCTACAAAAAGGCCGAGGTGTCACTGAAAGTAAAATTTTAGCAATTACCACAAAAAAAAAAGACCAAATGATTCACACACATTTTATTAAGAGAAGGGATGTGAGACCCATTTCCCTATAGTTTTGGGGTCAGACTAGTCATAGTACTAGGATACAAAGTGCGTAGTACTAGGAGCATGAACTTGGTGATCTCATATGCCTTTCTGGTCTCTGAATCTTGAAGCTGTGCCAATCCATTGAGTGCTGGCTGAAATACAGGAGAAGAGGCAAAATCGGTGCTTTTGGTCAAGCTCTATAGGAGATTGGGATGACAGGGATGAAGTTTGGTCATGAGTGTCTTTCACCAACCAAGTTACTAAGGTCAATAAGGTAGAAGTGCAGAGAAGGAGACACTGAATATGGTATGGAGCACTTCTCTGGTTTTAGGTGTCTTCCTGAGTATTGTCTACTCCTGTTCTCCTGTACCCCTGTGCTAAGACCCATCAGAACTACCTGCAAGTGCCACAAAATGGTTGTACATATGTGTCATGTCTGCCTGTTTATGTAATTGTTTAGATTTAGAGGTTTTGTGTTCTTTCATGCCCTCAGAATGAGGGATTGTGGCAAATGTGATAACTACTGTTCAAACAAGTATTTTCAGTTGGAAGATTATAAGGCACCACTGTGTGTGTGCTAGGGTGTGGTTGTGCAAGTAGATATCTTGCATGCTTCTGAGGGAAGAAGAAATATCTGTCAAGCCTCTCAAGGTGGATTCCTGTGTTCAGAGGTTCAATCTTCAGAGGATGCTTAACCTGCAACAGGCTGATGAAGTGAGGGACAGCAAAATCAGCAGCCACTCTTACAGTCCAACCAGTATTTTACTACAATATATGTTTAGGTTTTAAGAGCTGTCTTGGCTGTTAGCCTATTAAGCTGTAGGATAAGATAGTTGATGATAACAGCTTTCTCCTAACTGTTATCACCTCTGTCCTTCACTGCGGCGTGCGGCAAGTTAAACCAAACCTCGCCTTCTCTCTGAAGGCTGCCGATAGGAGTAACAGTGGGATCTTCTTCAATTACACAAGTTTCAGGCAATTCCAGTGCCAGTTCTCAGCTGTGAGGAAATCAGAGTACTTTATTGCTTCAAAAGTGTTGTTAGTAGCACAAAGCAAAGGGGAAAGGGAAAAACAACTTTTGACAAAATGGGTTCTGCTGATGATTTATGTTGATCTGAACTCGAAAATTCGGTTGGCAGCAAGAGTGGATACAGCAGTTTCCAAACAGAGGCAGTTGCTTGTTAGCTGTTCACCTGTGTGCTTGTAGTCACTGAACTTTGCATCCAGCACCTGACTAAACATTTTATTTTATTTTTCTTTAAACCTAGGTTACCCTTCCCAATGACTCCAGCTGTGTGGAAGAAATATTGCGGGTGAGTAATACACTTTGCTTTTGTTGCTTTTGTATAATTGTAGTGCTGTTCTTTCATCTTTAATGGAGAAGGGTTATGTGGCTGTCTGTAGTGCTGTAGTTAAATAATAACATATTAGTGGGTCTGTATTAAAGAGGCACAGCCAAATGGTAGGCCCAGGGTGCTCCTCAGTGAGCAAGGTCAGTTCACCTAATGCTCTGCATCTGCCAGCTTGTCTTGGTCAGGATTTATACATGTCCCTGTTTGTTTTGTTTTGTTTTGTTTTGTTTTTTAACTAAGCTCTTAGTCTGTGAGTCTCTCCAGGACACATTTCTATTTTGAGGTGGAATCACCTTATTTCTCCTTCTCACAGACTTAGAGTCCTTCTTCTTATCCCAAACTACAGTTGCTCATCATCCATGCTTTTGTTAAGGACCTATGGACATTTTTTCTAGGTGCTCTGATCTGTGGTTGAATATTGACAATAAAAACCACCACTCCAACCTGAGAATGGCTTGATTGTAATGAGAGTGCACAGTAAGAGAAAGGGGAGTGTTCACAACAAGGTTTTAATTATAAATCTGCCTTACTTTAAATATAAGATGGGCTTTTGCTTGGGGACCCCAACTTCAGGTTCCCCTGGTGGCAGCAGGATTTGACTGGGAGCAGGTTTGCTACCCACCAGTGCCTATCCAGTATTTAGGTTTTTATCCTCATGGGTTGAGTTTCCCATCCTTCAGAGCTGCCATCCCTGGGATTGCCAGCCTGCCTGTTGGCTTTCAGTGTAGAGGGGGGAAATTTTGCACCACCTTTATTCTTATCATTAGGAGAAACCAGGGGAAACTAACCCGAACCTGAAATCATGTGTAACAGTCGTGCCAAAGTGCTTGCAACTGCATGCACTTCTTCTTGCTTATAAAATAAAATAGGCTTCTTGGTATTCATTGCAATCCAGAGTTAAATGGTTTGGGAAGCTTCATCCATTTTGTGTACACACATCATCTTGGGGTGCTCTTGATGTCCTTATGGGTTGCCAGTGCTGCTGCAGAACTCTGTTGAAGCAGCAGGCAGGCATGCACGTGCAGACCTGTGCTGTCGGAGGGGTATGCATCCACGTGTGCACCCAGCAGCAGGGAGTGCAGGGCAATAAATACAATCTAGTTTCAGCCTTCAAAGTGAGCAGGGGTTTATTAGCTACAGAACACTAAGGGAGCAAAAGCAAAGAACATGTTGAAAGGCTGTATGAAATGCTTGGTACATTTTAAACGTCTTCTTCCCCTGTTTATATATTTCAATTAGGTTCATTACTATAGTCAGAATGAATGACTTGTTAGCTGAGAGAGAAGTTGTTTTCAGTAAACAGCATCAAAAGGAAATGTGATGTAGTGAATTTCAGGGATCAATCATCCAGGTGACAGTTTTAATGTGGGAACACTGCATATAAATCACAGGAAGCAGAAATGTCTTTTTTCTAATCAAGAGGACGTGATCCTATTTCCTACCCCATGGCTGTAATTCGAGTTAACAAACATACAGAACGTCCCTGGCTTCCATCCGAAACCCACTGAGATTGATGCAGGACTTTCTGTTGTCTTCAGTGGATGAGGATGAACTTCAGAGTCCCTGTGGCTGCTGGCAGCACCTTCTGCCTACTACTATCAGGCTGTTAGGGTAACTGCTGGGGCATACAGAGCAGGAGGGAGGGTTGTTGGGAGGTTTCAGTGTCTCTGGGCATCATTCTCATAAGGACATTAATGAGCATCCAAAAAAGGGATGCAAACCAGCAGAACTTTCTTGACTGCTGGGTGTAGATGTCCAGAGGCACCCACTGCATCCAGCCTTGCCATCCATCCATGGAGAAAACCCATCAGCTGTAGCTGCAGACATAGCCAGAAGCCAGCTGGAGCATGTGAAACTGCCTGTGCTAGGGAGCAGTTATGGGCTTAGTATGGCACAGGTGAGTCTGGGGGATGTGCTCCCTAGGTAGGTGTGTACTGCTGCCTGAAGTGGCTTCATATGGCATTACTGTGCCGTTAGCCAGTTCTAGGCACTGACAGGCTCTCTGTAGCCTACTTATAACTTGTGTGCAAGCAGGATGCTGGCTGCCAGTAAGGCCCTGATTGTATGAAAGCAGCAGATCACCGAGCTGCCTCTGGGCTGCCTATGAAAGGCCCAGCAAACCCCAGTCCCAACTGGTTGCCTTCGAGTGGCAGCATTTTAGGCTTTCAACTCCGTATGGTGCTGCAGCACACATGGAAGTAGAAGTCCCTGAGTTTTCTCAGTGGCTTTGTTCTTCTCTAATTCACAATGCAGAGTAAGCTTGTAGGGAAATGTGTTTTGGCTGCATGCAGAGTATCATATTTTATTTGGTAGGCAATGGAGAGAAAGTAAGAGAATGCAATGCCCAGCAGTGGTCACAATCCAGTTCTTGGGCTCCCCATGGCAGCCCTGTGTCAGGAGATTGGGTTGTCTGATCCAGATGAAAGGATGACCCTTGGTTTCAGCAGTGATTTTTGCTTGGAGAAACTGAAGTTCCCAGTCCTGACAGATACTCTCTAGCTTTTTGAGGAAGGCTCTTCAGAGCCTTTTGGAGCATGGGCCTCACCTTCCTGATAGCATCTTACCTGGCTAACAAACCTAAGCTATTGACAATCCTATCCTGCCAGGGATTTTGCAGAGATAAAAACAAGAAGGATTAAAAGATGGCCAAGTCCCTGAGGTAGACAGATGGGGCTATAACAGCATGTATTTTGACCAGCCAAACCTTTGACAATGACTGGTGACTTCTGCTCTGGGTCTGGCCTGCTGCTGAGCTATGCAGCCCAAAGTGCCAGAGGAAGGGTGCTGCTGCCTGTCTCATCCCAGCCCTGATGGTCTCCCTTGAGATCATTTCATGCCTTGGCATTTGCTTTTTTTCTTTGCCTTGATATTTGCCTTTTTTCTTTTTTTTTTTTTTTTTCTGTAAATCCTGGAATTAAGTGACTTCAGTCAGTTTCACACCTCAGAAAGACATAGTAACTCTTGTAAAGACATAGTAACTCTTGTAGGGTTTTTTGCTAGACCTGAGATCTGTGACCTCTGGTTTTACAGATATCTTTTTTCCCAAGCTGAATTTGATTAATGGGTTTTGTAATTGTAGAGGTTCGCAGTTCCTAATCTCTGTCATCTTTTTTTTTTTTTACTGGAAAAAAAAATTAATTGGGTTTATGGTCAGAAATTTCCAACCAAGTGAGGGGAAAGGTCTTGAGTTTGTTCAGACCTGTGAGTCTTCAGAGACAAAATTTCACAGTCCTTCAAATTTCCTGAAACACTTAGCTACTTATGTCATCTTGTGTAAATGAGTTAAGGACTGGTCCTGATACTACACACAAAGGTTAATTGTAGACCAGTTTCCTGTTGATCTTGCTTTTCTAACTAGGACAGCTGAGAAGATTGTTAAAAATAATAATAATAAAGAAATCTCTTATGCAACTAAGGCCAAACTGTAATGGTAGTAGAGGAGATTCACATTTAATATAGGTTGCTAATAGCAAATTGAAAAATGAGAGCAATGCACTGGTGGTCGATACATTTTTTTCTGTTCTGAAGTGTGGCTTATTTTTTTAAACCAACATAATGGCTTTAAAAGTGTGGATAACATGGAAGACAGGCAATCAACAGTGTGTGTAATTCACATTTTATTAATATGGATTTAAATTAACTTGTCACTTGCTATGTGCAGCCATTGAAAAATGAGTTCATTGAAATGTTGTGATGCAAAGTGCAGATGGGGCGGGAGAACTGACATTTTAAACCAATATTCTGAAGCTGTTACTTGTGCCACTTGTACCACTTTCGATCAGTGTGCCTTGCGGCCATTACGCGCCGTGTGAACCGCCGAGCTGGCTGAGGCACAGGGGTTCGTGTAGGTGTGACAGCAAGCGCAGGCAGGCCTCGAGCCTGTTCCGAGCACAGAGCAACCTCCCTTGGCATTGGTTTGCCTCTGGGTAAGGCGGTGATACATATACACCATTATATGATAAAGAAAGAAACTTTTATTTAAGTAAATTTTCTTGAGGACTTGTGGTGTAAATCGCAGCTTTGGGCTAGGTGTTTAGGCAATCGATTAGCAGTAATCCCAGAGAAGCGAGGCCCGGGTCTGTACACATGAAGCTTTCGTGTCTGTGTTGCTAACCATCTGGGCAGGCACTTCTGTCTGAAAATCTGTCCCTGCTTAGAGGAACAAAAGAATTCTTGTAGGTGTGTATTTGCTGCAGCAAGGCATCAAGTGACTAGATGGACTTCTGATGTCATGTGGGCAGATGTGAAATTAATTAAAAGCTTTCTAGTCTGGAAGCAAAACAAATCCTAAATATAATTCAGAGTGTAATTAGTATAAAAATGTCGGGAGTTAAATGAGCAAAGTCTATAATTTGTGTGGTCTTCCAGACTTCTGATGACTAGCTCACATCTAATGACACTAGAGAATATGTAAATTGATCAGCAGGTGAAAATGCCCTTGACTGGGCAAATTATGTGTAGTATTACCTTCCTCATGCCAATTGAAAGCACTAACGGATTTAATATGTACCATCCATAGCTGAGGTGAGCTGTTCGCAGCGCAAAATGACGGTAACAGATACAGCCCATTATTTGTCCCTCAGTAATTGTTTTCTCTTCTACAATACAAACCAACATTGAAGAACGACGCTAAACCTAATTATAATAATTGTAATTTGAAAAATACAGGTACGCTGTCCAGTGTGGTTACAAATGCACTTAGTAGCTGACAAGCAGTTTAAATATTTTCATGTGGAATCTTGGGGCCTGCTGGGGAGGACATGATGTGAATTTAAAATGATTATCCAGACGTCATTGGACAAGTGAATAACGAGCTGACTGGCCTAGTAAATCATGTGAACCTGTCAAATGTGGGAACACGTTGGGGAGGAGATGATGTCAAGTAACAGTAACTTAGCAACCTGGCATTTAGCTGTCCAGAGAATGAGTAAGAGTAGCCACTTTTAAATAGCTGAGTAAATAAATGAATCCCTATGTGTCTTAGGTGTGCTATAAAAATAGCCCAGCACCGTATGTTTTGTGTCAAGCTGCTTCTTTCTCTGGGATAAGGTGATTTATTATTTCTATTGAAATGAAAAAAATGGATTGAAAAGTTAACCCACGTGTAAATGTGTATCTGTGGCCTTTGTCCCTTGTCTGGCGTGCAGCCTTTGGAAGCGTGGAAGGAACGGGTAATAGCTCTGAAAAAGGCGATGTGTTACAACTGTACAGGGGTTTTTTTCCTTTAGACTTTGCTTATGTACATGAAGATTTGGATGGATAAAACCAATTAATTTCTTAGCAATTTCCAAGCCATTATATTTTCAGCTTTTTATCAGGATTTTCTCAACAGAGGCAGGACCTGTTTCTGCTCTCACATCAAAATAAATCAAGGGGTAATTCCACTGACCTCTGACCTTGTTTGAGTTCATTCAATTCTTCTTCCTCCTACACTGATATGAATTGGCAGCAGCTCTGCTTATGTTGCTGCTGTTATAAAAGGAGTTACCCCACGTTACTTGAGGTATACATAAAAGGAGCAACCAGTCCTTTGCTCTGATGACACTCTAGACATAGTCTCACTCCAGAAAGTGGAAAAGCTGAGTAGTTCTTGAGAACAGCTCATTCCTGGTTTTGTAGGTGATCAGCTCAAGCCTCATCTCAGTACCACCACAAGCATTCAGCTTCAATTCCAGGAAGGTCAGAAGAAGCATTTTCCCAGTATTTTGTGCACTGTCCAGCTGTATACACACAGACACGGTGATATCAATAGTTGGAGCCATTTGAGGACAGCCTGGTGTAGGCTGGAAGTGCAAAAGACTCTTTGGGAGCTGGAGAGTGCAGCCTTAGTCCTTTCCAGTCTAGAGCAAACCTTCAGCAAAAAAGAAGCAGAAGAGGATTCTTCAAGGGTTTTGACCATTCACTGTTATGGTGACAACAGTATGGTGCTGCCCATGAGAAAGGCACCTCAGAGGCATTACCTGAAAGCTGTCTATACTAACGTGGAAGTGCATAATGTAGAAAACTAGGAGCTACCCTTACTCCAGCTGAGTAGGAAGTTGACAGGAGTCGATGAACTAGAGGTAATGGCCTCAAGTTGCGCCAGGGAAAATTTAGGTTGGATATTAGGAAGAACTTCTTTACTGAGAGAGTCATCAAGCACTGGAACAGGCTGCCCAGGGAGGGGGTTGAGTCCCCATCTCTTGAGGTGTTTAACAGACGGGGAGATGCGGTGCTTGAGGACATAGTCTAAGGGTAGACTTGGTGGTGGTAGGTTAATGGTTGGACTGGATGATCTTAGGGGTCATTTCCAGCCTTAAAAATTCGATGATTCTATGATTCTATGATGCTAAGCACTTAGCTGACGCGCTTGGTTTTGTGAGCCACCACTGCATTGCTGGCACAGCGCAGGTCAGGCATGAGAGGAGATCATTTGTGGTGCAGGTATATACACAGTTCTGCTTTGTCCTGCTGGACCCACGCAAAGCAGACTTCGTGCTGTTGGGGAGGTGGCAGGGAGAAAAGGTTGACTCTGATCTGACAAATGTGTGTGGGTGTGCAGTGTTTCCTCTATCTGAAAGGTGTTGTTTTGCACCTGCCTGTTAAGGGATAAATGCCTCTACGAGTTGTAAGGAAGGAGAAGATTAGACCTTTGTCAGGACAGGCAAGCAAGGTCTGATTCCGACTTGCAGGCACATTTATCAAATAAAGGTTTTATTTTCATAGCAGTATTAAAGAAATTATTTAGCAAAGAACTTTGAAATGTAGAATCTGATCATTGTGTGGGTCTATTGCAGCCTGTCTACATGGCAACAATAAAAAAAGATTACAAAAGGTATTCAGGAAGAGAGAGATTGCAGTGCGCCGATTTCTAACTTACTATTCAATTCTGTTTTCTTATCTCCTTAACCATAGTATTCTAACATATATATTTTTGTACTGCCAAGGTGAAAAACTGCTGATTTCAGTAGTATTATATAATTATCATTGCCAAATTTACCATTGCTACTAAAATTACTGTAGAGTGAGCTGACATCACAAGAGTTTGGACATGTATTACTGCTTCTGAGGAGTGTGAAAGCCCTCTCATGAGAAATGAATGACTCAATAAAAAGTGTTAATTCTTACATGCTTTCCGAGCTCTTCAGCATCTCTTTTGCACCAGCACAACCACTTTTACTTGCTCTTCCTCATTGACAAGCACCTCAGATATTACCCATTAGGTTTTGAAACTTTCCATGCTCAGCATACTCACTCCAATTCAGCACTCAATTATGGTAAAAATAATTTTATTTTTTGAGAACAAAATAATTTTTAAAGGCCTGTTCAAACAAGAAAATGCAAGCAAAGTCATTGTTTTAGAGGAAAAGATAGTAAGTTTTGCAATTTTCACAGAAGACTAGGTGTACCTTCTGTGGCACTTCACAGTTTGGGCACTACTTATACTGAATTTTCAAATACCTCTAAATTTCATAGTTCTAGAAATAACTGGAATTTAGAGAAAAAGAAAATGTGGGAAAGCAAATTGCCAGGGTCTTGTAGTTAAGTATAGATATCATAAAAGTAAGATTCCTACTCGAGATTTGCAGACCCATGGGACCTGGCTTCCTGTCCCTTTTCATCATTGTAAATAACGGGTAACTCCCTTATCTTGGAGTGAAAGTGTGAGAGAAAACAGACCCAAGGAATCTGGGATGTCAGATCTAACTTTGACCTTTTGTATGCTCCCATGACCAGGAAAGGCCCCAAGTGCTGAACTCGATGGAAAACTTTAACCACTCGTACACTGTTAGCGGTGTTTGGCTCTAGCTGTACTAGGTATCCTCCCTTAAGGACTTGTGGGCTGCACATATTCATGTTGGAGGAAACACGATTAGGATCTTCAGAGCCTCCTGTGTGTCTGTCCTGGAGTACTGCTGCAGGTTCCAAACTGACCAGTAAGAGCTACTGGCATGGTGTGCAGTATGGTCAAGAGGAAAAGCCGTCTGAAGCTCCCACACTCCATTTACACATCTTACTGACAAAGCATTAAACAAAGAAAATCTAGACCTATTTTGAAATATAGGTAGTAGAGTATTCCTCTGGTCCCAGATTAATCATTTCTGTTATTTCATCTTGTCCTGTCAAAATGAAACATGGTTAAATATGGGCATTGAGTGCTTAAACTGGTAGCAATGCTACCTTTCATTTAAGTAGATTAATAATGTGCACTCTACATAACAAATTGCTTTAGGCATAGAATGAAGACATTGAAAACATATTAGAATTGAGTTAGGCTTTCTGAAATGAATGCCAGCTTTAGAAACAGTTCTAGTTTGAAATGACAATTGCATCTTCTGTGGCTCTTTATCTCACAAAAGGGAAGGGGGTCCTTTTTGCAGCCCCAAGGACAAGTGTTGTGGGTTTTAAGCCCTGGTAAGAAGCTTTTCCATATGTCAGCACTGCTTAAAAAATCTGGTGGGGCCCTTGATGGCTAAGTTGGTGATATATGGTTAGTAAAGAGAAACAGGTAGGAAAAGGATAGACAGATTTTCAGTGTCCAAGGGAAGACTAGCCTGGAAGATATTACTAAATGAATCTTCAGAAAGAATTTTAAGAGGTCTCCTCATGGAAATTCTCCTCTGAATTTTCACCTGGACATGACAATGGTGGCTAAAAAGAAACCAAACAAATAGGGAAAGAACTAGAAGTATTTAAAAATGAAATTACCAGACAAATTGAGGCATGCTCAGTTTCACTGCTTTAATTGTGTTTCAACCTCTGAGGCTTCACTGCTCTTGTACTCTCAGAAGGAAAGTAAACAGGACCAAAGATGACACTTGGAGTAAACATGAAGCTAAATTTTGAGTCTCAAGGAAATGTGTTGAGGTGCTCTGTTACAGCAGATACCAGGCATGTTTGTTGCCACTCCTAATCTCTTCTTCTCAAGGCAAGAATACAGACATCATCTGAGTTAAAGGCAAAGAGGAACACCTCTGGGTGAGCAGATGGACTTTTCCTTTGGAGGAGTCACATGGTGAGGTGCTATCAGCCTTGCCAGTCTCCATGGGGTTTGTGGAAGCAGCCTAACATGGGAGGGCAGTCTTGCAGTCACCATCAGTCTCAGTTTAAGTAATTCCACATTCTGTAGGGAGAATAGTTTGGGAAGCCGCCTTTTGGGGGGCAGCAATATGTGTCCTGCTACTTGCCATTGTTCTGTGGGCTTTAAGACTGTCATGCAGCATAGCCAGCAAAGCTCTTTCTGAAGGTGTCTTCCTTCTTACCTGTAGAGATTGTTTCAGCTGTTAAAGTCTTCAGAATAGACCACTTCACACCTGCCAGTGAAAGACTGATATGGTCCATCTTCCCATGTCTTTGAACATCCTCTCAATAAATGGTTGAATTCATAGACTCAGATAAAATATCCTCCCTTTAATCTTCCTGTATAACCTTGAGATGCCCCTTCACTCCACAGTCTTTCCTCCTGTGGAAAGGGGAAATAGAACCTCACCCACATTGCCATCATGCTGCCAAGTTCAATTATTTGTTAGGAAAATGCATTGAGGTCCTCAGCTGGAATTATTGATGTTATAATTGTGCAAAAGCAAGGCTCAATCAGATATTTAAAATTATACTACATACTGTGGCTTATCCATTTCTATAGAGAATTTCTAACATTTCTGTAAAGAAAGCGTGTCATTGAATTTAATGTTCCGAGAAACCTTATGAACTTACAATCTATTTTAGCCATATATATCAAATTGTGCTTATAATTGTGTTTTATACTGAATGTGTAAGTTCCTTTCAATTCCTTAATACAGCACATGGGTTTTCATGGGCATATGAAAAGAATGCACACTGTGGATGGGAGGCACTTCTGAGTGTTTTCAAATTGTCACAGTAAATTGTCACATTTGTTTAATTACCCTGTAGATCCTGCCACATTGATTTATGTCAGCTGTGTAACAATTTCTTAGGATAGCTAGAAAATCTGACCAGAATGCTGCTTTTTTATTATTATTTACTGCCAAGGAATTTCTCACATTTCTCTTTGATTAAAAAGCAGTCATACAGGCACCCAGCCTCGCAGAAGTCAAATGAAGAAAATGTCAGGCTGTAGCATTAGAAAGGAAGATGGTTTTATTAGTTCAAGGCATCAAGGTATTTGTTGACCATTGTTCAGAGGCAAGAGATAAAAACTGACTACAAACATGAATCTGAAGTTCAGACCTAAGTGCCCAGATTGATGTTTGTGCAGCATTCTGCATGCACTGTTTATTCTGTCCTCTGCAAGTGTTAAGGTGGTGTCTTCCAGGGTGGGGGCTCTGGCATGGGTGTCACTAGAAACCCCATCTCAGCAATTTACACCTCTAATTCTTCTACAGTTTTCCTCTACTCCAGAATTTCTGTGCAACATCTAGGCAAATATATTTTGGGGGAGATGGAAATAACTTTCACTAGTACTTTGCAGGGTGAAATCGGAGCAAGATGGACACACTTAGGGGACTTGCATGGTTGCTAATGGGGCAGAGTCATGTTCATTGCATTTGCTGCTGTTTGAGTGGGTGATTTAAGGCATGGACCAAATTTCACCTCTGGAGCCAAGCTGGAAAATGGCAGGTACTGATCTCTTGTGAGGAATGCTTGGAGATCTTCTGATGGAATTTAGTGCACAAGAACTGACTGTTAAAGGCCCCTTTGGGCTTTGTAGTCCATTAATTTCTTTGCCATGAGTATATCCTGCTAAAGAATATGTTGTTTGTGTACCCCAAGGTACAGTAAGCTTTAAAAATATTTTTCTGAGCCTCAGGAAAAAAAATACAAAACAACAACTTGGTATTTGGTTTGTAGGAGAATATTCCCAGTAGTGATTTTTTTTTAAATCAAGCCAATTAATCCCTTCCCACTTATTCCAGTATTTTATCATTTCTAACCTCTTGAGTCTCTAATCTTTTCAACAAGAGGTCTGAGCTGCCAGTTTATCTGAAAAAAAAGGAGTGTTGTACCAATCAAATGCAAACTGGTGCTCAAGATTTTTTTGAAGAGCAGCCCCTTGTCGTTCACAAGTTCAGACAAAAACAAAGAACACAGCTTCAACAGTGAGTTGTTCACTGGAGGCTTCTTACCATGAAAATAGTTATCACTCTTTTTTTCCTTGGCAATTGAGTCATTGTTGCTTTTAAAAGAAGTTGTCATGATCTCCTCATTACCATTTTTCTTAATATGATAAGTGTAAACTACAAGAAAGCTATCATGTTTGAAAGGATACAGGAACCCTGAGGAATGTTATACTAACTGCCTGTGTGCTTTGAAAAGGCTTAGACTGGGAATTTGACTAAATGTATCATTCTGTCTCCTTTGTGGCAGCATTGTCATTTTATAGAGCCTTTCACTTCCAACACAAGTTACCTTTCAAGAAGAATGCTGCGTTACTACATCTAACCTTTGTACCTCTCCAGCAAAGTACAACCAACAACTCCTCCTGGTAATTGCCTGAACATGATAATGCATTGCACTTTCTACTTAGAATACCCCAAAGAAACCCCAAAACAACAGAAGTATTCCTTAGCAGGCTTATTCCAGTCCGTCTTTGTATGATAACTGGTAATTGTCAGTGTTTTGACACCAGCTGGAGTTGCAAACAGCACTAACTGCTCGGAGCTAGCGAGCAACCATGGGTCTACTGGGTGGTCTTTTCTTGGGCTTGCTCCAAGTTGTTCCACATTGCTCATATGACCCCTGATAAACTGTGACTAATGAACAGTTTGCTATTCCTTTTTAGCCATCTAGAAGCTACAGAGATAATACATATCATCGTCTGGTAATGTAGATATATAATTTTTAAATGCTGGAGCACCAAGTACACTGTATTTTAGTGCTGTGGCTTTTGTGTCCTATTCACTGGTTTTCCTGTGGGAAAAAAAAAGCAGTGCAATGTTCAGAGACAGGAAGGTTGTGGACTTTGCCCTTTTTTCAGCCCTGTTTTTAGGAGTTAGCTTGTTTCAGTGTAGCTTGTCAGAATGTTTTTAAAAATGCAGGCACGGGAGGAAGACGAATTAATCTGGTGTCTAGTCAGAGCATGCCGATTTCAGATGTTAGGACCACTCTGTGTGGGACCAAGCATCCTCAGCTGTCATATGTCTTAGTGGCAGTTCTGATCATTTAATGTTTCCAACCTCAGACTTATTAGCTTTGCAAGAAAGAGCAAGCTCGGAAATGTGGAATCAAATGCATGCATGTGACAGTGGGAATCTGTCTACCAGGAATACTCTGAAGCATTAAGGGAGATCAAAAAAGACCTCAGTGTTTTTTGGCTTTGGTTTTCTTTACTCTTTCAGCTGGCTTATTTAGGTAAGGCTGACATGCCAAAGAAGTGTATGTTGTATCAAAACATCTTCTATAGCATACATCCATTTTTTCTACACCTGTTAGCTTAGCAGGAGTAGATCAAAGGGGACTGTTGGCACGGTTTGCAGGACACACAGATGCAGGAACAGACCTGCTTCCAGGCACAAGTGAGGAAAAAGAAATCCAGACTGAAATGTTTGTTCTTTTCTGAAGGCTAAAATAACTGTAATAAATGCCACGTCACATGATAGGGTTTCAGGTGGGTGCTTAGGTCTTTCTGCAAGAGAAGAGAATTAAAAGGTTGAGTGTGAGAGTCAGCAAAGACTGTACTTCTCTGTTATGGGCCAGAACCCACTGGATCATTTTTGGCAAACGTGCTAAGCTTTTAACCTTACCAAAAACCCATGGTGCCAGATTAGAGAGGCCAATGATCAGGCTTCAGTTTGAAGCCTTCTGTCCATCCAGGACTCGCTGAATGCTAATCAAGCTGGCTATGTTGTCCACTCAGGGTTTTCCAGCCAATATTCACTGTTCTCAATTTCCAGACAATATTCAGAAATTCCACCACTGCCTGAGGCATTGCATAAGGCAAGAAATAGGATGTCCTCTTCCCTCAAAGCATTGACAGTCTCTGATATAGAAACTGGGGAGATAATTGTTCTCCACAGAGAGTAGTGTATTCTTCACACACTGAAGGAGAAGCAGGTTGGTAACAGGGACACAGGGCAGGGCGAGCATCACGTAGGTAAAGAAAAGGAAGTGGTGAAAAGGACAGCTGCTGTAGGGGCAGGTCTGAGCTTTTTAGTTTTTCATTGTGTCTTCACTCTGGCCTCAGACCACTGATTTAGTGGTGTTTCAGTTGATGTGTCGCTGAGACCATGTAAGAGAGAAACACTATTAAAAAGAAATGCGACCCTGGCACACCCACTCAGGAAAATCCATGCTGCAGTACTGCTTGTGTGGCAAGCAGGATAAAAGATATCTGCCAGAGTCTTGGTTTTGAAGGCAAAATAAAAATAATAGCTTTTGGAAAAGATTTCAATGTGCATTGTACAGCAGTGTGTGGTAGCTTCATTTCTTTGTGTGGGATGAGTAATAACTTGGAGTCCAGTTTTAATGAAAGCAAATTGTGGCTTATGCAAAAGAATTCAGATTTAAACTCCGATAAGTTGCCTACCCTGGCTTCCTAATTTCTTCCTATAGGCTGTTTCAGATAATTGATGTTCCTGTTCTAAGACTAAAGCAGTGTGTCTTCTAGCACAAATTGATGCTCTCAAATCCCTGATGATTTTTAGGCTTGATTTCATCAGTTTGTCAGGATGTGGGTTATTAGCTGGTTTCATGGGTCTAAAACTTAGTGCACAATGTAAAACTCAAAGAGCTTCTGTCCTGAGCTTATGTAACAGGAAAATCTGTAGGTTAGCAATTTAATTTTGTCTGATACAGAATTGGAGGATTTTTTAATTTTATTTTTTTTTTCACAACATTGGCATAAATGGCTTCAGAAATTAAATGTATTTTGTAATGAATTACATGAATAAGGTTTTGTCATGTGACTTTATAATTGTGTTGTATTTTGTATTGAAAAATCATGGATTGATTACATCTGGCAATGTAAAGGAGATGGTGTGATGTATTGTATAAATGTGCACAGTGGAGTGCCTCGGGGTAGCACAGTCGTGTTGTGTAACTGTAAATTATAGTTCTGCTCTCTTCTTGGTGCGAACCCTAAGTTTTGGAGAAGAAAACAAGCGATTCAAGACATGTTTTTTTGCTTGTGAAGCTCAGGATGGATGGAACAAATTACCAGATTCCCTTAAACAAGTGCCAGCAGTGAATAGTTTCAAAACACAGTTGCTTATTTACTTGGAGAAATGTTGCCAATGTTTTTTAAATTGCAGAGATGAAATTATATGTTGGTATTAGTAACTTTTGAAAGAATTAGGGTTTTATTACTTATTGTGCCTTTGTTTATATTACACTGTTGTACTGCCAGGATGTTATGTTGTATTTAACAGTTCAGTGCATGCTTCCTATCTCTTGGGGTCTTCATGAAAATTAGATGTGCCATCCCTGGAGATGGTTACCAGCAAGCACCGTTTTGAATAAATAAAATCAATGGGATATGGCTGTGCATCTCAGTGGAGATGAGAGGCTGCCAAGAACAGGAGGTTGGCCATACTATCCACAGCAAAACTCCAGTACTGTCTCCTGGGCATCAAAGTCCCTAGTTTAGTTACTCGGAGTGAACGATGCCTAGCTTTCCAGAAGCAGGTTTAGTACATGTGATTGCAAGTATTATGGGGTGTATCATTAACTTTTAGGACTCTAACACTTATGTTGGGTGGTGTTAAGTGACTATCAAGTTCTTGATGCAGTATTAAACTGATAGGACCTTGGCACTGCTGAGAACTAGTAAGTATGGAGGATCATGATTTTACCATCATGTTTGCTCTGCTGTTCTTGAAGTGTGAATGGCACATCACCAACATCCCAGATGTGCACCAGCGTCTCAGATGAACAGGACTTGGAGTCTGACCCATTCTGTCAGTTCCATGTCCTGACCTATCAGTAGGTCTGTCCAAAAGAGCAGTTATATAGAAATACAAA
Source organism: Heliornis fulica (assembly GCA_013399135.1). Classification (NCBI taxonomy): domain Eukaryota; kingdom Metazoa; phylum Chordata; class Aves; order Gruiformes; family Heliornithidae; genus Heliornis; species Heliornis fulica. The sequence continues at coordinate 88,847 of VXBZ01012075.1, read as the reverse complement.
TACCTCACGTGGCACAGCATCTCATGTATACTTGGCAAAACTTCAAAGCTTTCCTCATCCTCTCCTTGCATGCAGCCACTATGGGCCATCTAGCAAATCCCACGTATTTGGCAAGTAGAGAAGACTTCTCATGACTCTTAGATGGGAAGTGGAGTTACCTCAGAGTCATTCCTGGTCAGTACATACTGGTCTTTGGATGTCTGAACCCTTATGGCTTGTCACAAAGACAACACTAGCTCCTGATTATCCCTTGGACTTTCACTAGGGAGCTTGGGAAGTGGTCTAAGACAAAAAGAGCATAGGTCAGAGGGGCATTCATATGCACAGGATGTGCACCTTTGACTCCACAATGTATCAGGCCTCTCTTCTCCACAGAACTCTTAATTCTGTCTCATCACATAAAACTTGTCAAGAGAGCTCTCCTCTCAGCTTCTTCTAAGATCCTGCTTCTTTTTTTATACTCTGTGATTCTACTTCACCAATTATGTTCTGTGAACCCCCTGCCCTGTCCTTCCTGCTCTTTACTGATACAGATAACCTAAGCCTGACAAGATAGCAATACTGCTGCAGCAGACCTCTCGTTTTGTTGCACTTCACCATAATGATGTAGTAGGACCCTAGCAGGTGGTGCTGCATCTTCCTGAAAACACCAAGAACGTGTGAGAAGGTGCTCAAGGGCACAAAACCTGCTTGGGATCAAATTGAAGGACTGGCCTGAGCAGTGTGAGCCACATTCAGGACAGTTTTTGACTGTTCTTGAGGTGGACAATGAGGAAAATTGTCTTGATCCACCTTGTAGAGAAGTATCCAACCTGTTTCACAGAGGAGCCGTGGCAACAGAATACTGTATGCACAACATTGACCATCTGGGGCCCAGACCCCGCGGGGAGCTAAATCTCCTGACAGTGTAGATGCACTATTATATCTATGTAAGGCTGAATTTACTTTTAGGATTGTGTCACACTGGTGAAGTTGGAAATCTGGTAGTGGGTTCATGTGGTGTAGCTTCATCACTCACCCCCTAGAACAGCCTCTTGAGCTGAGACACCTTCTCACTGAAATGGAGTGGAGTTTTTCTTCACATACACAAGACTGGTTAGAGCCATAAGTACATCAGTCATGATTTGCTGGGTTTTTTTATTGTCTTCTAAATGCTCTAAGCAAAGAATATGAGTGTTATTAGTTACAAAAGCTGCAGTTTGAGGAAAATATATTGAAAAATGTGAGGTATACAGCACTTGGAGAGTATTAAGAAGCTCAACAGAGAAAGAGAATGTTCGTATTGCTATTACTTTCATCATGCATTTCCAAATGTTAACAAAATAGAAAAGGAAAACATATAAAGTTTGTGGTCAGACCCTATTGGCTTCTAAATAAATTTCTATATTCATTTTCACTGAATATAGAAATTTCACATTTTTGACTGTCCTTCCCCTTGCTAATATGGAAAGTAATATTAATATACTGTGGAATCATATGGGTTGCATCCCATTCCCCAATTGGGAAAAGGGAACTGACTTGATTGATAAAACCCACAAGGTGAACACTGTGGGTTTAGATCATGGTCAGGGAAATAGTTGCTTTTTGTAGACTAAACTCAAGCTTTTCACTAATAAAATCATAAGTGTATGCACTGTATCTCCAAAGGGCCTTCTAGTAGTGTTTGGTACAGCAAGATAAATTCTAGTTGACAGAGGCACCATTGCAGATGCCGCCATGTTGTTCTTCCAAAAATATGTACTGGGCACTCACCACTGGTAATAAATTTGCTGAAACATTTCCATGACTAAAAACTTTCAGCATAAACATTCATACTGGAAACTTGGAAGCCATCAGGCCATCACTGTGATCGGGGGGTGGGGGTTGTGGGTTTTTTTCCATTACAGGAAAAAAGACATGGTATCCCTTTCATGCTGAGTATCTTTTTAAGTGCTAAACATGATAATCAAATGCATATCCGTGGATTTATCTGTCATGTCCCTGTCAGTACTGACAATGTATCAAAATCCCTTTCTCAGGAAGACTTTGGTCCAGTATAAAGCAGGCCAGATTACAGATCAGGAGATTCACAACTGCTCCTGCAAACTTTCCATTCCTTCGCAAGGAATATGAAAGAAAAACAGCCCTTAGGTTTATTGCCTTTTTGTTCCTTTAGGCTTTAGTGTCATTTCCTTGTACATGGATAAATTTGTATCTCTGTATCCATTCTTCCCCTAGCCTTTTCCCCAAAGATGAAATGGGTTGAGATGGTTTTTAATTCAGTATGCATCACACACATAAAATGTGGCTGCCCCTCATGCGTTACTGGCTTCCCAGCAGAGAGTTTGATCAGACTTGCATAAATGCAGAAACCAGAAAGATGCTGTGAAACAAGATACACTTTTTATTAAGGTTGCATTGATAAATAGTTAATAAAACATTAATAAATCATTAATAGACTCTTCAATAAATGGTAAATCACTTGGTTATCTTTATTCCATCAATAGCCTAGGTTGCTTAGCACCAGCTGTAACATCAAGTTTGTAATAACATTAGAACATTTATTCATCGTATGTTAATTTTTCCTGAATACAACTCCAACATACCGTGTAATCAAAAATTGGAGAAATTTGAAAGAAAGTTTAAAACAACAGATTTAGCCAAGAGTTAAAAGGACTGGGAAAGGCAGTTGATAGAATACCACAGATAAAGTCTCTTTAGCAGCAGTGGCCTCAGATTGCATTTCTTGTTAGTAGTGTGTGTGGGGCTGCTCCTCCTCCTGCTCCTCTGGCTGCCCTCGAACGATGTGGGCAGTGTCAGTCCTGAAACTGCCTTCATGGACTTGAAAGCCACAGAAGAAAAACGCTGGTATTGTTGCTTTCTTCTTCTGTCTTTTTGTGGATTGACTATCCCCAAGAGAGACAGCACAGGTACCGTTTGCCCAGCAGAGATCTATTGAACTACAGAACACGAAAAAGGGCTGGGAAGGATCTTGGAAATGTATCATCTAATACACATCCCTGTCCCAATGCAGTAATCAATTCTGCGCCTGCCTGATGTGTGATAATCTGTTCTTCAGTGTGTTCCTCTGAAGATGGAGCCTGTGTAGCTTTCTGAGCAATCTGTTTCAGTGCTGCATGGCCTTCACCGTTAGAGAGCTTTTTCTTACACCCAACTGGAATCTTTCTGGGCACTTTATGTTCATATCCACCATAAAACTGGAGAACAGATTACTTTCTCCTTTAGCAACAGCTCCTTCTTTAATAGAAGACTGTTCTCATGCCTCCCCTCAATTCTCCCAAGGGAAGTAGCATGAGCCCTATATCTTGGGAGACTTCAAATGAGATCAGGCTAAGCAGTTGGAGTGCTCTGTAGGAAGGGAAGCTGCCTCAGTAGGAACGCAGAGTACACAGTCAAGCTGCCTTTTTCCATAATGACCTCTTAGAGTCTGGCTCAGCGCTTTTAGCTGTATTTAAAAACACAACACACTTTCTTTTGAACATGAAGGAAATGATGGAAAAATGAAACACAGAGAATGGAAATAAATCTTGAAGGCAGCTATTAATTTTAGGGACTGGTTTTGTAAAGCTATTTACCATCTGCCCCATATCCCCTGTACTCAATTCTCTTGTTCTGACCTTTTCCTTAGAAACTTGCAAGTCTAAATCCTCCCTCAGTTCTCTTCTTCCATTTAAATTGTGTTTTGGCCTTGTAGCTCTGCAGCCCTTAAAATGTTTGCTTAGAGTATTTGTATTTTTGGTGATTTGTTAGATGGCGTCTGCATGTGTCCTTCTTAGTTACTTACCTGAGGGCTTTTGTAGCTGAAAAAAGCAGACTTAGCTAAAGAGATGAGCGTGCCTAGCTCTAATAAATAAAGCACATGGAGTCAATTAAAACAATGTTTAAATAATTTTCAGAAAGGAGGATGCTTGATGTTACTACATCAGAGGACCACAGTGACTTTTAAGCCAACAGACTGCAGGTTTACTTTCTCATTTAATCTCCAGGTCTATAAAAAAAATGCATGCTTCCATAGCAGTCATCTGCCTGCTCCAACAGTTGACATGATTTTGGAATTATTTTAAGTCTAAACCATGTGAAAATAAATCCAAACTCAATTTTGCGGGATTACTTTGTTCCCATTAAATTCCTCTTTAAAGCATTTCATATGCTTGGTTTTATTATTGTTACTTTCAGGAATTTCTAAATACTTCCAAATTTGGATTGATTAAAGTTTTTTAACTTTTCCTGGGGGGGGAAAAATAATTAATGCAATTCTCTCCCTACTTTCCCAGGTATTTACAAACGAAGATGTTTATATATATCTTAATGGATGCATAGGCAACATGCACACTGTCTGTGTGGTTCTTTATAGTCATAACATTTTATAAGTAGTTATATCAGATTTCACAAGTTAAACAAAATAGAGCTTAGCAAGTACTTAGAGATGAGAGACCTTCAAAAGAAATTGGGTCATAGCAAAGAATGGTTAAGCCATGTGGATGATTAAATGCATGACATCCTTCCTTCTGATTCTCCAAAGTACCGAGTAACATGCACGTGCCTAAGGAACAGGGTAGGAGAGAATTAAGCAGACGGTCACATCTCTGCAGGATGTGGCGTTGGGGTTTGACCCGTCACTGAAAACAGAGCGGGGCCGTTCCGCGTGTCATTCTGTCGCTCGGTAGTGCTCTATGTGAGTATGATAAACAGCTGAGTTGTGGTCAGGGTGGGGTTGCTGCCCATACCCATACATTCTGCAGCGACATTTTTCAGATGAGTAAACCCAAACTTGCTCTATGATCATTTCTGTGGTCAACAGTTCTGTGGCACCTACCTGTAGGTAGATATAGGTGTGTTTCTTTAAGTGACCATATGCTTCCTCACCACCTCCACACATAGTGTTTGATTATAAGCTGAGCTTTACATATTTGTGTTGTTTTGCCTGTGTGATCCTATCTGGAATTTTCTATCTAACAGTTTTTATTACAGTGGTAATTGAAGTGAAATCCTTCAGTATAGCCAGCTTGTACCCTTACAGTAGACTTTGATGCTCTCGTGGTCACTCTGGAAATACATCAACTGGGTAGTCCCAACCTTGATGGAGTTACCTTTTCCCTCTGACCTCAGTACAGTCTGGATTTCTTACCTTTCAATTGAATTTGCTCACATACTAGCAGACTCATTTTTCCTTTTCCTGCTGTTTTGTATTCATGTATTCATCCCCTAACAAGGAGATGACTAGATTTGCTTACACTCAGCCCACCAAGCTGGTACACAGTGAACACTAGATGCATTTTGACAGTGAACATCCAGAAATATTGGCTGGCATCACCTCCCCATGAGTCCTAGCATTCTCTGTCCAGCCTTTTATGCGTGGGCAGAAAGAGACACAATTCAAGCCTATAATTGCAGTTCTAGATTATGCTTCATTTCTGCCTTCAATCAAGCTGCCTGTCCCTCTTTTAATTATGTGATATAGTCTCTATTTCATCATTTTGCTATGAAGAGATTTGCCACAAGCAACCTCTGTGGCATAATATTTGGCAGAGGCATGTAAAATTTGGATTATATTATCTCACACAAAAGTTCACCAGATGCTAAAATTTTTCTCTGCCTTCCTCTGTGCAGAGGTCAAACATTCAGTGCCATGTAATAGTGTGCTGCTCATCACTGCACTGCGGCCTCACCCACTGGCAGGGATGAGGGCTCATGGCCTTCCTCCTTCTTCCTCAGTGCCACTGTTTGGGCTTTGTGCAGAGAAAACAGGCCCTGAGCTCTGCAGGCAGAAACCCAAAAGCTCTTTCAGAAGTGCAGAGAAATCTGCACACTCCCCTGTCCCTGGGTCACCTGCACAGAACTGGCAGAGCGTCGTCCCGAGCAGCAGGGTCTGTGGCTGTGTGGTGTTTTAGAGAAGCTGCAAGCGTGTCCATGGTGCGTGGAGCTGGTGGAAGCAGAGCGGCAGAGCTTGGACCAGCCCTGGCCTCCTGCTTCCACCAGGCTATAGGTGGAAATTTGGTGGGTTTCATTAAAATACCAGCGCCTAACAGGAGCTTGGAGGAAGGTTACAAGTCCCACTAACTGAGGACCATGGTGTATAGTTTCCCTTTCTCTCTCCTAAGCTCCTGTGTCACACATGGTTTGTGAAGGACAACTGGATACCTGAAATTTTCTGTGTGTCTTCACGAAGCGTGTCCAGCTGTAGGCATCCAGCCATGTCTTTAGTGCAGGTGCACCCACTGCACTGCCCTTTTGACAACAGTTATTTTTTTTTAATTAATTTTTTATTTGTAAAGCATTTGCAGTGGTTGTCATGCTATCTGCAGAGACCTGTGTGTTCATAAACTTTCTTGTGACTGGCCCTGGCCTTGGCCTGTGTGAAACAGCAGCTGGGAAGTTTAGACTGGTCAGGTTTATGGCTTCTGCACACAAAATTTCCAAGATCAGACCCTCTTTTGCTCCTTGTCTCCCTTGTCACAAGAAAGAATCCTTTCTGATCTTTGTAGGCAAAGGAAAACGCTTCAGAAAAAGATACAACAGATTGCCAGAGAAAGTATTACTGCCTCTCTGAATATTTATTGAATTAAAAACAAAGATAAGAGAGAACAGAACAGCATCAGCCATAAAACACACTCATTAGAAGGGCATTTACAAGCTTTGCCTAAAACAACACCTCTGCAGTTTCTCTTTTACTGATTTTTCCCCTCCTCTGACCATAAGCCCCAGTCTGGTCCCACCGAGGTTGGTGGGGAGGTGGTTCCAGGCCTCAGTCCAACAAAGCAGGGTGTGTGCACTGTTGCTTCTGCTTCTACTTCATGGCTGTGGGCACCCAGGTGATTGCTTTCCAGACAGCTGGAACATGTATGTGCAGTTCATGAATTAAACTGATAGAGAAAACAGGCATGCTGCTTAGATGGCCTGGTAGGCAGGTCTTCACCAGAGACTTGGATTTCCTAGTTGAGTACAGGCTTTCTGTGTAACCCTGCACAAATCACCTGATCTCTCGGTGCCGTGTTTTAAAATGGAGTCAATAGTGCTCTGGTGCCGTGACACTGCGTGCCACAGAAAGTGCCTATGCCCACTGCTCTGAGAAGATGTGCATAGGACACTGTCACTGCTCTCTTCTACACCTGGCACTCTGGCTGCAAGCCCACTCCAGAGTTGTCTAGACCTGCCTCTGGTTTATTTTGCCATGATGTGATCTGGGATAGTGTTGCATTTTGCCACCTCTATATGGTTGCATCCAGTGTGGAACAGGAGGAACCCCCCTCCTGCATGGGCTTTGCAGGTAGCCCTGATACAGCCCCATTCTTACAGCTAGGCCACGGAGGTGGACTCAGCTGCTACCTGATGAAGACACAGGTGGTCAAAATTTTCAAGAGTAATTCCCATTCTCACTCTCGTTCCCAGAAAGGGCTGCCTGTGGGGGAATGATGATCTGACACATAGGATGGGTGGTGATGTTCCCTTAAGCATTTGTCACTCAGAGCTCAGTGCAGAATGTGTGATCGCTTTTTACTCTATTTCTTTCTTGTGTACATGAATTTGTTTTCATAAAGCATGTGTTTTTTCTTCCCTAGGAGATGACCCATTCCTGGCCTCCTCCTCTTACTGCTATTCACACTCCTGGCAAGGCTGAGCAGACCAAGTTTTCTATCCCAAGCAAGGTACAAGTAGGCTATTACCAGTGACCTGATTAACATTCTGTTCTGTTGAGTGTTCTTCGCTGGAGAGTTTATTTTCGTAATTGGTTCCATTTTCAAAATTTTTGAAAGACTATTTTTAGTTGGAAATTCCCTCTCACACTGTTGTTACCAGTAGAACTGCTTATTCAAAGCTGAAGAAATTACAGTGGCTGCAAAGTGAACTTTATCTCTGTTGTTAAGAGTCTTTCTATGTCAAGTACAAAATATTTTCTTTGGTTTTCTTCCTTTATTAGTATTTGTGCAATGCAATAGCTGAAATAGTCATTTTTTTCCTACTTAGTGATTAATGGCATGATGAAGTTTAGTTGCATGGTCAAATTATGGTGATGTAAAATGTTCCTGCATGTGAACAGTGCTAAGGCATCTGTCTGTGGTGCACACACCAAGGGCACATGGAGTCATACCATACAGTCCCCTCAGTATTAGCTGTGTTGCAGGCACACAGTACTGACACATCAAAAACACGTGCCTGGAGAGTGCCTCCAGTTCACCCAGCACACGGTGAATCGTTAAGTTGTAGGATTTGAACACCCCTTTGGCCCAAATCCCCTTGTTGCCTTCACAATGATTCTGGTGGCACTGCTAGAGATAGAGCTCACACCCAGGACACTTATTGCCAGAGGTGTCTTTTGCTGGGACCATGAACAACCATGAGCTGCTGATGTTTGGGGAAGGGGAGGATTTCCTCAGAGTGGGTAATCTACACCAGTATGACATGAAGCTACATAAAAGTTTCTTTCTGAAGGGAGGACCTTGGACAATAGCTTATAAAAGCAGTACTGCTTGACTTTATGGTTCAAACAATCATATCCTGGTTTAGAAGCTGGAATATGATTTTCCCCTTGCTGATTTTGTCTGCTTGGCAGATACTCCTCTGTCTGAAATACAGGCACCATGTTTAATTGGAAATCGTATGAAATTAACAGTATCTGTGGCTCCTTATAAAACCAAAACCAGTGCCCAGAATGCCTTGTTTTAATGGGATGTGATTGTTCCTGCTCTAGCACTGCCCTTGCTGCAGTCAGCTGCTGGAGCATTAAGCCTTGGAAGTCAATGATACAGGAGTGCAGACCTCACTGCAAAGCGTGTTAGAGGCAGCTGAACCCATTTAGGTGAAGGCGGAGTCTCCCCTCTGTGAGTACAGTGAGAGTAGAGGGGTTTGACCACTGGAAGCTGTATTTTTTATTTATACCACCTCGTAATTTAGTACTCTGTTTCTGATAGGCCCCACAGAAATCAGGCAAAGTCCTGCAGACTGTTGCTGTCTCCGTTGGCAGCAGCATAAGACTAGGTTCAGACAAGCTAAAATTTTGTGTTGCTTTTCTATTAAGTTTGCTTTGAACTTTTAAGATCCATATCAAAGTTAATTTCTGGGCACATTAAATGTTGATCTTAAAATTCTTGACCATATCACTTCAATACAAAATATAAATTAGATTTCATTATTTTATTTCTATTTTTGAGGTTGCATTTTAGGTAAGAGGCAAACTCTTAAGTGTTTCCAAGCTTTCTAGTTTTACTTTAAAAATGCAACAGAAATGTGTCTTCAGAACATCATATTAAATCAATTATAGCTAGCTAAATTACAGATCTTAGACATGATGTGGCTAGGTTGTGCAGCCATATAAACCAGAGTCAGTCACTATTAGAAGTTCACAATTTAGCTATTAAAAAAAAGTATCCTTGTGAGAAACATATATAAAAAGTGTGATTAAAAGGTGGAACTTATCAGAACAATTTATCCCTTTGACATTCAAATGTAAAGTGCCATGTTTACTCTTAGGGCATGATTTACTTCACAAGGGACTGACTGACAGCACAGTATAATATTAGGAACTAATAATGCCCCAAGAGGAAGTGCAGTGAGGTCTTTAATGACTTTAACATCCTACAGAAGTAACACTTCTAGCAAAGTAGTGCCTGGCTGTAAGATGAGGTTGTAAATAACACCTTAATTTCAAATGATCAAACTCTGCTCGGAAGGAAAGCTGATTACAACCACTATGGACTATAAAGCCAAGAGAAAAACTGAACCAGAAAACACTGTGACATTAAGGAAGCAGCTAAGTTATTGTGAGCCAACAAGAATCCTGGTGTTAGCCTGTTCATTGTTACAAGCCAGATCCTTTGCTAGCTTAAAGTTGTACTTCCATTGATTTCATTGGATTTGGACCAATTTCCATCAGGTGAAGATCTGCTACCTTCATCTTTTATCAAATCTTGTGTTATCACAGTCCAAATAAAACCAGTGACTATCAGCATAAAGCTACTGCATTTCCAAGCAGAGAGGTCAAACCAAAGCAAAGCAGTGGTGTGGAATTCAGTGCACAGTTGCATTCGCGCTGAGGTCAAGTTCTACATCGTAGGTGGTGCCTACACACACCCATGGCCAAGACTGGAAAAAGCTAGGAGCACTGTGGGTATAAATCTGTGCAGTGTCTGCAAAGGGGGGATGTAGATTCCCAGCAGCTGAAGACAAGCTCTTGTCTGAACTGAGAAGGGGCTCTCAGTGGTTCTGCATCTCCAGTTAATGGTTTTTTAAACACTGGTGCTGCCTTAACGATCACGTGATCCCTTCCCTGGCCCATCTCCTTCCCTGTTTGTGTGATGCTGGTGCCCTTAATCTAGCAAACCAAGATATATCTTACCTTCATCATCTTATTTAACTAATGCTGACATTTTGTGTGTTCTTCTTTGTAGGACTCCCAACATCTGACCTCAGGATACAATGTACAAAGTAGGTCTTTATCATCCTAGTCCTACCAGTCAGGGTTGGGTAATTTTTTTTCCTGCTTAACATCATCAAAACAAAGGCTAAAAAATTAATTTCTGTGGTGCTAAAGCAGATCAGTTCCATTTTTTTATTACATGTTATGCATTGTGGCATGTTGTGAAACCAAGTATAATTAGATGGGCTGACAGCTTTGGGTGCATTTTAATTCTGCAGTAATCTTTTGACATTTGAAAATGTGTTTCCTTTGTTTGCAGAGTGGAGTGATCCAGCAGGGAAAGTTGCAACTAAGTCAGTGCCACAAAAGTCGTAAGTATTATTATTTCCAGCTTTAAATCTCATTTTAAATTTATCATAAAGAATGAGATTATTTCTCCAAAGGTAACTAAAATCTAGCTCTGCTCATAAGCTTGTTCTGGTGTTCAGGTGTTCTCAGTAGTCCTTAAAAATTAGCCATAAACCAGTTTTATGTTTTCAGTGCTTATTACTGTTTCTTCTTTTTAAGCATTAGCTAACAGAGGTATGTGTGAAAGATGAGTTTATTAAGCAGAAATAATGCTGATTTTAGTTGTACAGCTTGCCAAAATTAAATCACTTTTATGCTTCTCTCATCAGATACTAAGCCTCTTACAATAGAAAATGCAACCCAATGAACAGATGATGCAGTAATTTTAACATTCATAAAGTGAGAGAGAGTAAAACACATCAGACGGAATGATTCTACTAGCTGGTGTTGAAAAGCTGATCTTGAGTTTGATACACTTTGAAACAGCTGAAAATCACACATGATCTATAAATATGACAGTTGAAAATTGTGGAAGAGCTGATTCTCCCTTGTGTTAAACCATTTTTCTTTGGTACTTCTCTGGTGTAAGGCTGCAGTAATGTAACACTGAGACTGAAATGTTTTTTTACTTTTACCCCAGGAGTAATTTGCAAACAGGAATAATAACTTTGCAAAGTAGGTGGTTGTTTTGATACTTATGAAAATGTGTGGTTCTGATTTCAGTTCAGAGCTGCTATTTGTTTTAGTGTTCAAGTGTCTTAAGCTACTGCATGCAGAACTGCACCAGCCTAGCTGACATTTGTGTAAATACAGTAGTTCGTTTAAAATTACTTCAGAGTTATTCTAGTAGTTCCGTTTTGTGTACCAAGGACACCATTTTGGTAAACTCCTATAGGGAAGAAAAATCAATGAGAAGATACCTATGTAGTCAGTTTTCTTTTAGTTGATTTAAACATATGGATTTTTAGTGTGAGTTTTCTTACAGAAAAGGACCTGTTGGTGTTCAGGGATTTGTCCATGACCCACGTAAGAGATGTAGGCTAAGCTAGCTGTAGGTGCCAAGTCACTGACGTACTCAGCAGGCTCTAAAGGTCCAGTTTACTCATAAACTCAAATAATGGAATTACTCATTCAAATAAAGTTTGTTGAGTAAAGCTCAACAAAAAAAATGGGGTTACACACCAATTCAATTTTAAATGAAATGTTTTTTTCTTCAGATTGAGTGAGAATTGTATAGGAATGCTAATGATAGATCAATTTGCATGAATAGAATTATTTATGAAGCTTTATAACAAATTAGTTGTTGCCCTTCCTTATTTGATTTCCAGTAATTGCTTGGCTTTTTGAAAGAGTCTAGCCAACAGAATATGTGCATTCATGATCAGAACATCTTAGTGATCCAACCCTAACATCAAGCACATTCCACAGTAAAAAAAAAAGAAAAAAAAGGTAAAAAATATTATTACATTTTAAAATTATTTTTCTCCTAAAGCAAGTGTATTTGGGTTCCACTGTGAAAAATATTTTAGTGAGTATACCATAAAATACAATATTTCAATAGTTTGTAACCAACAGTAATAGACTTGTCAATCATGGTTTATAGTTATAAGCTGAATTTCTAAAGAACAGTGCTTCAGAGCTCAGTGGTATATAGTGCATTTAATGGGACCAAAGCTCTCTATAGGAAGCCTGATATAAAACCTGAAGACACTGAGTACATTTTATGAACCAGTTGCTCTCTGTTCTGCTGCTTGATCTAAAGTTCCAGTACTATCAATCAGATTTCTGCTGCAATGAACTGCCTTCTTATGGTAGGTGATAGATTTTACACATGAGAGATCAGAGCTGCAATAAAGCTACTTTTATTTTTAGCTTCCAAATGAAGATCAGCTAACCCATTACTATCACTTTTTCTCTTTTACTGCGGAAAAATTGTTAAGGCAGCTTCTAAGAATTTCCATAGGGCTTTGGGAGGTTAGAAGGCAGTCCACTGTGAGGCTTGGCCAATTTGTTTCTTTAGATCTACGTGTGCAGTTACCACCACTTTCACTGGGAATTACAGTACTTGAGGACATAATGAAATTAAGTCAGAGAGCAGGGCAGAAAGACGTAATGGTATCAAGTAGAGCTGGATAGTGTGATCCAAATAAACCCTGGTAGATTAACAGCTCCAACAATAATTGTGTATTTTAATAATATGGTATTTATCAGATTGCACTTGTGTTGCAAAGGATTTAATCTTTCTAACTTTGGTCAGTCTCAGGAGTATTGGAGTCTAGGAGTAAAATTACAGTCCAACCAATCCCCAGTAAAATTTGCTATACTGTCAACCACACAGCATGATCTAACTGACTTAAAAATCTATTGCCCACCAATTCCTTATAAATTTTATCATTGGGATCTGTTACCTGTATTTCATTTTCATTAAATCTGACTGAATTTGGGTTCTTTCATCTGTATTCTTTGTCAGAGACCTTTAAACCTTGACATGTTTCTAGATATTCCCCAACATTTTTAAGTTTACATGCCATTAAAGTGGAATGTAAGTTACATTTTCAATTTGTATTGGTCCTAGTGAAGATTTCATTGGCTCTGTTAGAAATCCATAGGAGTTGGTAGTAATATGCTTGTGTGCACCATATTGCTGAGTTAAACCATGACTAGTTGAAAGATGCATGCAGAACAAAGGTTCTTTGCCTTCATGAATTCATATTCTGCTCTAGCAGCCACACAGCCTGTCTGTATTACATAATTCAGGTGTAGAAACATTGGCATCATGGAAGATCAGACCAAAGGGCTGTGTGGTCTTAGAGAGATAACCTTTCCAGTGCATGCTTTAGGGGGAAAATCAAAGCTAGATGCAAGCTAGATTAACTGTCCAACATTTCTTGTTTAAGTAAAGCTTTCTGAAATATAAATTTCATCTTTGTTATACTATTTTAATGTACTTTTTTATATCCACGTGCTGGAGAAACCCAATCCCCAGTGCTTTGAAGCAGGTAAAAGAGAAGGTAGAGTAGTTTGGGTTCTGCATCTACAATGTATATGGCCACATTCACCTGTAACTAACTTCAGAGCCTAGTTTCTACTCAAAAGTCTTGAAAATGAAATCTTGAACACTTATGTGGACGCATGTGTGTACACCGTGGTGAATTTTTATAGCTGAGATAAGGCTATGTAAAACTATGGCATTTGGCTTCCCTGTGTTGGTTTTTTTTCAATCTCAAATTCACTGTAAATCTCCGCTGGGTATTGTGCAGTCAGTTTTCAGCCAGTCTACTCTGATTAGTTTATTATGAAGCACAGTAAGCAGGAACAGATAAGGTGCAACCAATTGCACTGAGAAGGATTTTCTGTCAACTTCCATGAATGTGAGGGTATGAACTCAGCTCACAACTTAGGTTTCTGTTATATAATTGCCATTGCAAGTATGTCATCCTCAAACATCCAGTCCTTTTGTTCTGTTTTGGTTGTTAGCATTTGGCCTCCGTCCAGCTGGAAAGTACCCAGAACCTTTTTAATCAAGCACATCCTGTGTTTCGAAATCATACTGCAGAGTAGTCTTGAGTAGTTTCCATAAAAGCCTAGCTAAAAAGAGGAATGTAATCATAATGGTATTCTTCCCCTGTCATAAAATTACTTCCTATACTTACTGTATTAATACAGTATTAAAAGGCCCTTCTCATGGGCTCGGTGAACTACCGGAAGCCATTAAAAACTTTGAGCAGCAAATTTTTATGGATCGGACAAAAACAACTTAGTTAATCTTTATAGAGTCTTTGTTATCCATCATAATGATACACAACCTGTGGGGGGGCTCAAAAGAAAAACAAACAGCTGAATCTCTATGTGGTATTTCAGCAAGGATTTTTCAAAGGGGGCTCACCACTGCTCTCACTTGGACAAAGATTTCTGAAAAATCTCAGTAAATGCCAGTACTTTTCTAATCCCAAAGATTATCATAATACTTGATGGAAGCCTGTTTGAAAATGGAAATGTGCTTCTTGACATCTGACTACTTTTCATAAGTATCTAATGGCTTTTTGGAAGTTCTCCACTCTGTCAGGGACAGCCACCTGGGAGCATGGAAAACAAAATTTGGCAGCATGTTCAAGCTATGAATTAAAGGTAATTCATGGTTCGAAATGAATCAGCATGAGGTCCTTATGAAGAGTAATCAGACATCAAGAGGATTTTACACCAAGGGTTGTATATTGGATAATGCAACAACAAGTAATGTTGTTATTCAGAACATTCAAATCGAGAAACACTGATGAATTCTTAACCTTGAAAGGAAACGGTTTAAAAAACTGGGATTCATTCAGTGTTGGTGCTTCATTTCTAGTTCAGTCCCATGAACCAAAAATGTGACATTCATCTCCAACTGGAATAGGAAGTATGTTTCTATTTATGTACTCAGCTCTTATATCTGAGTTCCAGTCACAATTCAGCCCAGGTGTCATACACCAAAGAAGAAGCTGAAATTTTGGTATTTGTAGTTGCAGTTTTTAATTGATCATATTAAAGCATAAGAGTGTCAATTGATCCGACACTGTTGATAGCCTGCTTTCTTTTATAGTATACATTTATTTTCACTTAGTGAGTGTGGCAAGCTTTAATCATTAGACTGAGTACTGCCTGTTTGTTAGAAGTAGGAAGTTCCAAAGATATTCCCTCTGGGTAAACTGGGAAAGTCATGAATACAAGGGACTTACGGTGCCATGTACAAATTATGATAAGTGGAACAAGTCACATGGCATTGGAACTCCATTAATCTTTAGAGAGCTCCGGTGCACCACATTAAAGGCACAAACAGCAAATGACAATAGAAGGGTCTGTTCTGATAAGATGTCATTCAACTTTTGTATTTACTGTTTTCTTTTGTTAGTTAGAGGTTTGCTTTGCTTCCTTTTGCCTTGTAAATTCTTGGATTTGGAGCAATGATAGTGAGGATAGTATAGTATTGTCCCTCGCTGCCACAGGCTTTTCCTGATGAGCAAAGTACTGAGTAATGGAGAATAGAACATGCAAGTGTTTACTATGGACAGTTGCCTATAGAAGCAAACTCAGAAAGTATTTCAGCTGCTTTGAAATACATTAAAATTCAGTGTCATAATTAAAAGCCCTGTATACTTGAAGATAAGCCCATTATTCAAAATAATTTCTAAATTAGACTTTTAATTTGTTTTCATTATTCATCTGGCTCACATACAGTTTAACCTCCCTGTCAAAATAAAGTTATTTCCTAATACATTCTTTTCCATGATCTCTTTCTGCTGACATGTTTATAAATCAGTTTAAAAGATTGTGGGAATGGTATTAAATTAATTCCCTTTATTTTGCTGATCAATGTTGAATAATTTTTCCTGACTATCAGAGACTTACATAATTACCACCTTTAAGAATGCCTGAAACAAGCTAACCAACTTCATTCTTAGCAGCATTGCTGATTGCAACTCAAGTGAGCACTGAACCATTTGAAATTCCTCTGATACTGTATAAACACACCCCCCCTTAAATATTCAACATTTATTTGCCCTAACTAATGAGTAACAGTTGAAATACTTGGTTCTCGAGTAGGATGCGCTACTGCATCACTGCCAAGTGTCTGCAGCTACTGAACTGGGACCATTTAAGTGTCCATACTAATAGAGACAGGTAAATGACACACACTAGCATGTTTGTAATGTCCTTCCCTGTCCACTGCATAGCAGTTCCCATTTTGGAAACTGGTTAGACTGCAAATCTGCCACAGGTTTCCCTGTATTTAAAGAGCTTTTCCACAAGCAGCAGCATATGTTCTGCCTTCGTGGCTTAAGGCCAATCTCAAACCGACCTCCTAATTTACATTTCTGTGGGATGGAATCACTTCCAAACTTCGGTGCAACTTCAAACATTCATTTTGGAAAAACAAATGTACTCAGAAAATCTGAAAATGTAAATCAGGATAGAGCAGAGGAAGCTGCCACACTCAGTCCCACTCCTACCCATTTGTTTGGTGAGCTGCATGCTTGCTGATGAAATGCATGCAGTGCTTTCTGGCCACCAGAATTTGGACCTTACCTGGATCCCTTTTGTCTTAGCTCTGACCTATCAGTGCATTTGAGGATTGGAGCCAAGCCATTTCCCTCTCTGGCTTTTTCTTCCTGGTACTCTTTGCTCTAGTCCCTTTCATTCTTACTGTCACATCTTACTGGCTCTGTAGACTTCAGTGACCTGAGACAGACTGAGAAAATTGTCACCCAGATTCATCTGCACCATGCTGCAGAAATAGTCATAAACGGAAATGGGTGATAAGCTTGAAAGAAGAATGGATTTTGCCAGGAAGCTTGGCATTCATAATACCAGAGTGGCTTGAAACTCCCCATTTGTGTCCCAAATATCCTAGGTAAGACTAACAGCCACTTTTTCCTAATATCACAACTTAATCCTTTGCATCTTTCCTCTGAATCCTCTGACAACCCCAATAATCCACCACATTTTTCTCAGCTTTACACTCTCCATCCAGAGGAACTTATATTGCTACCATTATCCTTTGGGCTGAGGGCTCAGCATGGCTCCAAAGCCTATCAATTTTCTGGCCAGAGGGCTTATTTTTTATGAAGTGAAGTTCTCACAACACCCCATGGGGCTAGGCCATGCTCACTGCATTATCCTCCGTCTTGGATAGTCCTTGGAGCCATGGACTCAGAATAGCTTTACCTTACAAATAGATCCTCCTGAACAGCAAAAAAGGAAAATATTCCCCACTGCTGGGCTAATTACTGTTCTGAATTCCTGGAGGAAGAGCTGCTTCTCTCACTTGTGTCCATGCATCTCAGAAAAAAAGCATTTTGAGACTTTCCTGATGCTGTAACTGCAGCTTCCTAAAAAAAAATTATATAGCCCTAGAGGAGGAGGGAGATGTCTGCTAGCCTTATTTCAGTAGGTGCAAACCAGTTGTTTAATTAAAATGCATGTTTTGGAAAACACAGAAGGGGGCCCAGAAAATTGGCAAATAAAAAGTTATTTCCTAATTTCCACGGGAGCATTTATCCATCAAGATAAAATTAGTAAACAAAATCTGAAGGTAGTTCAGCTTTCAGGAAGTTGTCCCTTACTGGAAAGTCTTGTTTACTTGAAACAGTTCTAAAAAAGATCCTTGCAGCTTTTGAAAGAAAGATGTCAACTCATCTACCTCATATTGACAAGAAAAACTTAAATGCAGCTGTCAGGCTCGTCTGAGTCTTTGAAAGTAGTAAGTATTTCTGGTAAGGAGGGGATTGCTTTCACAGCTATTTACCTGTTAGACTCTACTCAAGTATTTGGTTTTAGGTTATCTCTGGTTACTTGCATGCATGTAACTGTGCTTTTAGGGCATGTATGTGCTTTTCTACCATAGAGGAATGCGAATCAGTGCTGCCCATATTTGATTTAGCATGAATTTCAATAGTTCCAGACAAATTTGAAAGCCTATACAAATCATACAGCTTCAAGTCTGGCTGTGTGCTAGACTGGAATTTTTTGTTAGGTCAGACCTTTATCTCAGCTTCTTTTTGTGGCTCTTTATGGGGAGATTGAAGAGGAACTGAAACTGGTGACCTGTCTTGACCTTTAGTACTGGATTAAAATTCCAACTTGCTGCCATGGCAACCGGGCCTTGAAAATTAGATCCTGACAGAAGCAGGGAGAAACTTAAAACTGCAACTGCTGCACCGAACTGAAGAAAGGTTGCTTACAATTGTCAGTGACAGGCTCTTAATTGAAATAATCTGCCTTTCCCTGTGCTTAAATAAAAATAAGGAAGAGAGAAATGAAAAAAAAAAACCAACCCTAACAAACCAACAACAAAACAAAACCAGAAAACTGTGTCTTGATTATTTTTCTTTTAGGCAAAAATCTGTTGTGATCCAAAGTAAAGCACATGCTGCAGAACAGAGCACAGACTCTATCAGACATGGCAGCAAGCGAACCTGCATGGTGAGAAGGGACACAGACACGTTCTCGCCAAGCTCTAAACCACTCAGGCCAGACCAGTAGCAGGAGCCAGACAATGGCCAGTGTTAACTTTTTGATTTTTTCCTCTTTTAACGTGACACCAGGGATCAAAAGAGGCATCACAGTGTTGCATTTGACTCCCAAGATCCACTCAATTATCTGTTCTGTAGATGTAGTGGGATAAGCATAAGCTGGATAGTGCTATTTCAGATCAAATGTGATAGAAGTTACTCATTTTCCAATCTAATCAATGCACCAGCCAGAGGGAGATAATAGTGTACGTCCTTCACTGCCCAAAAAGGTTAAGTTGGATTTTTTTCCCCATGGTGAGCAGAATGCAGTTGTAACCTGAAAGAGAAGGTGCTGAGGGTCACATAAGGGATTTCCTGTTCTTTTCCACTTTATCCAGGAATCCCCCTCATCACAAAATCAAATAGATTTGAGAATCAGGTTGCAACACTGTCTCATATTAACCTGTGGCTTTCCTCAAACACCTGAGGGTGCTCTGAGAGCCCTGCTCCCCTTCCCAAAGCAAGAAAGGATCAGAACAACCCCCCATCACACAGGGGGATGCTGCCTCCTAGCAGCCATTAGCCCTTATTTCTAAAGTCCCTGTAGAGATTGCTGTCTTCTTTGCTTAAAAAAAAAAAATATAGATTTTACATAACAGATAAAGGAGGTTTCTTAATGGCCAAATAGATACCATCGAATTGGATTAGGTGCTCTGTACAGCTAGATAACAGCTGNATATAGCCAGATGAAAGTTTAACAACTGTAGGTAGATGGCATTAAATTTTTGGAAGAGATCATTTTGTCAAAGCTTAGTATCCAAACTTACTGCAAAATCACAAGACTATTGAAGTAGAGTCTGAGTTCAAATAGAAGGCATTCACAGAAAAGTACTTCCTTTAGACTGTGCTGCCAAAGTATTTGATTTGCTGTGTATTGATGTATCGTATAGTTACCGGATCAAAGAGGATGTTACAGATGTTTACCAACAAAATTTTGGCTAATGTGTTTTGTGTAATTCACTGCATGCTCTAGAGTTAATCTTTGTTACTAATACTGACCTCTTTCAAGGGCAGGTGAGCATTAAGCAAGTGCCAATTGCATTGAAATAACGTGTTGTATCATGTTAGCAAAACACTGATTTCTGTGGCCAACTGTTGACTTCATACACGGCAGGAAGTGGGTGACTAGATGGGCAGTTTCCTAACAAAGGAAAACAAAAACCACTTAACATTTCCCAGGCCCCGAGTAATGTGCTTCAGTAAGGTCAGACAGTTAAAAATAGAGGCCATTATTTGAAATTTCAAGTGTCAAATTAATTCCTAGAGTAAGTTAGTTACTTCAGAGGAGTTGCTGTCAGCGATGAATTTGGCCCATCCTGTTGTACACTTACCTCTGTTACCATTTCCTGCAAAGCACCACTAATTCTGTCTTAATTACTGTCAGACTGGACTATGGAGCCCTGGAGTATCTGGCAATAAACTTGTGTTTTGCTGAGAGGGAAAGTAAAGAAACATTTAAATAGGTTTTCAAAATAAGCGTGAAATCTCTGAAGATGTACTGTTGTAGTGCATGCTGTATATCAAAATATATAAGCATCTAGTTGTAACAATGGCTTTGTAAACACATTACTGAGCAAACTATGAAAAGTAATCCACCAAGGGGCTGTTTCCCTAACTCATAAGCACTAAGTTAAGAGACCAGTGCCATAAAGTAGATATGTGCTGTTAAAATATACTTCCTTTTATGTGAGATTATTTTGCGTTAAACCCAATAGATGATCGTTTGGGTTTTTTTTATTTTTAGATGCATATCTTTTAACTCTTGGAAATATTTGTGTTTAAGGCAACTGTCCTTAGAAAATCCAGGAATAATTCATTATTATGTGAACACGGAGCAAACAGTGAGTAAGGGTGGCATGAAAGTCCCCACATGCAGCTCATGTGGGCAGAGAGCATCAGTGTCATGCAATCCTACTACAGCTGTCTGCTACCTTTTTGTGGAATTACAGTTTTGTGATGGATAACCAGGAAAGACTTCAGCACTGCCATTCCTTTTAGCAGCCCTCAGGCATGGCCTGAGGGGTGTTTGGAGCCCACCTCTCAGGGTGCACAGAGCATCCTTGCTCCTGAGCCCTGTGGCTTGGTGAGCTTTCAGCTGCTCCGGAGCAGCCGTCACATGAAGACTGTAGGTTGCTGCTCTGGGAGGAGCACCTGTCTTATAGCCATTTTGGAGGCCACAGTTTCCAACTAATTTTGGCACAGTTGTCAATGAAATATTCATATCACTTGCCTCCATCTCCCCACTCCAAACCGGTTCAGAGCAGCAAAACAGAAATGGCACAAGGTAAACCATGACAGTATGAATAGTTCTGGTCTCATGTTGACATCTTACCTCAGGCCTGGCTGAGGAGCCTTCCCACTCATGGCTAATGTCAAGAAGGAAAGGGTGATCCCCACCAGAGAATGATAGGAGTTCTGGATTGATAAACTTTCCTGCATTCACCTGTCATGTCTTCTTTCAAAGCCAACAGCGATGTTCCTGGTGATTGCAGGGGGACTTTGCTCAGATAGTGTGTGCTTTGTCTCAGAGGGATTTTATTCAGGAAATTGCAAAACTTGAGTAAGAAAAGGTGCTAAGTGAATTATATACAAACTGGATGTGGAACTAATCTGTCATAGCCAGAAAAACAGTAAAAGCTGAGTTATTGCCAATAACTGACATTTCTTGCAGTTTTGAAAATTGTGCAGCTATGCAAACATTGAGCTAAAAATCCAGAGTCACCTTCCTTCTCCAAAATACAGAACTTTCTGTGCAAATTTGCTTTAGCCAGAGTGTTACAAACTATTTTTCTTAATTGACTCCTGTGAATTAAAAAAAATGACACAAGGATTGATATTGGTTGGATACTTGGCTATATATGGCACCCAGCTCACACTGATTAATGCCAGTGAGAGAACATTAATTGATTCTGTTTGCCTTGCCTCAACCAGTAAAAAAGTATCTACTCAGATTGGAGAAAATTTATATACTTTATATATTCAGATATGACTGGTTATGGTGGTGTTCTTAGAAGTGATGGCAGATTGACATTTTTCAGAAGAAAGAGCGATATGTCTGGTTATGAAGATTTTACAGGACTTGTTTATTAGTCTAATGATGCAGTGCTTCAGCATTGTGTTTTTAAAAGCTGAAGGCTTTAGTAAACTGTTGTTTGTCTGTTGTAAGTTTTTTAAAAGTCCATTCTGATAGGTAAAATTACTTCACACGTAGTCTACAGAACACACACCATACATGGGGTGGGGGTGGGGTTAAATAAAGCAAACACAATGAATCTGTTAAATTGTAATGGCTCCCAATCGTGACAAATTTGCAGATTAAAGCTCATTGAATACACATTTAAATGATAAATGATAATGGCTTGGAAAGAGCCATTATGATCTATTTCATCAATAATCCACATTTTTTGCCTTGTAACTACACCAAGGATAAACATAATGGATACTGCCTGATGAAAGAAATCCCTTGTTTATCAAAGAGAATCAGAGAAAAGAAATTCTCAGATTAACAAATTTAGGTGGTTGTAACTGTTTGTTTATATTGTTTATACATGACAGATTTTCCCCATTATTAATATTAATCATTTAGAGCTCCAGAGCTTGTACTTAGAAAAAAGCATGTTTAGTCTTGGTCTCCCTCAAACTGCAGTTGATTTCACTGAGGTTTGGAAAGTGTATATAAGGATAATGAAAGTGTAAGTAAGCAGAATATGGGTTTTCTCTTGCAGATTGTTCATCAGACCTGAGCACCCAGTCCCACAAAGTTTGTAAGCAGAATACAGTGTGTTTGACACAAACCTGTCGTGTTTCCCATGCAGAAACATGTGCATATTTTCTTTATTTACTGTGCACAGGGATTTGCTGTGCCTTCCCTTCAGGGTACTCCAGCAGTTCCCAAGCATGTTCAGCTCAGTCTGGATGGCACTGATGTGTTTTGGCACTCACAGGCACGTACTGGTAGAAGACTTGGTGGGGATTTGTCAACCAGATCCTCAAATTGTGCTGAAACAAAATTCCCTGCTGAGGAAAGAGGAGGGGTGAGGGTAGACCCTCACAGTGTTCTGTGGCATCAGCTCTTGCTTGTAATCTTGTGGGTATGTGCATGTGATATACTTCATTGGGTATACATTGACTTCAGTGGCAAGTGCCTTTGGAGCTGAGTTGCTTAAGGCCATTTATAAAGTGGCAGCAAAACTCTGGTATGAGGGATGACAAAATGTGTCTTTGCCGTGTATTCTAACTGGAAATAATCAGTTAAAGATTAAACTTTTGAAATTGAGTGATTATTATCATAAGCAACACCAAAAGCTAAGTCTACTACAAGTATGAACTATGGTGAATTAATTTGCCTTACTGTGTTGTTGGGTAAATGGACTGAGTGAACAGTGGAACAGGATCCCAGCATGCTTAGTCATAAAAGTCATCTCAGTGAAGTTATTAGAGTTATTCATCTGAGGGACATGAATGTCCTTTTTAAGAACTATGACTATCAAGTTCTTCTGAGCATTTTTGTTTTCTGGTAATAATCTGTGGTGCAGATTAGCACCACAGAGACATTTAACTATAAAAAAGCCTGTTGGAATGTCATCTGAGAAAAAAGAGCAAGATCCGGTTCTAGGGCTGAGATAGTTCTCTTACAGAGGTCCACGATTTAGGTAGTTCCCTCAAAAAAGGTTACTTGTTATTTCAGTCATTGATGTCATGTCACACACAGCTCCCACCCTTCACCCTAGGTGTTTCACATGGGAGCAAACTTCTCCAAGGGGCTGTTGTGTCAGGCAGTCGGTATCTGGAGCAGCTCAACAGTAATAGTATCCTTCACTACCACAATGATTTGGATTATAGGGGAGAGAGTAGAAGATTTTTTTAACTTTGAGTACATGCTTTATGTAAATACTCAAGTGAAACATAAGCCTGCGATGGATTTTGTAGCTTTTCCCTCCCTGAAGGCCGTACGCCAAGATAGCCCTAAGGCCTGATGCTGAGCCTCTGAGGCTAGGGTGATGGTCCCAAGTGCCTGCAAGGGGAGAGCCATGGGGATAGATGTGGTGTCTCCCATGCCCTGGAGCTCCCCAAGCCAGTGCTGAGGCGTTGGTGTGGCCCTTTGGCCCACCCAGCCTCAGGAGCAGTGTTGTGTGGTGTTGCTGTGATGGTGTTTCCAAAACTCAGTAGAGCAAGGCAGAATGCTGTGCTGCCCCTGCCTGGGCAGCAGTTTCTTGGCATGAGGAGCAAGTGCCCTGACAGCACTGAGAGATGGCCTTTGCTCAGTGCACAAGGCAGACAGGTGTGGCAGAGGCCATTTCTCCTCCCTGCCTGGCCTACAGGTGGGTGCTGGTCTCCGCAGCTGTGGCAAGCTGAGCGCAGTCAGGCCCAGTGTTTAGACAACCTGATTGCTGCATGTGTGGCCTGCGCTGGCCTCCCAAATCCCCACAGCCATGGGAGGTGCCGTTACAGCCAGGCTAATGACCTAAAACCTTCTCATTAAATAGTCCTCCTGGCAAAGTTTGGTTCATAGATGTCCTTGGGGTGGGGGTGTCAGTGCCGAGTGTTAAAAAACCAGCCCTACTTTTAAGCCTTTTTCCATAATAACGTTTTCTCAAACGACTTGCTGCAGTAAATGGGTCTTTTTAAATTTGAAAAGTTCAGTTCTAAGTTCAGGGGTAGCCCTCGGGCACTGTGGTGGAAGATCCTTGTACATATTACAGAGTGATTATTGACAGAGTTTAACTTTATTGACCCTGCTCTCCTAATTCCTAACAAATTTTCTAAATGTGCTCTTTAAAATCCCTACAGAGCACTGCAGACTTTGGGTAATTCCAGAGCTGCGTTTGAGATTATTGCTTTATTACCTTCCTTCTTCCCATCCCCTTCCCCAGGCTGACTGGTCTTCTGACATTTCTTTTTTAATATATTCTAAGCAGAATATGTGTGTTTGTTCTTCCTATAGCTTTCCTCTTAGCATTTATCCATCACATCTGATCTGTTCTGTTGATTCATGCACTTCCCACTTCTGCTCAAACCTATTGTATACATGTACTGTGCTAAAAAAAAATAAATAAATCAGCAATTTAGCAAATTGAGAGCTTTGCCAATGGATTCTATGAAAACAAGTGGCATGTTTATTTGTGTAGGATGTTCTGAAAGTCTGTAAACTTTGTACCTGCTCAACTTCCCTGAGCAGACTCACGTCTCCTCTGTTCCCAGCACCCACCATGACAGAGGTTCTTGCTCGAGGGTTGACTTGACTCTTCTTTCCCCTGCTGTCATGCTTGAACAATCGAGGAATAAAGAGACTACTTGAATCGGTAAAAAAACCCCGAATATTTAGTTTCTGCTCAGGATTCTGGGGTTTATAACTTATAGTTATGCATCATATAAATTATGTAGTTTGTGCTTAAGTGCTTTTTTATTAGATGTTGTTGAGATTGTTAATAGCAGGTACATTCTTTGGATCTTAGAGAAAGCTACATGCTCTGATGTGATTGAAAATCAAGTACTGTGTCTATCTTTGGGTAGGAAATAACTCTGAAAATGAGAAGGGTGATGCGTTCGCACTTATTTAACATTTCCACCTTCCTTAGAAATAACTATATTGCTTTAATACTCAATATACCTAGCAAATCACCAATGCATTTTCTTAATCTCACTTTTTGCTAGTAGGGCAAATTAGGTGCTTCTTTTAAAGGTTAACCTTAATTCGTAACAAGTTTTTGCATTCTCTCATATATGTGTTAATAGAAAAATATTGTCTGTAAAGCGTTACATAAAATTTTAATTTGTTAGAAATTTTCACAAAATATTCACCTGAAAATTGAGAGGAAGTATTTACTTAAGAAAAAAATAGGAACTTTGGGTGTCCTCATTTCCTTCCTTTTTTTTCAGATCTTTTTTTCCCCTCAGGAAGAAATCTTAGGTTAATTACACAAATTCTCCTTAATTCTGTCCAAGCAGGCTGTTTAGTGGGAAGCACAGATGTGTCCAGAGAAACTTCTCTGGGTAGTGGTCTTTTTACAGGTTTAATGTGGCAATGCATATACTCCTCATATGCATTGTCATGAGTCAGAAGATGTTTAAAGAAAGCAGGAGAAGTAGGAAAGAAAACTGAGGAAAATCAGTTTAACTCTGCCCGGTCAGCATCAGCTTGGTTCCTGTGTCTGTTGCAGCTTTCCCTGTGGGGTTAAGGAATGCCTTAGACTGAGTTTAGGCAGTTGGTTGGTAACAGTTGTAATGCAAAACCTAAATGTCACTTCTTGACCCATGAGTGCATAGCCCGTTAACCTCACTCCTGCTCTTCACACATTGGCTTGTCCAGGTGTGCAGTTTGTTGGTGTGATGCTTTAAGACAGGTCCTAATGATGTTGCTTACAGTACCAAAGGGAGTTATTGAAATGGTACAGGGCTGAGCATGGAATGCAGTAGATGAAGGAAAACACAGATGTTGGGGGAAGATTAATTTGTTGTTAAGGCACTGGATTGGTGCTCAGGAGAATTTGATTTTAATTCCAGCTCTAACGGACTTCCTGCATGACCTTTTGGAAATTGTTTCTCAGTTCTCAGTCTAAAAATAGGAATGTTATTTTCCCATTCCCTGTCTTTCCAGTTTAGGCAGTGCAATTGCTAGAGCAAGGACGTTTACACTATGCCTTTGTACTGATCCAGCACAAGGGACTGTTTTCTGTGGCGTGCAGCCACATGTGTGTGATACCAACACAAAGGTTTGGTTAGAGATAGGGAGAGGAAAAATGTAAAATGGCAAAGTGGGATATACATGTCACTAGTTAAGAACTTACAGAATTTATTGTGGGATATTTGGGATAATCCTAATGAAAACATTGCCTATTCTAGACTAAGTTTTTTGTGATTTCTGTGAATCTCTGTACCATAAGAGGCTTCCATAAAAATCTATTGGTTTAATCTCTGTTTTGCTCTACTAAGACCTTTAACAAAGCTGGTTTTTTAGCATGCATTTGGGATGAGTGCATTACCCCGAGTAGTGAACTAACGAGTGAGTTATGCGGGTAATCCCTAACCAGTGCCAATAAAACTTTTATAACACATAACATCATTATGGAATTTGTTTATGCCACATATTTTACAGGGGAAAAAATATTTTAGTCATATATTAGAGAGTTTATAATGTTTTTAACTGGTGCTTTTTTTCACAACCCTCTGCCTCTAAAGCCGGGCCAAGTGAATACAGCAAGCAGGGAAAATTAGAACAAACACATGTTTGAAATCTTTCTGAAAATAAAAAAGGGCCAGATTCTATTCTCTTTACTCATACCAAACACCATGTTACTCCCTGAATAGAACCATAGATTTCTTTGGGACCATTTGTCAAGTGAAGTGCTATTTGACATGTGCGGCAATACCCGGAATTGGCTCAATCTGAGCTAGCTTTTTCCATCTGAGCCTTCCACAGCTCGCTGTCGTCGGTGCTTAGAAACACATATTTATGCTTTTTTATCACATCGAAGAGAAGAATTCTCATGCCGCTTAGAGGGCTTGTCTCAGCCCCTTGTCAACAGACACAGGTGATGGGAAGCAGAATCCCAGCATTTTTATAAAGGCTGCACGGAGAAAAGCTTACCTAAACGGGTGGCTGACAGGCTGAGCACGCTGCTTCCCACCCCTTTTGATAGGTCATCTTTGGGCAGCAGACAGAGGAGTATGAGCCTTCCACTTTCACCAGCTGGAATCAGCAGCTTTACAAACCCCACCTCATACCCCTGATACAACAGATGTAAACCTGTTGCACTGATGTTGTACATTTCTCCCCATCACTTTGGCATGTTAGCTGCCGTGTCCCATACTCAGTTCCCCTCCTCTTGGGAGCAGTTATTTCCCCTTCGAGACCTGGATCCTGTATCTTTCTTGGTGTAAACCCAGTGCATTGTAGGAGAGAGTTTTTGTATCTTGTTTTTGTGCTGCCATGTTAATTTTATTGTCAAGATCATAGATCCTGAACTAGAAGACATAAGTCAACAGAAGAATTCAACTCGACTTTATTGAGAGCAGGATCAGGCCATAAATGTCCTGGGGTTGTTCTTTTGTCTCACATAAAATAACTCCACCAATAAAATGCCCTGTCTAATGATGGCTAATCAGGGGTTGCTGCTTAAAGCTCCACACATAACCCAGCTATCTCCACATTAACCTCCTCCTTTCATTTCCTTGGCTGTGTTGAATAGGAAACAGTTATTGAACTGCAGTTATGTTCATAGAAACTGTTTGATTAATTGATAATGTTTTGAACTCTCGTGACCCGAGGCTGAAATATAGCTCAGACAAAAGTGACAAAAGCTCAGTGATGGGATGGGGCTGTCAGGGAGCGTCAGTTAACTGTCCGTGGGCAGGCCACGTTCACAGTGATGTTTATCCTTGTGGAGCTTGCTAAAAGTAAAGACAGATGTCCAGCTTATCTCATGGAGTCAACAGCAATAATATGTACGGATGCAGCTCACTGCGAGTTGAGCCTACTCCTGCTGTCACTATGTCTTTATGTGTCCACAGGGAGAAAACCTGGAAGGCAGGAAAAAAAGTATAAGTATTGCCAGAAATCCCTGTAGGCTATCTGAGAAGGAACGGATGTGTAAAGCATTTCTTTCTGCATAAACATTTAGAAATCAAGCTCTCATAAGTCAGGGATCCACCAAATGTGGTGTGAAGAGGCAGATGAAGCCTGCCTTCTGGCATGCCAGCATTTGCTGATTGATTTGGAATGCAGAAGGGCCTTTTTTATTTTTATTTTAAAATTTGAACCACATCTTAATACAAATCAGGTGAAAAATAAATTGAAAAATAGCAAGCCTGAGATTACAGATGTGCCAGCTTCATATTGTTCAGTTTAGCTGAGGTCAGTCAAACCCATCAAGTTCACATCGTTTAGTGTACGGCCACTGAGGTAATATTCAAACAAAAGAAAAGCAGTCAGAATACTGATATGCTCCTAGTCTGCCAGCTGGCCTCGTTCAGCTGTACAAAGCACCCTGGCTTCAGCTAAGTAAGGAACTCTCAATCGTCAAGGCATACAGGTTTTTGAAAAGATACTCTGTTCCAAACAGCCCATTCGTGCTCCAGCTCTTTGACTTCAGATCAGCCATAAAGGGGAAATACCTCTCCTAATACACGTTTCATATTCTGAAATTTAAAATGGAAGAGCTATGCTAATGATGAGACAGTTAATTTAGACAGGAATTTTTCAACAGGGGACTTTTGTATTCTGCTCAGTGGTTTAGAGAAAGCTTGAATTTCCTAGAAAGCCTACAAGCAGAATTACTGGCATCCATTCCTCCTCCATACTGGTGATGTTACCATGCTGGTTCCCTGCACACAGGTATAGATTTATGTAGATTAATTTGGTATAGTACAGTGAATTGCCACTATGATATATATTTTAGAATTACTTCCTAGCACAGCCTAATGGCTGGAATCAAATAAAACATAAAAGTAGATTTATATAGATTGCTGTATAAATCAGATAAAGCTTTATGTTACCTAGCATTGGTAATGGAAGCTTTTCCTGCAAATAATATAGAAGTTGTTCATGTAATATTTTCATTATTTCAGTGAGAGTAAAGCAACAAAAAAGAAGAAAGGAAATAAACAAGTCTGTCAGGCTTAGCCACCATTAACCGTCATTAACTACAATTTTGCCTGACAAGTTCTCTCATCTGGTGATGGGCAAAATGGTACAAAAGTAGACTGAACAATTGCATAAACCCAAATGAAATATGCCCTTGTATTCTAAATGTGCATAGTTCAGTCAGTTAAAATAGAGCAATTTATTATACTTTAGCAGCTTGAGCTTAATCTGGTTTTAAATAGATTTTTTTTTTCTTTCAACTTCTTGCTGAGATTGAACTGGTTTGAGAAGACACATGGCTTAGACACTACACAGTGTCTTGCTCACTCTTTCACCAGTTTAGTTTGAAAGAACTTTGATAGACTACTGATGATGAAAATAACTCACAGGAAATGTAGATGAGCCTTTAAACAATGGAAATATATTTTTTGTTTGAAATGAGTGGATAAAGCTTAATGAAAGAGAAGAATACAGAGTGGAGAGAAGGAAAGTGTATTTGGAAGGCAGAGGGGTCAGCATCCCTCCTGGGGAATCTCGGGCTCACCAGGCACAGGGCACCTGCTTTCCATAAGCTTCTCAAGGTTATCAACTCTCCTGGTTTTGGGGACAGCCTTTCAAATCTTGCAGGTTAGTTTTTAATATCAAACTGCTACTGTGAACCAGTCTGAAACACCTTGCCATACTGACCACCCATTGTCTAAATGAGTTGGGAATGTTTCTCCAAATATCCTCACACGATATGGACAGAGGTCTCGACTGCCTGCATGCAAACTGGGCTGGAGGAACACCGCTGCTCTTCCTCCAGGCAGGGAATACCCTGACCATTACCCAGTGAATACTTTGACTGTAGGCATTTTGTTTGATATTAAGCTATAGCTTTGCACTTATTCATTAGATCCCTCAGCTTTTGTGGTTTTTCACAGGTAATTCTGTAATTACACCAACTGTGATAAATACTTTCTTGATATCTTACTTGAAGAAATTTAGCTCAGTCCTTTTACATGCAGAAGGAAATAAGCATCTAATGTAGCGTTGGCACCATTGGTTGATTTGAGCAGCCATGCCAGATGCATGGGTAATTGCTTGTGTTTATATTAGATCCCACAGAAATAGAGGAGGAAAGTTCTTTTCAGGAAATTTTGTGTGTGTGTGTGTGTGTGTGTGTATAAATGTGTGTGTGTGTATAAAATTCAGCAACCAAAGTGACACCAAATTAATCTTTTAACTGTGGAGGGGACACTCTGGCTGCCACAGCCTGCACTGAAAATAGGACGATGGCCCCTTTCACCTTCAGGTTACCGGTTCAAATTCAAGGCAGATTAGTAGTGAACAAAAGTCACTACACTCTCAGAGCCATTCAGTGGCCTGTGCAAAATGATTTGAAGGTCTCAGAGTCTAATGGACACATCTCCACATCCAGAAGCTGTGCTCCTAATTGGCACTCTTGTTATAGTGGCAGAACAGAGGCCAAGGACTGCATGGGGATACAGATTGAATTTACTTTCCTTGTCCAGAGCTGGGTTAAGGACCAGTAGAGTAGATCATAGGATGTTTGTGTTAGTGCTGCACATCATGTGAATGTTTTCTGGATTGAGAAGGGACTGCAACTTCAAAAGCATTCGTGGAATCTTTTAAATCTTGTAAAAAGCCCTAAGCTAGCTATTTACCTATTTATTTAGAGAAAAAATTGCTAGCGATATTTGTTGACCTAGCTGAAGCTTTGAGGTGTCTTAAGTACAAAAGTAGGGGAAAAAATGTTTTAATTAGAATTCTAAGAATACCAGGAAAATCAGTAGAGAGACTGAATGTACTGTTCCTTCTTATGAGTGACTGTTTAAACAGAACCAGATCCTTCAGTCTTTAAAATGTTTTTTCCTAGAAGAAATTAGCTGTTTCCTAATAAATAGGAAAAAGAACAGCCTAAAAAATAGAAAACGCCCCCAACTGCCTGCCTGAAGCAGCTCCATGACCATGAGTATGTATTGTGATCAGAGACTGTATATTGCTAAAACTCCTTGATGGAATGAGTTTTAATTTGGTTTACAGAAAGCTTTAGGGGATATGGCTCTCTACAAATTAGACCACAGGAGCTGTAAAATGAAGGATGTCCTCCCTAATTAGAAACAGTGGAGCGGCCTGGTGTTCTTCCTAGTGAGAGCCTCGTGGGTACTCTCTCACAAGTGAACTCTGGGCAATAGATGCTTCTCTAGTAACTGTTATCTGTCTTTTTCCTGGAGTTTAACTGTCATCCAATTTTCTGTCTCCGGTGCTGAACGCGCCTTTCTGCATAGCCGTGGTAAACTCTTAATTGAAGTTTTGAATGGCTGCTGCAAAACAAAGATTCCTGTGTTGCTCAGTGATTACCTACCACTGTCAGAGCAGCTTATTTATTTTAAATACTAGGAAATAGTTCTCAAACTCACGTGAGAGGGTTCCTTTTGCAGTATGCAGCTGTACCAACTCTGTTTTCTCATTCCTCTTCTGTTGAAGTTAATGAGAGCTCCAAGGAGAGGAATATAGATGGACTGAAATAAATTATTCTTTATGGTAATCAAATTCAATTTTCTAGATGCATTTTTTAACAAGAAAGCGTTCATCAAACTGGGATCCAGAATTTTGGTTGAGAAAATAATACATTTATTTAACTATGGCTAGGAAAAAAACCCCGGTGCCTACAAATCTAATAGTGGGATGTCTACAGCTTGTCAGTTGTGCCAAATGATAAAACCAAGTGTAACTGCAGAAAAGCATTAGGCATAAATGCACAACAGTAAAAAATCAGCCACAAATGTATTTCTGATCTGCCTGTGACTGGAAAGCTGAGTGTGGGGCTGAGCTGGGAAGTGTTCTGAGGCTGGGCTTGGGCAGCTGCAGTTTGACTTTTTTAATTGTCGGTAAGGGAGGACATCCAGGCTCTTAATCCATCAACATCTTTTCATGTAGACTTATGTGGAGTAGGACCAATGACTGCTCCAATGAAAGCTTTAATTTACTTGTGACATATTGTTTCCACTAGGAGTTGTTGTAGATCAATCTGAGAACAATTACTAGGTGAATAAAAGAGAGGGGGAAAAAAGTCGAGCAATGCTCTGGAATATAAGTAAGAAATGGAAATTTAAAATCAATCAAAATATTTATTTTGCTGCCCGGCACGAGGTATTACTGACAGGAAAGGGCTGTATTTTTAAGTGTGATTGCTGTTTAGATTTTACCAGAATTTATAACTGCACATGTCTCATGACCGTCTTATTTCCGTGTAGTATTTCATCCTCTGGCTTTGTGGGGGAACTTTATGCCAAGAGAACTCACTGGAGACTGAGTGACAGATCAGGCTGTTGTCCCACATTCCCTTTCTACTAAATCACAGTTTTCTTTAGATGGAAGGTGGCTATTGTGAAGCTGTCAAACTGAG
This sequence comes from Heliornis fulica, assembly GCA_013399135.1. NCBI lineage: Eukaryota > Metazoa > Chordata > Aves > Gruiformes > Heliornithidae > Heliornis > Heliornis fulica. The sequence goes on along the minus strand of VXBZ01012075.1, from coordinate 56,103 downwards.
GAAAGTTAAATGGGCTGAAGTGAAGGCTCGTGTTAACAATAGCAGCTATCTCTGTCAAATGAAAGCTCAGCAGACAGTTACAAGGCAATTCGGCACTGATGGGTGGTCGATTAAAAACAACAAAAGGCAAGATGAATGAAAGGGGAAAATCCCTATTACTTTGTGGTAGGAGCAAGGGGAAAACCAAAAATAAAATAAAAAGCCCACCTCACCCAACCCTGTAGCAATTGGAACAGACTTGTAGTTAGCATGACCTTCATCATCTCAGATATGGCACAATAAAACTGACAAGATTATTTTCTCTTCAAGCAGTGCTGAGGTATTTTCACTGGCAAAAATCTGGAAAAGTAAAATAAATGCAGAGTTGGAGGCAATTGAAGAATTCTTGAATCTGATAACAGCTGGAACAGAGTGCCACCAGGAAAAATAGCTAGGTTTTGTGCTAAAAACATTATGACTTGATCATTTTTTTACAGTGCCATATCTGAGATTTTGAAGGTTACACTGTAGACAACCAGAAGAGGATTAAAGAGAAATTATCTTTGAGCTCAAGGGAGCACCAATTTAAATTGGATTTGAGATATAACTTTTGCATTACCTTAGGAGATGAAAGGTAGTGTTGTGCCCTGATAGTTACCCAACTACCTAACCATAGGTATCAACTGGATTAGTGTGTAGATTAGCAGCTCGTGCACTGAGTGCAAGGTGTATCACGCAGCTTCCTCTTGGTGGGACTCATCCTGTTTCCATTGAACTAACATCAAAATTTGGCAAAAGTGGGGAGGGCTCTGACACTGGCATGTCAGACATAAGCTAAATGTACACACTTATCTTTCTGCAGAAAGATAATTGTCACTAGGACTTAGACTTGCTACAGCAGGTGTGTAAAGTAAGATGAGAAAGTACAAAGGTACTAGTATAGGGGAAAAAGGTATTTTATGTCTTTGTGACAACCCTGATAGAAAATCAAGGTTTGAAACCCTTGTGAAAATTAATGGGAGGCGAGCACCTAGACCTTCTTAGATCCTGTGAAATTCTTATTTCTTTTCTCAGAATTTAAATGCTAAGAGGCATTTTGTGAAATATGGAAAGCCAAGAAAAACAAATAGGTTCTTACACAGCTTACAACTGGGACTCAGGTTGCTGCCAACAGTGGAGCTGGGGTTCAAAGAGATTCTAAAAAAGGTTGGAATAAAGAATTTGGGAGACATATGTGCTCCATGAGGGGAAGAAGGCAAGCGTGGCTGAGCAGAGAGCTTTGGCTGGAACTCAGGAAAAAAAGCAGGGTTTATGGCCTTTGGAAGAAGGGGTAGACAACTCAGGAGGACTACAAGGATGTCATGAGGTTATGCAGGGAGAAAACTAGAAGGGTCAAAGTCCATCTAGAACTTAAAGACAATAAAAATTCTTTTTATAAATCCATTAGTCAGAAAAGGAGGGCTAAGGAGATTCTCCATCCTTTATTAGATGTGGGGGAAACATAGTGACAAAGAATGAGGAAAGGGCCAAGGCACTTAATGCCTTCTTTGCCTCAGTCTTTAATAATAAGACCAGTTGTTCTCCAGGTACCCAGTCCCCTGAGCTGGAAGCCAGGGATAAGGACCAGAATGAAGCCCCCATCATCCAAGGGGAAATGGTTAGTGACCTACTACATCACATAGACATACACAAGTCTATGAATAGTGACCTAATCCACCCCAGAGTACTGATAGAGCTGGTGGATGTGTTCACCAAGACACTTGCCATCATTTATCAGCAGTGGCTAACTGGGGAGAACCCATTTTACTGGAAATTACTAAATGTGACACCCATCTACAAGAAGGAACAGAAGGAACTAGAGGCCTGTCAGTCTGAACCTGGTGTCAGGGAAGGAAAGGACCTGGGAGTGTTGGTCAACAGGCAGCTGAACATGAGCCAACAGTGTGCCCAGGGGGTCAAGAAGGCCAACAGCATCCTGGCTTGTATCAGGAATAGTGTGGCCAGCAGGACCAGGGCAGGGATCATCCCCTGTAGTTGGCACTGGCGAGGCTGCACCTCGAGCACTGTGTTCAGTTTTGGGTCCCTCACTACAAGAAGGACATTGAGGTGCTGGAGCATGTCCAGAGAAGGGCAAGAAGGTGGTAAAGGGTCTTATCAGGAGCAGCTGAGGGAACTGGGGTTGTTTAGCTTGGGGAAAAAAAGAGACAGAAGGGTGATGACATCTTTCTCTACAACTACAGGAAAGACTGTCATAGCCAGGTGGGTATTGGGTTTCCTCTCCCAGGTAATAAGTGATAGGACAAGAGGAAATAGCTTCAAGTTCCACCATGGAGGTTTAGATTGGAAATTATGAAATATTTCTTCACTAAAAGAGTTGTCAAGCACTGGAACAAGCTTCCTAGGGAAGTGGTGGAGTCACCATCCCTGGAGGTATTTGAAAGATGGTTGTGGTGCTTAGGGACACAGTGCTGGGTTAATAGTTAGACTCAATGATCTTAAAAGTCTTTTCCAACCTAAATGACTCTGTGATTCTGTGAGCATCATGAACCAGCATCTCTTTCCAGTTATATTGGGAAAAATATTTCAGTACTAACAAGTTGGTCTAACAGTCTTCTGTGTCAAAATGCAGAACTAGATGTTCCACAGGCCTGATCCTGTCTGACAGTTTTGATACACTATTTTACTATTGTTTGTCCTTGTGAAGTCATGACATCATTAGACTTTGTCAATGAAATTTAGTCTGCATCACCCCTAGGTTTTGTCCTCTGAAGAAAAGAGCTAGTGTCCATTTATCACTTTTATATGCTAATATTCTTCTTTACTTGTCTTATAATAACACTGAGATATGCTAGTCATGGACACAGAAACAAGGTGCTAGGCCTGGTATAAATGTACAAAAAGAGAGGGAAAGACTTGGTATTGTGGAATTACCTTTTCTGGAATGTTTTTAGCACTGAGGGACAATGTTACATTTGTCAAGGTTTTTCCGATGAATTTTGGCCTACAATAACAATATTGACCTTCCTGTCAGAGAATCAACCCCAAGCTTTGTGGTAAAGGAAGAGCAAAGTGGTCTTGAGGTGACTATGGGAGAGAGAGGCTGCATCAGGGAGCTGCTAAAGGAGGTCATCTTTCTCCTGACTTCAGAAATGTGTCTGTGTCGTGTCCCCTCCAGTACTGGAACCCTGATGATTAGGATCAGAACTTGATGGGTTTGCTCTCAGTAATTCAGCATAAACAGTGTCTGTGGGCATCTCTGCTGTAACTTTTTAACCCAGTAACTGAATATTCTTTCTTGGTTCCTCCCAGTTTCATTCTTCTGCCATTGGAGAGGGCTCCGTGAGTGCAAGTTAGCAGAGAGCTCAAAAGTAACCTGGGCTTCCTAGAGAAGGGAGAACACTTATCCCTGGGGAGTGTGGGGATGTGAGGAAATGCTAGCTCTTCCAGAGAAACACCATTTGCACTGATACTGAAAAAAATAACCTCTGCAGATTTTAGGCCAAAGTGTGGTTTAACCATGTGGCATAATTTATAGAGAAAACAAACTTTCAGCAAGAGCTAACTATACCAGAAAACTTGTTTAACATGCACAGAAGGCACTGTTAAATTATTTCAGTGCTGTAATTCAAAATGCTGAGGAAAATTCTCCTGTATTACAGCCAGTGCAAGATTGGATCTGTAGCCAAGTACATCAACAGAAATGTTCAGCTGTCTGGGGAAATACAAGTCTTACAGTGTTACTTAGGGGAAAATGTGCACAGACATGGTGGAGCCCTTTATGAAACAATCCTCATTTTGTTAAACAATAGGATCAAATTTTCAATCAGGTTATCAAGCATATTGCATTCTTCAAGCTTGCCAAGCAAAAAGAAGTATCAGCATGAACGTGGATATATTTTTACAGAATTAGTGATGTATGAAATCTGGAAGTGGAAACATACATTTTCATTTTATCCTCTAATTTTTCTTTTTACATTATAAGTGAAAGGAAGTGCTTGGAAGTATTTGCAGTTATTCATATCTGTTTATCTTAGAGTGATTATCAGAGCAAACAGTGTCAGGCATTGTGGTTGGATCGGAGCCTGAAAAATAGTGCTTGCAAGGATTGCTTGCATGAGTCAGTGTTTTCAGGACTGTGCTTGGTAGTTGATTTCTGTCATGCATATTCAGTGCCTTATATATCATCCAGATTCAGAAATCATTTGATTATGTTATTCATTTATCCCCTGTATTGAGATTAGTTTTAGTCTTGCTCGGTTTTATCCCCACTATTTATATTAGTTTTAACACTGCTTGGATTAATCTATTTTCACATTTTTAGATTGATCCACAGAATGTTCATTTAAGGATGGAAGTGAACCATCTTGCTGAAGATTCATTTCTCTGTGTGAAATTTGTATCAGATCTATGAGATAGGATACATTCTTCCTATAGGATTTTGCACTACAATAGAAGAGGCTTTAAAAACTGATCAGAAATTTTTTGCAGTGAAAATGAAGCTCACCTTCTCCAAGATCACCTTACCTTTGCTTTCTGTCGGGATTTTTGCTGGTTGATCAGCCCTGAACTGCCTTGTGTATCAGGTGCAGCCCAGCAGTGTATTTCATAGAGATGGCACTGGAAACCCAGGTCAGTTCTCTCATGTGCACATGAACCACTGGCACTGGCTCATCTCCTCTGTGGCCAACCTTTGCTAGTCATTCACCATGGCTCAGCAGCAGGCCAGCACACAGACTTGCATATGCTCTAGCAATCCTGGTTTGGAAATGCACACTCCTGAAAATCAGTCTCTAAGTCAAGCACTAAGCTTAAAGTATGCTTCAAATACCGGACATGTGACAAATAACACTTCTCTTCAGATGACCAAAGACTGTTTCTGAGGGTAAAGCTCCCATTACCTATGTCCCAACACATCACTGAGCACCGTGGAATGGCTGCAATGCATTGCTTTTCAGTATCTGCCACTGGAAGACCTCCCCCTACTAGTCCTTATTAAACATCTTGACTCTTCCTTTTGAAGAAGTAAATAAGTACTTTACAGTTTTATCAGTATTATTGTTTGTTTGTGCTGAAATGAAGCAGCCAGACCCCTTTATTGGGTTACAGGACACTCTTTGCCAACAATTCATTCTTGAGGACAAATTGACTCTAGGGATTCAAAAACCTCTCAACCTGACATCACTGTCAGAGAGTCTTTGTTGCCATTCCTCCACTCATCTGATTAGTTAGGGTCTGCTTGCACTGAACTATTTAAAATACAAGACATTGATCACACTACACCTTTTTTAGATGATAGTGTTTTGAAAGAAACTGGCAGGCTTTGCCTTCAGCTTGCTTCTTGCCAAACACTCTTTTATCCTTTCTGTGAAGGGATGAGCAGATCCCAGCAGTGCATGAGCTTTTGAGGATCTCCTGAGTTCATTTTAGGAGCCTGCAAGTTTCCTCACACAAAGACAGTAATTTGATTAAACTTCTTCATGGATTATCCTTATCCTTGGATAAAGTTGACTTATGCAGGAAAACTGCAAAACCACCCTACCCTCCTGGGGGCAGGACTGCCAGGGCAGTGGGAAGAAGGAGGTAAATGTGTCCCTGTGAGCATTATGCTGCATACTGGAGTTGCAGGGAACCTGTTGCCTTCATTGGGTACTGGAATGAAGTGGTTGAGAGAGGACAGACAGCTACTTGCCCAGTGTCACAAACAGCTAGTGGAAGGGCTGCAGGTGCCATTGCATCCCACAGGCTGGAACAGACTGGCACTACTGGTGAGCTGCCATGCAGCCTTAGCCCATAGCAGATGCTGAAAGAATGTTTCCTCCTCTTAGCCCATTGACCATCTCTGCACAGCCCTAATACCCGTAGCAGAGAGAAGGAGAGTTCATCTCAGTCCATACTGCCTCGATAAAGTGCCTTGAGAACTTGGTGTCATTCTTCAGCTAACACTGAAGTACAGCCTCGCTGTGACACTGAACTTTACAGACAGCAGTTTGGAATTAGAGGCAAATAGTCCAGTTGGTAGGGAGAGATGCAAAAAATGCATCACTGCAAAGGTTTTAATGAACAAAAGAAGCTGCTTCCACTCCAGAACAGGTTATTGAAGCTCAAGGTTCACCAGACACAACTATTTCCAATCTGTAGAAACAAAAGATACCTCTTAAGGTATAAGATTAGCTAGTGGAAGGGGAAAACAGTGCACAAGGATTTGTGAGTCATGTTGGTACTGACAGCTCATCAGACAGTTCCCTGAAGGACTCAGTTTGCTACCAGACTAAAAAGGGAATAAAATAAAAGCTAAAATAATATAATCAATTAATAAAATCAGTGCCCTTCCATATGCACTGTAGAACATTGAATAGATGAGCCCGTCCTATGTTACCCACTCCCTATTGAACAACTCTTTTTAATATATTTTCTGGTATGATTTTTAAAGTCACCTTTGCAAGTTGCTGTAGAATTATCAATCATTGTTTAACAGTGTGCTAAGTTTCCAAAGCCTTTGTGTGTAAATATGCCAACGGAAGGCTTGTTTACCAGAGAAAATACTGGTGCTCTGGCTTGGAGACAGTTTTAATCAAATATGGTTACAGCAAGCAGGTGTTTTTCATGTGGAATGTATTGGAAATGGGTATGTATCACAGAAATGACTCTTGGACTATATATTGCTCTTGATAAATAGCAGAACCCAAAATGATATCAGCCGTTGCAGTTGATCAAAGGGAGAAATAGTAAAAGCTTTGTGCACGCTGGCAGAATTTGGCACACTAAAAAAGGTGGGATCTTCATTTTTATTCTTCAAAAACCTGAAGAATGTAAGTTTTACACTGGATTTTATAGAAACTGTTATTAGTCCCCCTCTGTATTTTTCCTGGCCCCATACTTCTCTTTGTTCTTGCCTCTCTTTCCTATTTCTATTTTTTTTCCTTTTTGTTTCAACTGTTCCCATCATTATTGGGCCTTGCTAAACAGAGGGGTATGTTGTTGTACCGAGGAGTCATGGGACAGTGAGGGAGACACAAGGTAATAGAGATTGCAGTTTTCTAGACAGGATACATAAACAGTGGTATTAGTGTTAATGAGACAAAAATATCAACTCACCAGCCTGAAACAAAAAGGTGCTGCTTTTTTGACTTTTTTAAGTGCTGTTAAAATATGTAATCCCAATTCTGCTCCTTCCCTTTTCAAAGTGTTCTTTGGGAGCAGGCTTGGACCTCAGTATGGATGTCAAGCTACTGGATATACCACAGTGTTATTCATGATTAACATACAGATTTCCATCTACAATTATCTACAGATAAAATTTGTCAGTAGGTTTCTCCTTCCTCCCCAAATTCTTGTCTCAGCTTTGATGAAAAGCAAAATGCATGTCAACAGAGCAGTAGTTGTAATGCACTTAGTAGCAGCTTAATATTTTAGTTGCCTTGAAGAGCTTTTTATACAGAGATTAATGGATGGCTAGATAAAGAAATGCTTCTCCTGAAAGAATTAATTTTGCTTAATCCTTTTGAAATTAAGAGATGATACGGAGAGATGAGTAATGAAGTGCACTCTCTGATTGTGAGGTACCTAATAGATAACCACAGGGGTTACTTCTCTCTCACCAGCTGTAATTACACTAATTACTGATATGGTGCCAGGAACACTAAGGCAGGCAGAGTGTGACAACACGAAATGGAGTGTTTCTTAGCAAGCCATCTTTCTCCATCAGCTGGGCCAGAGGGAGGGTGACCAGGCTATGAGGCTGATGTGTGCTTTCTGTGGGAGGGAAGGGGCCAGGTACTTCTATCGCTCTCGGCCTTGTGGGGAAGGTGCAGAACTTGCCTTCAGTTCTTTCTAAGGGGAGGCAGTTTGAGGCCAGAGACTGAGGGCTTGATCTATCCTTAAGCAAAGTAGTCCTATGCAGGGCACTGAAACTACTCAAATGTGTAGAAGTTAGTCTTGTGAGTAAGAGCTTGCCAGACTGACCTTATCATTGACAAGAATGTAATGAAAGAAAATGGTGGATGAGGAGAAGAAAAAAACTGGTAAACTATATTCATGTATAAAATTCCTGGACAAGTGGCCCTGACTATTAAGGTAAATGGTGCTTGTAAATTCCATTTAATCTTCTGAGATTTTCTTTTACCGTAAGTCTTACAATATCTCAGAGGAAATATTTTAAAGATGACTTGCACATTTCAGCAAATGAATGAATATCAGGTTTCAAGATTTACCGATGCGATGCTTTAAAACAAAAGATCTTCTTTTTTCCTTTGGAATTACTCTACCATTTATTTTCATTTCCCCAGTTTTTTTGCCCACTGTATTATACACTTCTCTGGGGAAATCTATTGTTAGATGTTTTCGCACACATAGGCCCCCTCCTTCCCCCTTGATAAATGATAAAATTGTGCTCCAGTGTGTGCAACACATTCTGGAAATACATCTGAATTCCATTACACAGTTTGTCATTTGCATGATACCTTTTGAGTTACCGCTCTCTGAGAAGTCTTATATACCTCAGAGAAATGCACTAGGAAAATGAAAAACAAGTTTGGTATATTGTCCATAGGGTAAACTGGCTTTGATTGTGTAGAGCTAATGACAGTTAGACGGTAGAAAAGGTTGCATCTCAGTGCTAGTCACTATTAGCTTGGACAGTGTTCCCTCCACATAGGTACTGCTACAAACAAGAGTGTGACAAGGACTTTGTAGCCCAGGATAGTAATGTAACAGCTTCTCTCACCTCAAAGACCTTTAGTTCAATCCCTCCCATTTTAGATTTAAGTTTTATTAAGTATTACAAGTGAAATTTGCTGTAACAATCTATGCTCTCTTTTTAACAGCGAACAGAACTAGATATAGTATATGCTACTCCAATCTAAATCATAGAAATCTCCATTTAATGTTGTCCTTTTGTACCATGGCAAAGCTGGAGTAGGAGGGAACTCTTTCCTTGGAGAGCACCCACATCTTTGTATGCTTCCCATATTAACCAGTGCTTCTCCTTATCAGCACTTTGCCGTGTCTTTTGTGTCATTAAACACAGTTTCATCTTTACCTTTTCAGCCAAATTTAAGCAGTACATCCTACCCTGCTAATGGGACAGAAGCATGGTTTGTCCCTGGAAGTGGTAAGGATAATGTTACAGATTTACAAAAACAAATGGGCTATATATTTTGAAAAGCAGGAATCTTAAAAATACATTCACTTTTTATCAGAGACAAACCTGGAAAGAGAAGAATGGCACGTCTGTATGTCTGGTTAACACCATTGTCTCTCTTCCTTCCTGTAGAAGCAACACTTGGGTTTGTTGTGATATGACCCAGCTGGGATATGTATTTTACATATATGTGGTTTGACATGAGCAAGTTAATTTTCTGGGAAGCTCAGGATTAGGGAATTTCCTTTGCTGTCTGCTTGCAAGCCCTTCTTCCCCTTTCTCCATCCTTTTCATTCCCACAAGGCTTTTTTTTATGTCTAAGTGGAGCTCCAGTGCCATGATGAACTGATCCCAGAGAAAATTAGAAGTGCAGAATCTGGATCCTATTTAGGCTGCCTTTTAAGCACCTCCTTCTTGATGAAACTGTCTCACCAAACCTCTAACATCTTGCTATAAACACGCTCTACTGCTGTCAATGCCCTACACAACCAGAGCAGGAAGACATGCATAGCTTTCTCAGAAGTTTGGTGGCAATCCAGACCTTACTCACTTGTAAAAAGCATTTAAACACATTACACATGAAAATGAAAAAAGGATGTTGAGCTATGAAAATACTCCTTTAAGAAGTTTAGTGTCTTCTATAAAGAAATATCTGAAATCAAGTTATATTGTGACAGTGCCTTTTCAGAGAGGAGATTATCACACATCTTCTAATCAAATCCATAGCTGCTCACTCACATGATCCCAAACCAGCACAAAACACTAACTGAACTCAGTGGTAAGGATGGGCTACGAGCCCAATGTCAGTGTGCATGCAACAACCACTAAGTTTCAGCCCAGACCCTAGAGCTGAGTTGAGGTTCTGCTGCCTTTGCTCCTCCCAGCTCTGATGGGTGGGAAAGCTTATTTCATTGACCACGAAAGTCTGAAGTCCTCAATCATCTTACTCTGCACCTTTGCCCTCTCACTGTTTGTGACTTCTCTGAAGCAGTTAAAAAAATGTACCAAGACTTAGATTTTAACAGAGCAAGTCATGCTTTTAACAACTTTGGAGGGGCTGGAGGGGTTCCACGACTCACTCATATTGAACATGGAGATGAAAAATGTATACTGTGGAGTATGGGCCACTGAGAAACTAAAGCCATGATGGGACTTGCATAATCTTTTGACATTGTCTGGTGAGAGAACAGATACAGAGAGGGTTCTGATTACATTTGAATTGGTTTATTATTGTGGCATAATTTTTAAATGATATTTTTGGAAAATGTGTGGAGAGTCAAAGATAAAAATATAGCTTGCTGTGCCAAAATCACAATAAACTGGTATAAAAATAGCTCATTTGGATTTTGGTCCATCTTGTCCTCTGAGGCCCAGTACAAGTTGAAGGCTCCTAAAATAATACTTTGTTGTTGCTATTTCTAGTGAGACTTTTACAGAACTCATCCTAATAAAGCCCTCATTGAGTCATTTGTCTAGTTAAATTTGTAATGTAAGAACAATCTGCTTTGGGAGCCAATTCATCCCTGGAGGAAGTGGGCATTGTAGTCAATCAATGAGATTGCCCCTACTTACACCACAGATAAATGTGCTGCTTTGTCCTGACGTTTCTGCTTTGCAATAATTTCACATTCAAAATTATAAACCTCTGAAAATTGTAGATTATAATAAATGTGCTGACACAACTTCAACTGTTTCAGTAAATGGCATTGCTCTAATAATGAAAAAAAAATCCTACTTAATCCCACCCTTTCCCTAAAGTGGTGTTTTGCATTAGCTATGGATGAAAAGACAAACAAGTACATGTATATTCAATAATAGTGTCAGCTGGGTCAGAGAAGAATAGGAAATAAAATGAATTCATAACACCTCTGGAGATAGCTTTCTGATACAGGCAGTCTTCTCTTTGATTTGCCCTCATTGGCAGTATTCATTCTAACTTCAACATATCCACCAAATTGGCCTTTATTAATAGCTGGCCTGATCTTCATAACAAATATACTCTGCATTCTGCAGTCTGGGTGCTTCTGAGGTTAACAGTTACACTGAGCAGGATAGATCATATGCGTATTTACCGGGAGCTCTTATTCAAGAAGGCCTAATTCCACGTTCAAACTATCCAGATGGTGTTTGGGAGAGCTGTAGATACAGAGCTTTTCTGTCTCAGGGCTTGGAAGCTGAACTGGGTTACCTTTAGGTATGATAGCAAAATAGTCACCTTGGATTAAGGTTGCTGGCAAACTTTAAAAGCCCTTAGTGGGCTTCGAATGTGATCAGATGCTACTTGCTTATAAATGAGAGTTAATAGAAACATTAAACAGTACAAGCTACTGTGACCCATGTCTTCAGAATATTAAGCACATTATAAAATTGAGGAAGATCATCAAGTCCTCTACTTTCTGTAAAATATTACCTCTCCTAACCGATCTCCTCTGGGAGCAGGTTATTTGAACTCTTCAGCATTCTGCCTTCACTTGCACGTACTGTGTTTTTAATTTATTCCCCCACTTCTCTGGCTACCATATAGTTATTGTTGATACCATACTCAGTTTCTCTTTAATTATTCCATCTGCCAGGAGAATGTGATGCATTTTAGAAGCTGTGTGGTTTGGTTGTTTAACCTTTGAGTTTTGTAACTGAATGGGATGACATATTCTTCATTTAGCAGAACAGGCTAAGAAGAATTATATACTACAAGTGATAAGCTTGGAACTGCTAAAGAAATGCCAAAATCCAATTTTTTTCCTCTCTCTAGTCATCTAAACATCCATTAGTCTCGTGAAGGGAACTCATAAATCCTGCAAATTTAGTTTATCTGAAACGAACTCTAACAGTTGTCCTTCCTACTAATCATGTTTTATATCCATTTTATATTTTTCAATATTCAATAAACATGTCTTGCGCTTACTGTACATGTTAGAAAGTGCAGTATAGGCTGTATGAGGACAGTTATTAATCAGCCATTTCAGATGGCTGTTTGGTTAGTTTAGTAAGTGTATTCATTTATCTTTTTTATGTTTTCTTCTTTGGTCTTTCCATTTATCCAATATGGAATTTCCTTTGTCCTTTTTGGTTTGTTTCTACCAGAATATGTCAAAAAGGAATTTAACATGTAACAAATGGGGAAGAAAGTGATATATGGAAAGAAAAAAACCCACCACCCTTTGGGCTCCATTCATTAAAAGATCCTTTGCATTATGTGCTCTCAGATCTGCATTAAAAAATAATAATAGAGCACATTATCTGGCAGGGCTGCTTTAAAGCAGTAGATAATTTACACATTAAAGTGAGATGTAGGTTTAAAAGTAGGAGTGTAGGATTGAATTAGAGTTAAGAGTCAGAATGATATAGTCCTGTATGAAGATGGTCTTGGTTTCCTGGGGGCGTTGTCCTTCTGGTGTGTAATGAGACTTGCAGATAACGGTCTGGGGACGTGGATAGATCGAGGTACGGTGATACACCGAGCATAGCAGAGCAAGTAATGACACTGGGGAAACAAATGAATGTGTCTGCTAGATAAACAACATGAAAAGTTCCTGTTCATCACCTTCAGAATGCAGGCCTCTGAAGATTAATATTCCCTGAAAACTTCTGTGCTGGGTTTACATGACAAGGCTTTGGTAGCTGGAGGGGTTACAGGGGTGTTTTCTGTGTGCAGCTGCCAGAAGCTCCCCCCAGATCCGATAGAGGCAATGCCAGATGACTCCAGGAGCCCATCAGCCACAGGGGTAGCACCTCTGAGTTAATGTATTTAAGAAGGAGGAAAAAATGCTGTGCAACAGCAGCCAGAGAGGGGAGTGAGAATATGTGAGAGAACATCTCTGCAGACATAAGGTCAGTGCAGAAAGAGGGGAGGAGGTGCTCCAGGTGCCAGAGCAGAGATTCCTCTGCAGTCTCTAGAGAAGACCATGGTGAGGCAGGCTGTCCCACCGCCGCCTGTGGAGATTGATGATGGAGAAGAGATTCCACCTGCAGCCCATAGAGGATCCCATGCTGCAGCAGGTGGATGACCACAGGAGGCTGTGGAGAGAGGAGCCCATGCCAAAGCAGATTTGCTGGCAGGACTTGTGCTCTTGTGGGTGACCAACAGTGGAGCAGCCTGCTCCTGAAAGCCTGCACTCTTGGAGGGACCCACGTTGGAGCAGTTAATGAAGAACTGCAGCCTGTGGGAAGGACTCACGTTGGAGATGTGCGTGGAGGGCTGTCTCTCATGGGATGGACCTCATGTTGGAGCAGAGCAAGAGTGTGAGGAGTTCTCCCCCTGAGGAGGAAGAAGCGGTAGGGACAACTTGTGATGAATTGACTGTAAGCCCCATTCCGCATCACTCTGTGGCTGTTCAGGGGGAAGGAGGTGGAGGAAAATCAGGAGTGAAGTTGAGCCCTGAAAGAAGGGATGGGTGAGTGGGAGAATCTTTTAGATTTGGGCTTCTCATTACCCTACTCTGATTTTGATTGTTAATAAATTCAACAAATTTCCTGAAGGCAAGTCTGGTTTGCCAATGACAATAGGCTGAGTGATCACAGTGTCTTTATATCAACCCACGAGCCTCTTCTTAAGTTCTCTCTCCAGCTGAGGAGGAGGAGTGATGGAATGGCTTCGTGGGCACCTGGCATCCAGCCAGGGTCAACCTGCCATAAATTCTTACTTTTAGAAGATTCTTTATCCATGCCACAGTCTTACTTTTATGGGTTCACATATTACAGGGAGGCATCTGCCATTTATCAAGACGTTAATGACTAGTAGTTATGTGTCCAGATACTTTGTAACCACAGAGCTGCCAGACAACAGAGGTCACCGAAAGACAGATGACTTCCAAACTGGTTTAAAGATTTCCTCACACTTTCTTTTTTTTTAAGAGCACCAGCAAGCTTTCAAATCTTCTGATACTTCCACATTTGGGATTATTGTCCCCTCTTTTAAAGTTCCTTCTACCAGAAGGCTTCCATGGTAGTCTTCAAACAAACCAAAAAAATAATCCCACTTCCTAACAGAACATCCATTGATTGCTACAGTTATTTAAAGACTAACAATAAAAAATCATAGACTTCAGTCTCCATCAAGGCAAAAACAAAACAGCAACAGCAATTTGCAAGCCTCCTGCTCTGGGTAGAAGAGATCGGGCTGGGAGAGAGGAAGCTTGGCAGTTTTAGTTGCTGTCAGAGCAAATCTGTGTGAGATGTGCTGATTCATTCATACGCCATCCTGTCATAAGAGAATTTTTTGAGGTGGAAAGATGGGTGTGAGGTAGAAGCATGCCCAAAGGGATATCAGCTTTGAGGAGGGCCACCAGATAAAAGTGTGGATCTATGGGAAGCTGTAAGGGGATGTATTTGGTGGCTGCTAGTCATGTCTCTCTGTGGAGACAGACCTCAGAAGAAGAGACCTTTTCTGCAAAGATGCAACAGCAAATATTATGGTTTCTTACCACAATTGTTTTTCCATACCCAAGTCTTGGATTTAAAAGGAAGGAACATAGGATGAGTGTCAGTGTAGCACTATGCGTTATTTGACTCTTTCTTCTGCCCAAGGAAAGGAAGGAGGCATTGTGATAGCCTCATCTTTTCAGAGTTTCCCTTCCCTTTAACCAAGGAAAGGGAGCTGGGATGAGACATTTTTCTGTATTTAAAAATAAATAAATAAATTACTAAAGTGTGGATATCAATTAGCAGATTCCTAGCTTGGAAAAAAATTGCTCTGCTGTTAGATATTAACAAGTGTGAGATCCCATCAAACCACAAGTACGTTCCTTCGCCTCTTGCTATTCTCCACTCTACATTCTCAGTTCGATGATGTGGGAGTTGGTGCCAGCCTCAAAGACAGTCAGTGATGCTCTAGATAGAGAATGAAACATGGAGAACTTTTTCTCAGTTTCTAACAGTCTCAGAGCTGAATTTCCCTTCCACCTTTTGAATTAAAAATGCATAGAGGTGTATATGGACTAATCACTGAGACAATATGCAAATAAAATAGGACATGAAGGAAGAACTGACTGCCAAACTTGATGATGGATAAGTCTGAAAGGAATTTTTTTCTTAGCTAGCATCATGCAGGAGGTGTAATGCATCCATACATGGAGTTTACTTGTCACAGATCTGATTTTGCTGTTGTTGAATTGAAAAAGAGTTCTTCTTTGAGTTTCCTGAAGAGTAGATTCAGCCCTTCAGAGTACAGTTAACTCAGTAGATGTAATTCAGTATTGTCTCTCCTCTTTTTCAGAATGCTTGAGGATGATCTGAAACTCAGCAGTGATGAAGATGACAATGAACAGGTAAATACAACTGATATAAATGCATAGACCATAAAATCTGATATAGGTGCCTGGACAAATGATCTGTTTCATCGGTTGAATGTGATTTCATGTTGGATTAATGTATTTGCAACAAAAGCATTTTGGGGGACTGCAGAATCCATTAGCTTAAATCTTGCTTGTGGACAGAATCTCTGTGGGAGGAAACTTATTCTTAAATAGGGATACATTTTGCCAGTTTTGATGAATTAACTTTGTGAAGTGGATTAAACTAAATGAAAACATGACTTACTAACCTTGTTATGAGAAACCACACATAGCATCACCCGGGAATCGCTAATGTGCTCAACAGCCTCACTTGTTTCACAATCAATTTCTGAAATTGCTGACCTTTTTGGAAGTGGATGTAAAACGACCACATCAGACCATTATCACAACTGCAGTGTTGGTTTGCACTTTGCAATTCATTTGTACAGTTGCACCCAAGAAGATCTGGTCTGCAAGTCTTGTACCAGTTAGTGAGTAAAGGGCTGGGAGTCCATAATAATCCAGTGATTCCCATTTGTGAGAGGGAGAATCATCAGTGTGTAGCTATAAATCAATGCTGAAAGTCTCTCAGTCTACTTGGGACATTAATGAAGAATCATTTTCAGAAAGCTGGATCATGCCATTCTCTATCCTTCCCACTTTATAAATATTTATGGAGAATGCTGGGAAATAAAGCTGGTGAAATTTATATTCTAAGCATTCTTAACAGAAAAGAGACTTTGGGTTAAATTCATCCTTCATGTTATTTAATATATGCAGTGGGTTCAAATGTATAAACGTCTGGAATGGAGAGCAAGGTAATGCTGTAATTTAGCATAAGATCATCTGTTCAGCCTGGAAAATGTTAATTATAAGTTATCTTTCTTATTTATTTTTAAACCACCTAAATGTTCTCATTTAGTGTACCTAATCTGTCCTTTAGGGTCATACCCAGAAAGATTTACCTTCTGGTGTCAGTTGACCCCTTAGTCATACAAGTCAGTATATTTTAGCACTGAGATATACTCCTGCTCTCCTCTGAAACTAAAGGATTAAGCGCCTGGACTTGGGAAGTGTGTCGTCGTGCAAACATGAAGCTCATGAAACTAGCAGGTTTCCAAATCTACTGAAGACTTGCCCAAATAGTCCTATAAAATGACATTGTGATACAGAGATACCCAAAATGGGAATATGTTATCAGTAGGTGTTTCCTACAGCAGTAATTTTCTATTGATTTTAATAGAATTATTCTGAATTTACACAATTTGCGCTGCTAAGATGAAATCATGTGCCTCTTACCCAAGGCAGCCTCCTGCTCATGAACAGTGGCACACTGTTCCCAGTTCAGGAGCTGCAGCCACGGTCCTTGTGAGATGCAGATGTGCCTGAGCTGTAGGAAGCCTTAGACTGCACCAAGACTCCCTGTAACTTTCCAGTAAGGCCATTCACAGCATAAGCTGCTGACAGATAAGAACACAGTAAGGACCACTCATATAGTCTCTTAAAATCTTATAGGACATAGAAAACGTTTTTCCTTTTGGCAATGTGAGCTTCATCTGACTCTAAGTGATGAGAATTGATTCTGATCTCCTAAGATCTCCCAAATATGTTCTTAAGAAACAGATTATAATCTGAACATACACATAAATGCACTCATGCAAAACCAAATGTAGTGTCTGGACAGGAAGCACACTGAGCATATGTGTTAAATGCCCTGCACTTCAAGGAAACATTCACCTTTCCTATGTACCCCACGTATGAATGCTTGCATCTCTCTCATTTGCATTAGAAATAAAGAATATAGCAAAATTATACTCATTATAGGCAAGAATCCTGCACCTTTCTGGTTTCCTGAATGAATGACTGTATGCCTCTGTCATACACTGCACCCCAAGACTAAGGCCTTATAAAGCGGTGCAGCATGGCTCTGCTGCATCACTCACACATTGCACTGGCAGTGCCTTCACACTTCAGCAGCTTCTCCTGTATCTCCTTAAAGACAGGGGTTTGGAAATGAAGAGAAAGGTTGATCTGGCCCACTGGTCAGACACAGAAACATTAACAAAGTCACTACAATGGTTTTTGACTGTGAAATATTTTTTTCCTAGAAGTATATAAAATACTAATTCACAAGGGCAAGACAAGCAATTACAGTATGTGAATTTTAACATGTTGAATGTTCAGCTCTGGAGTCCAAGGTTAGAAAAATCCTTTTTTTTTTTTTTAACATAAAGATTTTTCAGTCAAATGACCACTGTAATTCAGCTGTATGCATGTGCACACTCTGTCAGGGAGAGAAAAGAGTAAAACTCTCAGCTCAAAACCCCTATAATAGTATATAAAACATTTCTGTAAGGAAATAAAATTATTGTCTTGACAAACTTTCTGATATTTTTTTTTTTGCTAGACTTGCAATCAGTGTGAAGCATGAGCTGGCATTTGATCATTTTTGTTAATAAAAACACAGTATGTAAAAATCAAGCTTGTTATCTTTATACCCATATTCTGAGGAAATTTAAATTCTTCTGGAAGAGAGAGCAGAAGGAAGCCTTAGGGTTTGTCCTTTTAGAATTGCTAGGGACCCTTAAATCTTTACATGACAGGGGCAGTACTGACACTGATCCATAAATGAACCTTGATCTGAACTTTTAGAGAATATCTATAGTACATGGAGAGAGTTTGATCTATCAGCCTGTCTTCTGACACTGCCAGTAGTCCATTTGTCATGGTGGAAGATTGTTAGAAGCTTGTCTGCAAGAAACAAAGCTCTTCTGTCTTACTCTCTCACTTCTGTGAAGGTGCACACTTATTTCTGATCTGTATTGCATTTATTTAGGGGTCTATGGATGTTGTGCTCTTTCAAGATTAAACATCTCCTTTGTTTTCTTCCCACTGCTGAGTAGAAGCATGCATGGAAAAATCACATGAAAACACATGAAAGCTCCAGTCACTCATATAATTAAGAAGTTGAGCCTGATGAAAACTACCAGGTTGAAGTCAGTGAAAGGTATTCTTTAGGTACTATTAACAAGACTGTTACTGCATGTGCTGCCCACTTGTAGCATTCACTTTCCCAACAGGGTTTTGGATAACTGGAAATTGTTTCTAAGAGTTATAAACATGATCTGAAGAACCCTCCAATATAAGTGTTAGGTCTTTTTCATTTGGCCAGGAAGAGTTAAGGCACACATGATGATGGCCTAGCAATGTACCACCAAGAAAAAGATTCCTGAAAGGGGGCTATACACTTTTAATTTCACCAGGAATGCTTAAGAGGCTTCAGTGAAGGCTGACCAGAAATCCAAACTACCAGTGAAAAAAGCTGCTGCAGATTGCACGGAAACCTTGTGGTTTCCCTCTCCTTTTAGACTTCTCACAGTTGTAGGCTTGCTCTAGAAGTTGTCGAGTGAATTTCTTTGAGCTGTGACATGCAGGAGGTCCAATGAAATGTTCATTGTATGTCCCTTCAGATTTCAGATCTGTAATGCTTTGGATCATATTGATCTTTGCAGTAGAGCATGAAGCAAGTTACTAGTTACTTCTCTCCAGCTACAAACTCCCATCATCACTTTTTGGGCTTCACTTGGAGAGATTGCAGTTATCACCTACATCTCACACATGTAAACACACCCCGCAGTATCTTCAGCGTAGACACTTTGGAGCTGGCCATATGACACGTGCTTTGTCCCATAGACAAAATGCTGATTCTTGTTGTGGTGTGATTTGGGATTAAAGACACACAGAAAACGATGGGTTAGATCTGGAATCAATTTTCATTTACAGCTGAGAAGCAGTTATTGATGCTGCGCTCACAGTTCAATAAAAGATCTAAAGATATAGACCTTGTGTTTCTCTTCCAATATAAGCAGCATAATCAGTCTCAAATGTTTTTACAAAGAAAATTGTATTGACAGTTTTATTAAAATTGCTGTCTTTAAAGTTTTAAGTTATCCACAATTTGACCTACTTGAATGGTTTTTAATATGCAGACTGACCAACCCAATAGATTTTTATGTCACATATTTATAATGCCAAGTACACATCTGTTTAATGTATTGAGAGATATTGTTACATGTAAGCATTGCCTGTATTGTAAACTCTTGTAGAGGTGTTGCTGAGAGGAACATTGGCAAATGCATCAGTATTGCATTGAGAAGTCTTGCTACACAGTAGTTTTAGACTGGCTACTGAGAGATCCAGTCAAGGCAGGTGAGAGACTTGTTAGTAAAACCATTAGATGACAAGGCATTTCAGAGGTGCTAATGTTAACACTCTTCTGTGAGGAAGGACAGAGCTTTTAGATGGCTTTATTACTCTGTTAAAAAAAATACTTCAGAACTTAGGAAGAGTAGTGAAGACTTCTAATTAGTAGCTCAGTTCAGCTAAAAGAGCTTAGATAAAACACAGGTTAGTATTTTTGTTCTTTAAAGCACCTCTGTATAATTCAAATTAGCTCTGAGCTCAGAGGCATCCAAATGAGTTGTGCCTGGATACAGTATTTTAAGTAGCTGTAGCATACCAAATTTTCTTTAACCAGCCTCTCTTTGTTCTTCTGCCTAAGGAATAGTCCTGTTAACCTTTGAAACACTTACTTAATTTAAAGCACATTGCTAGTGTTCTGTGTGTTTTTGAACCAAGGAAACTTTGATACTAGCTACAGACCTGCTCCATTTTCAGTATTTTATGTGTATAGTAGTTTCAGCAGAACAAATCAATACAGTGTTTTTTCTTTTATATTTGATTTTTTTTCTTCCTTCCCTTAATGATTGCCACTTTATTACTACTTCTCTGATAACCATACAAACACGAGACATGCATACAATCCCTGGCCCTGCTCTACTGCTTGTATTTTAGAAACATAATTCTTTTTTGCTAGGTTAGTATTAGGTAATTACAATGTTTGACTTGCTAGTTGAGTCTAAAAAGACGATCAGCCTTAGGCTGAACTTTGAATTCTCATAATGCAAACTGAGCTTTCAAAGCCTTTACTCAAGTTAAATTTTTTAAAATTTATGAAATTCTAAGATTCTGTGTGCCTTCATCGTATCATGTAAACACTTTTTAAAGTGGAATAGTGGCCACTTTCCTTGTAACAATAGATACCCTTTCCTGTTGTAATTTCCCCCTTTTTTTAGTTGGATCCTGAACAAGCTGTTTACTTCCCCAAGGTTTCTCTACATTTCCATTTACTTTGTTATCAGCAGAAAGGCTGGAGAACAGCTCTTCAGTAATGACATCAATACTGCACACACAGCGAGAGAGGTCATCTTGTCAAAGCTATAGAAAAATCAGATGGATTAGGATGAAACTAGGTGCAAAATAACTTTGATAGAGTCTTTTCATGTAAACAGTTTATCTGTCATTGGGTTCCATTGAAATCCCAGAGTGATGCAGCATCATTTGTAGCCACAGCAGCATGTGCTTTGATGAAGAACCCACATTTCAGTGTTTAAGATCTACAGTCATGTCTTATAATTGTAGGGAAATGTTTTCATTAAGCCATTAATGAAAACAGAAGCTATTAGGATAATACAGTCATTCTCCAGCCTTGCCAGTCTATAACCATGAAAAATCCTTTTATGAAGATATGTCTCTTCTTACTACCTCAGTCCATTTTAATTGATATTCAAATTATTTTATTCTGCACAACACTAGTTGAAACAACCATATATCATCAGTTGTGTAAAATGAACATGCCAGCTTCTGTTAGACAAATCTTTGGTAATAAGAGATTTGATGGCAGACATGTCTAAGGTCATAATTCACATGGCAATGAAGTAGGTTCATATCACATATTTGTTTATTATCAGCAGAAGCTTTCAGTAACCACTCTGATACTGGGCTGAGCTTGCTGCAGTTATGAGTGAAGAAGCCATGGCACACCACCAAAAGGCAGCGTTAGCAAAAGCTTTTAACTTGTTCAGACTCTCTGAATCTCACATATTGTTTCTACACATGTTGTTATTGTGGAGGGGCTTCCATCAGGGAGGAAAGGGATTAATACAACAATTGTTGTCAAGTGCACAGTCCTACAGATCAACCCAGGCACGTTGCAGATATGGTCTTACCGGGGCTCTGGACCAGCACAGGAGCTGGTGGAGCCCTGGCCCTCCCACTGACTTGCCTTTTCCTTGCATTGCTCAGTAAGCACAGACAGCTCAGTGTCTCAAAAGTGTGCCACCACAGTAGAGAAAACAATACAGGGAAAGAAAATACTGGCAGGCAGCCCTAACAAAGGGGGAATGAAATGCCTTAGTTGAAAAGATGGATAAATATGGCTGCAAGAAGTTCTCTCCTCGCTTCCCCACAGGTAAGCAGGCCCTTCAGAGCCCCTCAGCACCGTGTTAACCAGGTGCTTCTCTTGGGTTCAGTTTTTTGTGCCACCAGCCTGAAGCAGCCAGGCTCTGGCAGCCATACCATAAAACATTGTTCACCTGAAGGAGAAGCTTTAAAAACACCTAATGCCACCTTTGCTCATTAAATTGAGGTGGAAAGGCTAGTTGTTCCTCAGTACAGCTGTAAGGACCAGGTGCTGGAGATCTGCCAGCCTCTTTGGGGTGGGCAGAGGAGGGAGATGCAGCTTTCAGTCCACAGGATGGGTCATGCACACTCTGTGTGTGTGCACAACTATGCAGACATATTTTTTTTTTAAATGAGTGTTTATTATAAGCATAGAGGAAAAAATATTTTTCCCCAGGGCCTCTTGCTGTGTATGCCACTTATGCAAAAGCCCTGCATTGTTTTGGCAGCAAGCAGAGGCAGCAGTAGGTGAGATAATTGATTGACACCAATGTTGTTAAGAGAAAAGCCAGACTTGACCGTACTGTCCTGTAAAATAACTCTGAAGCCTGTGATATCTGTGGGCTATCTCAGTGCTCAACATTCACTAATCCAGCCACATAGGAAACATTTATCTCCCTTTCCTCTTCAAAAGGAGAGTGTGATTTTTATCATGTATGCTTTGTGAAGCATTTTGGTAAGGAAAGTGTCTGGCTTTCTTACACTGCCCATCTGCGCTGTCGCTCTTTTGTAAAAGCCCAAGCAAACGTCTGTGAACTTCAAAATCTAAATTCCTGGGAGTGTTTCACACCAGTAGAGGATAGTGCTAGAGCTGGCTCTGAGACTGGGGGGTGGCTGCAAAAGTCTGGAGAGAGAGACTCATAGGTGGCCAGAACAAGCGTAAAGTAGGTGATGAAAAGGGCAAGATAAATCCAGTAATTAGCTTCTGTCAGCCAGAATAAGGGGGAAGAAGTGAAAGTTGATCTCCCCTGGAGGTATTCCAGAAGGAGAACAGTAATGAGAACTAAACACCTTAATTTTTCTTACGATGAATGCATCTGCCACTGTGAGGTTTGCTGGGGTTGGAGGTGCTCCATTCTGTGCCAGCAGGATGAATCTTCCCAGAACAGACCTTCTGCCCACTTGGAGGGACAGGTCAGGACCACAGTGTGACAGTACAATTGATTTGGGCAGGGTGCTCTCACAGAGAGCATGCCTGCTTTACAGAATTACGGATTTCATGGCAATACTGTGAGGTATATTTTTTGGAGCTGTGTAATTTAGTAACCAGCTAAGTCATCTGAGCAATGGACTAAACCAGACCAAGGTCAGCAAAGAGTTATTTCATGTGTGTTTATCTCTGATACCTTTGCTGCCTGTTTGTAGTAGTTTTAACATTCAGTATAGATGCAATGTTCAGTACAAATTAAAATCCTTAAAGTCTTTAGGCATGGCAGAATGAACAATAGCAATATCAATTCACTTCTTCCAGCACTGCCACTGCTGGTACTCTGATTCTGCCCTTGTGCCTCTCAAGTCTAGGGAACTATTTCTTGATTTTGAGGAGGGAGGAGACCAAGCATAGGTTTGACTCCTGAAGGAATGAAGTAAAGGGCTTTGCATAAGGGCATAAACTGCACATGAGCACGGTAAAGGAGCTGTTTCTGAGATGTCTGCCTATCCTCCTTTCCATTCTGACACAGCAACTTGTGTGAACATTGCAAAAGTAATAATCAGACGTTGCATACTATGAGTACACCTCATTATAAAACCTCAAAATGTCAGGGCTGTCCAGGTAAGCTTCATAGATGGAGATACAAAGAATTACTCTCCTGCTAGAAATGGGAAACTGTGGAATACCCAGATGTGGAGACTGACTGCAGCTGCACAGGGAGGTTACAGGAAATTCTTCGAATCAAGCCTTTTGCTGCTTGTTTCTTGAGGGAAGCTTAGGGAAGACTTTCTTTCTCCTATAAATGCTGCTTGACCTTTTCTCTGTTTCTTTTGCCTCCTCAAGATTTTTAATCATGTGATTAACATGTTGAAATGCAGCTATGGAGTAAACCCAACAAATAATGGATTTTTTTAATCTGTTAGCCATCTGGTGGGTTGAACCAAAGACACATTTTAGAAAAATCACCAAGAAATAAGATAATGGCAAATACTGAGCTTTATTCCTAGCTAGATGTTATATATTTTTCAGAACAGGATTATCATCCAGTAAACCTAGGTCACTTGTAATGAATTTGTAACAAATTGATAATTCAAACAGGAATTTAAGTTTAGAATTTTTTTCTTTTAATTCAGACCACTCAGTACAATTTTCTTAACCTTTCCTTTCACCAGGTCTGTATACTTGTTTTTCAAATAAAACAATTCTTATGGAAAAATCAGGCACAGCTCTAGCTAGGAGTTTCATTCTCTGCCACAGAACTCTGCAATGACCAAATCAGCTGCTGTTGTCATTCAAACCTGCTAGGACTCATAGGACATTGATTAGCATTCATAAAGCACCTTGAAAATGTTTTGTAAGACTATGGAAATTGAATCAGTAGAATTTGTACTGCCATGCACTCCTTTTTCCTTTGTTCAGTAGGGGAGTCAAAATTAGTATCACCTAATTATCACCTGCCCTGGTTCTGGCTGGGACAAAATTAGTTTTCCCAAGGAGCCAACACAGGTGAGCTGAGTTGGCCAAGGGTGTGTTGAATACCACCTGGAGATGCCCCCATAAAAGGGGCTGGGTGGCGAGAAGCTGGTTTGTATGGCTCTGAGATGGGCTGAGTGTGGTTTGAGCATCTGGCTGGTCTTCATTGGGTTCATGGAGTGCTGTGTTATCACCTTGTCAGGTTGGTGCAGTGCTCAGTGTTATCCTGGTGTGTGTGTTCTGTCCTGGGCTCTGTTGTTGTTGCCGCCGCCGCCCTCGCTGTGCTGTGTCAGTAACTGCCCTTACCCCTACCCATGGGGCTCTGTCTGGTTCCCTTCATGGGGAGGGATGAGCAGATGAAGCCATTTTTGAGAGTCCACCCTATATCAAAATTATCAGGGAAGAACAGCAATGCTTTGAGCTTCTCTGGTCAAGGTACATCGGTACTGAAGTCCAGGTAGAGCCTGAAATAAGTGTATGTGCTCTATGAGCTGTCTTTGGCAAAAGTCTGTTCACTGACAGATAGCTGTAACTGTGTTGTAAAGGTCACCAAAGAGACTGAGGGAAGTGGAGCCTGTGCCACAGAAGCACCAATGTTCTTAGTACCCTCACCAGCTTGTTTCAAACCAGCTCAGGTGTGTCTGCACAGCCGGGTCTCCCTGAAAGCAGAGTGTGCACTTGGGGGATGTGTAGCTTCTTCCTCTGTTTTGTAAAAATAATATCAAATAGTACTTTGGGTTAGGGAAGTGGTGATGTTTTTCATTGCACTCTTCCTTAATTTGTTTTCCACCATTGTCCTGATTTAAAATGTAGGAATTTAGGGAAAGATACTGACAGGAATATTTGTTGTTGCTTGAGTAAAAGCAGTTCACTTGTATCAGGGGTGAATGTGACTCCTTAAACCAGACAGGATGGTTTAGATTTTGTCACTTGACCTCTTGTTTTTCATTTTATCCAGCTTCCACAGCACCATCTGAAATTAAATTTCCAGTATTTCAAATATTCTTGAGAATCTCTCCATGAAGCCATGAAGGTTACTGCATTGCTCAAAGCAATGATGAGAAGCTCTCTGTGGTTCACACACAGCAAAAGTTCAATGAACCATTCTGATTAGTAGATACCACATGCTTGGTGACTTGATATTTCAAAAAGTGGATCTTTATTGCTCCATCTCACATGTTTGGCTTCTGAAGGGAAAACAAACCTATTTTTTTAAGAAAATACAACATGATGAGGGTAGTATCACCTGCATTGCTTTTGGTCCTAGATATAGATACAGTAACATTGGTCTTTCTGTGCTCAAAGTGAGCCTGACACAGAATCTCAAATATAGGGTTGCCAACTTCATGTCAAAGGCAATTAGCAAGAAAAAAAGCCAGCTTCTTCTCTATTGACACTAGGGGACAGGTAGAGGAGACTGTAACCAATGAAGTAAAAATAGGAAAAAAAATCCCAAGCATGCATGTATCATCACATACTAATCCTTGGGCTTTATGATTCCCAGCATAATTCTGGCTGGTTTATTTGCTGCACACTACATTCTCCTCCTCTCCTCCTACTGTTCCATTGCAGAATCAGAACACAGTCAATAACTAGTGGGTTTTGGTTTATTATTTACAATCATAGGTAGGGCATTCTGTGTAAGAGCATGGTATAACTTAAAATACAAATACATGGCAGATATATATATATACAGAGATAGATAACTGATGTGGAAAGTTGTTTTTACTGGACTCTACAAAGTGTCTCTTCTGTGTGTACAGGAGAAAAGCATGGTGGATTCTAAACTTGCATTAATTTGCTTAGCTATTCACCAAGGGATAAAGAGCTGATTAGAAACTGGGAGATTAACCTAAGTTAAATTTGCTGCAGCTCATAGAAAAAGTTAAAGCATGAAGACCTTGCTTCTAATGCCAGCATGCTTGATGGCATGAAGATGACATCTGTCTCACCCTAGGAGACCCTTTGAGGCTCAGCAATTGCCTTCTCAGGTGGCCTGTCGTTGCTTCTGAAGCAGGAGGTTGAGGATGCATTCTTAGAAAATACTTTTTGTCTAATCTCAGTTATGCAATGAAAGTTTGTGGTGTGTTGTATAGGAGATGCTCCCCCTTTAACACCTGACCAGAAATCTAATTTGCCTTCTGCAGAAGTCAATTATTTTACTTTGATGTTTTTGAGTCAGCCTCTTCACAGTTCATTCTCCTCAGGTCTTTGTCATGCAGGAAAGTTGTACTAACTGGAGTACATTTTCAAGTTCTCTTTATCCAAAAGCCACTCTGGCATTTGATAGTTATGAAGAAAAGCGTCATTTTTTTCACATTTTGCTGTCCTTCTGCACAATCTGTAAGCAGTATGTGCTTATTCCCACGATTAATCTTTTGTTTAATAGTTAAATACCTGCTAATAAAAAAAGGTTTGTGGGTATAACCACACTGTAGATGAGGTGAAGTGCAGGGGGTTCTTTAGCTGATGCTAAAACAAATAGCAAAAAAATCAGATGTCATGGAACATAAGAGGTAAGAGTCATTCACAGTTATAAAAGTCATCAGAAAACATCCCCAGGCAAGTACTCTCTGATGGATGGTCCTTTGTATTTTACTGCTTTCATGTATTCTTCATCTTCCTTCTTATCCAACACTAGTCAGCTGTTGAAATAAGGTCTTAGAGAGCAGAGGCACAATTATGGAAAAGCCATAATTGTAAAAAAAGAAATCAGAAGGAAATTACAAATTAAAGTGGAATGATTGTCTAGTTCACTCTGGCTTCCATTTTCTAATCATCCTAAATTATTTTAATGCATATTTTCAAGCTCAAAATTAGCAAAGGTCCCATGATGTAATTCTCCTAATGCCCATTGAATATTACATTATACCACTTGAATTTCATTCCAATCTTTTGTAGCATCATCTCCCACTCAGGGCACATGCATCATGTTTTAGGGACCTCCTACCTGCTCTGTTTCTAGATAGTACTTTTAATATATGAAGTTTAGGAATAGTTGAGGAGTTAAAACTAATTTCTTACTTGTAAATGCCTAGGAATATAAAATTTAAAAAAAAATAACTCTTAAAACAAGTTTGTCTTTGAAATATCTTAAATTAATAATCAAAAGCTCACATCAAGACTAAAACAAATCAAGCTCAGTCATGAAGATGAGAAACAAGAATTATTAACTGAGTAGCGAGGCTGATGGAGGCTCAATGAGATCATTTTGTTCAAAGATTAAAGGCGATGAACACTGAAATAGTTGAGGAGGATGGCTATGAACACATCTGACTAGAGCTGCTAAATTCAGTAATGATCAAAAGTTAATTATCAAAGCAGAGAGAACTGCTCAACACAGACAATTTGAGTCAATAGCTAAGCAGCCCAGAAGAAAAAGTAATTTGGAAGAAGTATTTTCCTATAATGAAGTTATATAAAAGACGTACATTTCAAAGAAACCTGCCTAAAACAAGATTGTATTCTTCCTGATCAGAGAAAAATAATTAGCTCTAATTGACAGACCTGCTGCACACCAAATATTTTCAAACAATATGTTTCTGCATCAAAGCTTAATGTGTAGAGTTACTCAATGTCACTTTGATTTTGCCTTCCTTTATCTTCTGCCACTGGGCATGCTCGTGATATCTCAACAAATACGCTTTGAAAAATGAATGAGCAACACCTAGAAGAAAAATAAAAGCAGAAGGCCAGATCCTGCATCTCTTTGTCAGATGGAATCCCTGACATGAGTTCTGTTCTGTGCTGTGTTTAACACCACCATGGTCCCACTCAGGGGCAGACGGAATCATTTGTAATAGGAAATGGCCATTTCATTTGGTTCTCTGTCATTAAACTGGGCTGGCACGTGGATTAACCTGAGCATTTGCCATATTAATTTAAAACTCTGTATGGCTGAGAATGTTTGTGAAGGACACTATCCCTCCAGCTTATGCCTTTTCTTAAGACTTAAGAAAGTGCCTTGATCTAGTAACAAAGGGAAAAAAATGTGGAAATTCTCCATGGAAAAATCCAAGGAAAGGTATGTGCTAGAGTGTTCATGGTCAAAGAAAATAAAATAAATCTCAAAGAAAATTATATATGTATATTGTTCCCAGCAACTATATGTGTATATATATATATGTCTTTCTTCCTAAAGCTGTCATACTTCTTTCAAGGTAAACAGTTCCCATCAACATAGCTAAGTAGTCAGAAATCAAACATCCAGTTTAGTATCTGCTCTTTAATATTCTATGACTTTGACATTGCCAGTTCTCACTGCCTGAAATATCTTCATCTTCTTTAATCTTTCATGTAAACAGTTTAGCTCACACCATCACACACACGCTCTCCAGAATATTTTCTGCTTTACTTTGTATTAGAATTGACTGCATTTTTATTATTTACCTGTGATCCTAGACACTCCACTTCTGTTTTCTTCCTTTTTTTTTTTGGCATCAGTTTTTGTGTAGTGATTTTTGACACTTCAGGGAAAAAAAAAAACTGATCTAGATGCAAGTTACACATGCTTGAACTCAGAGTTGTTATAGTCCAGCTATTTACTATGTAGAGGGGTCAAGCAAAATATCATTATACAGTCAAAAAACCCTTCTGCCGTTGTGGAAGGCAGTTTATGAGCTTTAAAAATCATTTTAGTTCCCTGCAGGATGGGACTGAAACTTGGCATTTAGTGGGACATTTGGGAAACCAAAATGCCATTTTTGATGGCATTATAAGCCATTTTAAATGAAACATTTGCATGTTGTTGAATGTAGTTTATACCTCAGAAAGATTTCTTAGTAACATGTTTCTGACTCTGTCTGCATGTGGCAGCTGAAAAACGGGAGTTTTGGGTGTATCATTGGAAAGATGCACAATTCACATTATCTCACTGAGGCAGTGGACCCCATTTCATCATAGGCTTGTTTGAAAGGACATAATTAGGTTTGGGTCTGTAACACTTACTTGTGCAATCTTAAGCTTAGCATTTCCTGAGGTTTAAGTGTTTTATTTAGCAACCCTACTGTACAATTAATGTAATTGTTTCTTATAATGTATTCATTGATATATTCTTTAGATGAAAAACATAATCCACATGAAACAAACACATTTTTCTTTGCACACTGGAAACCAACCCAGAGGATTGCTGTTTCGCCGTTGCAGCTCTCACAAGTATCTAATTCTTTTTCCCAAATTTTAAACTCATTACTAGGGATTTCCATGGATTTAAACATAGATTTTATCTTTGCTATGATTGGAGACAAAGTGCCAAAACAATAGGTATTTTGAAAAACTAACCCCATTGTAGAGCCCAAAGGAAAATTCATTGTGGCAGAATTTGGAACCCAGTTGTGCAGATCCCAGAGGTTTCAAAAGTTAGTCAGTTTTCATAAAGGATTTAATTCCTCAAGGGCTTATGTGAGCGTTTTTCAGAACCACTGATATTAGCAGTTCCTATGTGGGAACCATTTTATTCCCATCCCTAAGCATAGCAGAGGTTCAAGCTTCTCACTAAAACCCTTGTCTTCAATTTTGGTAGGCTTTATAAAAATATCACTGAAGGTAATTAAGCACTAAAACTTTCCTTAGTATAATAGGTTTATGGATCAGTTGTCTTAATTCTGCCTTTCACCGCTATCCGTGCTTGTAATCTCACTAACCATCTGACCGCTTTCCACATTTAAATCTATTACAGTCTCTTTCTGCAAACGCTGAGAGGAATTCTCTGAAAAGATACAACAACACTAGTTTGTCTGAAGGTGATATTTCAAGCCCTCTTGCATTAAAATGTTTTTTACCTATTCTGAAAAAAAAAATAATAATCATAGTGTATGCAAGGTTGGCTCAAATTACGTAATTATGCCACAGAAGCATTAATACAAAAAAATCTCCCCTAAAATCTCGAGCAGCTTAACCAGTGTGATAGACTGGCGCGGCTCTGCCATCGGTGCCCCCAGCTGTGTTGCTTAGCAACATTTTAATTCAAGAAGAATCGAAGGAGATGAAATCCCCGTGGAGAGGGAAACAGAAATAAGAGGGCCGTTGACAGATGATCTGAGTTGTTTCTTCTAATATACTGTGAAGATCACTGGCTCTTTTCATGAATGATAAATGGACTGTACACAGATCAATGGGTTCAGCAATAAACTGGAACCAGGCTCCATGTCTGAGGTGGTGCAGGCCGAGAGGCCCAAAGATTTACTCGTTTAGATGATTTGGAGTGTGTTTTCTCAAAGGTTTCACGAGAGGAAATTGATCTGAACATTTGGTCATCCCTTGCCCTTTTCTGTTGTTGGCAAATAAAAACTGTTTTGGAAACAGAGTCCATTCTTTATGTTTTCCTGTTGTTGTTCTCATTCTAGATATGGACAGATTTCTTGTGACAAAGGGGCCGGATCTCAGAGTGGGAAATGAAGTAATCGGCCTGAATGAGCGGTTCCTAAATACTAGTAGCCATCAAAAATAAACAAACCACACTGATATGACAAACTGGGGCAGAAATTTTCAAAACCTGTAGTGCTATCTGGAAGGGTCCAGCCCCTGCAGCCCTCTGTCCCAGTTGTGGCAGCTTGCCTGTCTGTGAGCTTCTGGAGAGCTGATGTTTCTTGCGGCTTGGTTGTGCTTTGGTGTGTTGCTTAATTGTTTGTCTCCCCCACCCCTCTTCTGTTTACAGGCTGCTGAAAAGACAAAATTGAGAAACATTCCTGTAAAGTAAGTTATTTTCATATCCATTTGAATGTGCAAGTTTAATGAAGTTGTTGTATACAATCACTGAAAAGACTAGGACAGTAAGAAAGGCATGAGAGAGATAATAGAATTCAAGTTGTCCCCAATCATAGCTATAAAAAGGTCGGTATCATTGAGGAAAGCATTCGATTTCTCATGTGTCCCTAATGATTGCACTCCCCAAGTTTCATCCACTTTCCATAAATTAATGTGTTGCCTATGAATAGCTGCCAAATAATATCACAGTCATATTCAATACATAGTGCTCCTAGCCTTGGGGAGGTTTGTATATGCTAAAAAGATTATGATTTTTAATTGCAATCCTTGAGAAGGTCTGACAGGGGGGAAGTAACTAGGAATGTGCCAAATGATTTCTAGACACATGGGAATACTTTGCACCTATGTATTAAGCCTTTGCATTCCTGTTGATGAAGAGCTCTTTCTCAACTCTGTGTTTGTGTCTTTCTCATGCCATGCACACACGTATGTTTCTGCTCTTTACAGTAGGACTCCATGAAGGATGAGCAAGCTACCAGGGAGCAATTTCCAGGGCATTTTATGAGAAGTTCTTAAATCTTAGGGCACTAGCAGCAACACTCAGCCATATATCACTGAATTAAGAAAGTTGCTATATAGATGTCCTGGCTGTTTGAGAAAAGGCATTTTCTGTTAAAGCTACCAGCAATCAGTGATTCTGTTTAAATAATGAATACTTCAGTCTTAATGGGCTCTTATGTACCAATAAAACACATATTTTTAGCTTCAGTAGGTGATCATTGCAGTTTAACTAAGTCCCAGTAACTGTATATTCCTGTTACAGACAGAGAGAATGTTCTTATTTTCATAGTAGTTTGCTGATCATGCTGGCTTTTGGACTGGAATGGGTTTGTATTTGTAAGAACATGCACTGACAGGACTCACAAATCATGGTGTTTTAGCACACATAATAAAAGAATACAGTTCTACGTCTCACTTGGCTTCCATCACATACAGTCATTTACATCTTATAAAGTGAATGCCAAAGGTGTATGGACACTCCTTAGAGTCATTAGGCAAGATGCAAGATATTATAAATCACTCTCTTTTTATTCAGTCTGATAAAAATTAGAAGTAGGATTCAACAGGGACCTGATAGCACATGGAACTTCTAATAAGACAAGGGACCTGTCTTGCCTGTAGGGCTGGTTGAAATTCAGTGCTAGCTGAATTAGTCATTGTTAGCTTGTGCTTGGTTAATAGAGAGTGTGAAATGAGCTGTGTTTTCACTTCCCCTTCTAGAGGATCCAGGACTTACAAGGTATTGAGAGGCCTAGGAAACAACTCCAAAATGATTATTTTATCATTCATTCACTTTTTTTTTTTTAATACTGCAATCAAATGCTCAGGAATGATTCAAGTGAATTGAGTTTTCCCACATATAAGAGAGATATTGAGCCTTGTAATCATTAAACAGCATGTATGTGACACTGATGGCCAATTAATCCACCAGAAAGATTTGGGAGGGGTGGTGGTTTAGGTTAAATCATTCCTTTATGGGACTTGAGCACGTGTAACATTTTGGAATGGAAGAAGGCCAGATGGACAGTCTCGCTCTTTCCACCTACATGTGCATATTTCACCCTGTCATGTTTCCCCCAACTGGTTGTTTAACTTCTCTGACTATGTTCATGGTGGCAGCTTCAATTAGTACCCTAGGGAATCCATTATACATATTAATTACACTCTGCATAACAAAACAGCTGAAAAATCTGTCGAGTCGTTTTCAGTGATATGTAACTATTTAAGATATCTGTATATAGCAACTATTGCATGCTAAAATATTACCTCTCAGGGCAAAAGTAAGAATAGTGGCTTTAAGACAGCAGAAGTAGGTATGGAGCATTTTTATAAGCGTCACAGCCACACTTAGTTCAGCTCAGGCTTGTCTAGCTTTTAGTTGTTGCTTTTGTAGCTCTCAAATGTCAAAGAGAATTTAACTTGAATTTTAATGCTCTTCAGCTATGCAAAATAAAGTTAGTAGCTTCCATTGTCATAAGGGCTGAAAGCTGTACAGATTCCTTCTACCATATGTGACTTATCACATACATTTTTAAAAACACATTTCTGTTATTAAGACATATGTGATAGTACACTTCTGCAAATGTGAATTGCTTTTGGCTAAAAGCCATGCACTAATAAGTTGGGTTGAATCTAACTGCATTTGACATCTGTTACAATATATTATTTTTTTTACAGATATAAATATATATAAAAAATATTCGTGGTTGTTATTAGCATAAAAATTTTCCTTGTTTTTATGTTGCACTGACATATTTCTTGTGTCCCAAAACTGGAATCAGAAATCACTCCTGTTTAAAGACTGGATTATATAAAGTCCTTGGATAGGGCGTAATATTGCCATTATTTATCATATTAGTTTAGGAGCATGACAAAGGTTTCTGTAGAAATGGATCATTTACTTTTCATTACTCAGTTTATTAATCTGCTGGTTTAGTATTTGGGAGGAAGTTTACTGTTCTTTTTTGTTGTGTTGAATCCCTCCAGCATGTAAGACAGAAGAAAAAAAAAAAACAAACAAGGAAGTTTTCTTACTCCAGTTCAGTAAGGCAGCCAAGCAGCTGGTTTCTTAATGTCCAAGTGTTTAGAGGTGCTTAGACTAACTGGTGAATTTCTGATGGCCGAAGTACATGCAGGTGGCCTCTGTCTCCTTCAGAAGGCTTGATCTTAATTCCATGTTGCTTGTATTGTGTGCAACATGCAACCCAACCATAGGAACTCGTTATGTATTGGTAGCATCATATAAGCACATGCAATATAGCTAAGAAGTCTCTGTGTCTGAAGAACCAATTTTTTTACTGTGAAGCTACTTATCCAAAAACATAAGACCCCTTTCTGACCAAGGTGGCTCCCATAACTGCAGAATCTTTTAACATTTAACTTATTTATCCTCTTCCTCCCTTGTCACATGAGTAGTACTTGCTTTCTCCCATTGTTTTTATCCATATTTACATTGCGAGTCTGTAGTAAAGGGATTTCCTAGATGCAAAGTCTAACTAGACTCTTACTTACCATGCTTTTCCTACCCCAAGCCTGAAAGAGGTAATATGACTTAAACAGCTTTACCTGCTGGAGGGTTTACAATTTCTAAAGAGCTGTTGCTCGAGAAATGGTTTTGAAGTAGGACACATCCAGAGGAAATAATCTTCTTTATACCTTATGATGTGATGGAAGAGGTGAAGAACAGAGATATCATTAAAATTGAATAGCAGCTTTGTACAGAAACCCAAATGATGAGCACTCGTTTTTTCCGGACTTGAGTAGTCAGTGAGAACCCACATCAGCAGAGAGCCTCAAGGAGTCATGTTCATAGAATCATAGGACCATTTTAGTTGGAAAAGACCTTTTATATCATTCCAACCACTAACCCAGCACTGTCAAGTCCAACCATTAAACCATGTCCCTAAGCACCACATCTACACATTTTTTAAATATGTCCACAAATGTTAACGCAACCATGGGCAGCCTGTTCCAATCCTTTTGAGGTGAGGAAAATTTTTCTAATATCAAATTTAAACCTCCCCTGGCCCAACTTGAGGCCATATCCTCTCATCCTATTGCTTGTTATCTGGAAGAAGAGGCCAACACCCTTTACAACAACCTGGCTACAACCTCCTTTCAGATAGTTGTAGAGAGACATTAGGTCTCCTCTCAGCCTTTTTTTTTCCAGGCTAAACAGCCACATTTCTCTCAGACACTTCTCATAAGATTTGTTCATGTTCACTCGGGCCACATCACTTTTATCAATGGGTTGAGCTGGAGGATCCCCTCAGATTCAGGCCTCGCTCTCCAGTTCAAACACACTTGTCTTGGCAGTCTGAAGGTCAACCAACCCAGTGCTTTATCTCTGCCAGGGGTAGAAGGTGGGGGAAGAAGAACAATTAGGGAGGTGTCCTCTATTGGGAGTCCCCTCCCATCTACCTATACACAGCTTTTTACATTTCCATAACTGCATATCCTATGTTTAGGAGGTACCATTGGACTTACAGTCCATGCAAAATCTCTTTTGAAATCTATTCAATGCAGATACTGTGTGAAAAATATGTGCTTGTGTTTGTTTTAAAACCTTTTCCTCATATGTTCACTGAAATCCAAGCAAGTAGTTAGTCTTACACAAAAGAACAAATGGTTACTCACTGTTCTTCATTCCTGATATTACATACCTCTGTCATATAGACCAAAGAGTATTCACACTCAAAAGCAACTAATAATGCTGTTTTCCCTCTAAGTGTGTGAGCCCACCAGTGAGTTAATATAGATAGAGAGCAAGCCTCTGCAATCACGAAAGGATGGCTGGGGGTCTACTAGTTGGGCAGAGACAGTGGTTATGAAGATAAATGGCTTCTTTTCACTGTTTTCCATATTAAAGAGATGAGTTCTTTGCATGGTAGTGCCCTTCTGACTAAGGGCATAACTAATTCCCCAGATGGCCTTTGTGAAAATGGCCAAATGGATTCCTTGGGAAAATGTGGGTAGGTGAAAGAATGATTTGGCTAAACCTGCTGTCATTCAGCACTACAAACTACATAAGTTTTGTAAGAGAGAGATTAGATTTTTTAGATGGTAAATGAATGCCTTTAAGTGTGGTCTAAGTAGTCCATGGACTTCCGTAGAACTGTGAGAATATTGGAACTGACTTCTTGCTTCAGGGAAGAAAACATTGCCTTCCTTAAGTGTCCTTTATATTCTTCTTTTATAGTCCCATTAAAAATCTTCAATAGAAAGCCATGGCATTTCCCCCAAACACCTGCATATGCTTAAATTTGCTGTATATTTAATCACTTCCAGATACATGTTTGGGGATTATAGCTTGTGTTAAAATCCCACTGTTTTTTATGTTTTCAAAACGTATTTGTTTTCCATCACCCACAAGTTTTTTAACCAGAAATACTTCTGCTGTTTATTGTCTTTTCCTGCCATAAAACTCGTCTTCTCCTCAGAAGGGCATCTGACTTGACTTGGTAGGGTTTTCTGTCCCAACCATCATTGGAAATGCAATCCATTAACATTTGATATCTTGACATTTCTATTGACCTCTCATTTGCAAAGCGCAGTGGTATTTTTCGTGGCCTTTTCATCCTTGATTATACATGGAATAGGAGTGACTGTTTCTACTGACTGCACTTTAAAAATATCTTTGTTTTACCAGCTGGAGTGGCACCTTGTTTTTGCCTCCCTGGATAGACCTTATTCTGTATGTTAAGTCTGAAGTCTAAGCAAGTCATGCAGAGCCAGAGGATTTTCTTATTGACTCACTAAGCGGGAGGGCAAGCAGGTCAGACTCCAAGGGTCAGTTAATGTATGCAGTAATAGCAGTAAGCATACACACATCTTTTGCAGAAGTGCAGGCCCGTGAGCTAAGTCTGAAGGTTGGTTTGTTTTTCACCTGTCAAATCATGCGCTTGTAACCAATGGAGGTGCAAAAGGGGTGGTGTATGCTCGGCTCTTCCAGTGCAGGGTTTCTCCTGTCCTCTGTTTAAAAAAAGAAGTATGTCAGGTATAGGTTGAAAAGACCTGTCATTGTTAATAGATAACTGTATGGGAGGATGGCCATATATATGTAGATGTATGTGTATGTATACATTTGTGCATACGTTGGTACCTATGGACCACAGGTTGCTATGAACATTTGTGTCTGTGTACCTAAAGGACATTGGCTTTTAGACTCACACCACTTTTGAAGAAACAAAAAGCCCAAACCTGCTGTGGCTCTGATTTTCAGTAAAACTCCCAAGCAATTTCCACACACCACCTGTTAATCTTTGCTTTTAAACCTTCCTTCCCTTTGTTTCTCGTCAGACTATTTCTAGTGAACTACTAAATCAGGCAGCACCAGTTCGTTTAGTTCTAAAAATCTATTACAACACAGTGCCTAAGCTGCCTGCCCATATTCATTTCTTAAAGAAATTCATTCATATTTATGTTTTAATACTTTAAGTCTACCATGCAAAAGCATTTAAATCCCCAGTAGATATCCAGGAAAAGGCCTGCTTACAGGCAATTATAGACAACATTCTTTAGCCCCAGATCCTCCTAGTCTGTCCATTTAGGCATCTACTGAGTGGAGAGTTTGGTCAGTGGGATCAGTTTATTACCCCAGCAATTAAGTCCCTACACAAATTCACAAATGCCACCAATTCTGCAAGCTGGACCATGTGGTATGGACACAATACTCAGCAGGGTCAGCACTTGGAGTATCACCATGAAAATGAACACCCATGTGGTACTGTTGGTTTCCAGTGAGTTTTACTGGAGGGGTTGTGTGGGGGAAGCTTTGTTTCCTCAGCAGAATGTGAACTCTGGAAATGTTGCAGAGGATTATTTTACTCTTACAAGTTAAAGGTTAGTGTTGGAAATGGATTAGAGAACTGCCGCTTTTAAACTGTTTGCAAAGAAACGCACATATTAAATCCTTTTTGATGATATCACATTAATCCCTAAATACTGATTTTTATGTAAATTTTGACTCTTGCAAAGCTCTGACAATTCAGCTATCCCCATGTGGTTTTATCAGAGATCAATTGCCCCTTTAGATCTTTTTTCCTTTTTGCACTACCTTTTCCTTTATTCCAAAGTCATTACAGCAGCTAGAAGACATAGTACTTTAGACATAAAATAATAACTCTATTTAATATTTTACCTTTATTTTCTGAATTTGTTCCTCTGACACATCTTGTTAGATATATTTTTATCAGTCCAAAGGATAACCACAGTAGGGCTATTTTTATTTCCAGGGAAATGATGCATGATAACTACTGGCAGGGCCCAAAACAGTAAATCAGTCCTGTTCCAACCACAGAATGTATTAAAAGTCTGTAGCCTGTGGTAATAAGTTATAATTTAGTTGACTAGCAGTTTGTTTGGGCTTAAAACTGTACAAATGAGTCACACTGGCTAAGTCTTGAAATATAAAATAGTTTGTGCTTTATTAAGGTTTTGAGCTACCACCACAACAGGTACCCAGAGAGAACACACATTTTTCAAACGGGCGCAATACATTTTTATAGTGAAACGCTTCCGACTTGATTATATAATTTATAGTAGATGGTTAAATTACCACACATCCCGTGTAGTGCACAATGTTTGCTTACAAGACAATGAGATGAACAGACTCTGAGAGCTCATTCATCTAATCTCTTACAAATCTGAGCACGCACCATCAATAGCAAGCACCGCTGGCTGTATCCAGCCACGAGGCACCCCTCAGCTGCTGAGCCAGGCAGGTGGCTCAGGAGCCATCACAGAACTTCAGACAGCTAAGCAAACCTTCTCTTGCATCTATTTTTATTTAGAGATGTGTGCATGCCAGTTGACCAAAGCTAAATGTGTGTTTGTGTCAAATTTGCAGGGAGTTTTGGAGCTGGACATAACCAAGTATTTTCATTTTGACTGGCTACTTGGGTTTTTTTTTTTAATAAATTTATCATACTTTCATGATTATACAGCTTTTCACAATTAAATGTAGATAAAATTGTAAAAGTTGAGGAAAAAGTGAGAGTTTGAGCCAGACAACACTTTTTCCCCTGGTTCCTTCTTTTGACAGAAAAAGTGAGTTAAGGTCAATATTGTTTTTCCAGTTTTAGCATATATTTGCTGTTGATCAAAGGAGTACCCATTCTCTCCCCACTCATGCTGTGTTTTTGATCTATTTAGATTTTATACTTGTCTGGTTATTATTTTTTATTTTAAGCATTTATTCAAACAATTCTTCTAAGTATTTGCATTGGCCGTTGCATTAGGTAACAGTTTTCCAACTACCTGTGACTCTTAAGGCTTTAAAGATGTGCTTCTGAGCAATTAAAATACTGCAACCAAAGAACTAATGATAACAAAACTGAAGAAGGGTCCTGATCCTGGTATAAACAGGAGTACCTGTTCTGCTGGTTTTAGGACAGCTGTCTGAATCCATCATAGGAACCAGCCTTCAGAGCTCACGTCCCTGAATTTCACTGTTACGCCATTTTTTGTGCTGCTGGAAGATAAATAACTATAAGGAGTAGTAGTGTACATATATGACTATGTGGTTTACTTGGACTCTAGTGTGTGCTCAACACTCTCCAGATGAGGGTTGCTGCCTTGGAGAGTATGGTAAGAGGCAGTGAATAAAACTACTAGGCAGTGGGATTTAACTGAGGCTGTCAGCAGTATCTTTGAAATCTGTAGGCCTGTGTTTGTTCTCTTGGACTGGAAACTCTGCTGGTTTCACTGGCATTTCAGCATTTTTTCCATGGTGTGAGAGGAGAGAATGAAGTTTTCTTGTTCTTTCTGGCTTGTAGCCTCATGGTAATATATCTAGTAGGCTGCTTCTGCCTTGCAGGGTCATGAAAATAGGGCAGAATAAAGGTGGTCCTCCTTGCCTATCATCTTTTATATAATTAAAAAAAAAAAAAATGCTTGCCATACAGCAAACACTCCTTTACTTTGGTGGTAAGTGGAAGAAAAGTGGTGTCTTTCACGCATTCATTTTTTTTAAATACAAGTACAAACCAATAATGATCTTGTGCTAAGTGAGAGAAGAAGAAGAAAAAAATCCAGTCATTTAGGATCGATGAATACGAAAGAAAGGCAAAAGCTAGATAACGTTTCAGGAAATAACACTGCTACAAGGTTAATTTTGCCTAGTACAACATTTCCTAGTATTGAATTGCCTGATATACTCCCTCAGGGATTGCTCCTGCGCTTGCAATAATCGAGGCTGATTTTATTGGAAAATC
Source organism: Heliornis fulica (assembly GCA_013399135.1). Taxonomy (NCBI): domain Eukaryota; kingdom Metazoa; phylum Chordata; class Aves; order Gruiformes; family Heliornithidae; genus Heliornis; species Heliornis fulica. The sequence continues at coordinate 16,308 of VXBZ01012075.1, read as the reverse complement.
ACCTCTGGATGAGAGACATACTCTAGAGAGAACTTTGCATGGGTACAAATAGGTTTTTGGTGCCAGTGCCATGTTGCCCAGGCCAGCACAGTTATAGTTCCCAATCTGTCTGTGCATTCAAGCAGCAAATTCATTAGCAACCCTTCTGGCAGGATAGAAAAATAGACATATTAGGGAAATTTACTTTGAATTGTTTTCAGGATTTGTTGGATAACAGCTCAGTAATCAAATTGCGCCTCCTAACAAGAGCATTAAATATTTTTATTAATAGTGGCAGGGAAGCTGCAGATATTCCTTTAAGTGCAGAACACTCTACTGTAATGCTATGTGACTTGCAAAGATCATGGATGAAAGAAGACATTAGCATAGTTGGAGCAGGGGCGCTTGTAACGTCGGAGCTGATTTTTGTTTTGTGATGTTGTATGTCGAGGCTGTGCTGAGTCGTGTGGCTCTCACGTTACAGATGTAATGTATGTTCAAGCATCGGCTCATCCATCAGACCCTGCCAGTTTGCTGGCTCTTTAATTGCAGAAGCGGGCCGTGTCTTGACAGCGCTGTGCTCTCTCTAACTGTGGGACCGAAGTTCAGATGTATGCGGCGGCTTCCAGGCCTTGTCAAGTGGAAACTGAGCATATTGTCAACAGAGCGCGTTTTGCCTCCAGCTGGGAGGAGGGACACGTGGAGCGCCCGCGTATCAGGGCCCTCCGCTGACCTTGGAGCGACTTTGAGTGTGGAGAGGCTGGAGGAGTGCTGGGAAAAGGCTGATTCAGAGAGACAGACGAGCGAGGAAGAAAAATCAAGGAGATTGGCAAAGGATGGTGGAAAAAAAAATTTTCTTAAGAAGGCAGGAAAAATTTTTACACTCAAGGCCAACAGCAAGCCCTTATAATCAGGCTTGTCTGGCCACACACCAGCAGAAGCAAGAGAAAAAAACCTGAATGCAGCTTGCAAGCTGAGGTCTGTGCAAAAGCTAGTGTTCTGCTGGGGGGGGGGAAATAAAAAAAAAAGAGCATGAACTGAATTTATTAAAGAGTAAATTCCATTAGGTTCCAGAAGATGACAGGGTTAAAAATTAGGATTGTAACAAATAATCTGTATAATCTTTCCTAATTCCTGTTGTCTCCATGATTGTTTCACTGCAAAGAGGAGAGCCACCCTCAGTATCAATCACAGTAAGCTATTTAGACACAGAAATAAGTGGCATATGGCTTAGCACTTTTGGGTCTAGCAATCAAGTAGCAACCCTCTGCAATACAACTGTAGTTCAGTTCCCAATGGGCTTCACTTTGATGATTAGATATATTGAGTTCCCTATGTCATTCAAAGGCAGCAGAATTTCATACAGGTTGGTGTTAGCTTCCTCTCACTTCATTTCAATTTTCAATAACCAGTGTCATCACATGTAACAGTTTCTTCGTAATGGAACTTCATGTCGAATCAGATTTGTCTTTCAAGTGAAAGAGCGCTGTGAAAAGTCTTCTGAAATACCGATTGCTGGAAAAAAATCTTACCACAGTGAAAACAGGGTATTTCTCTTAAAGATGTTCAGGTGCCCATTCCCCAGGTCATTCAGGAACACTCAGAATAAAAGCCTTAGTATTGCATTTGGGGATGGCATTAGCATTCTTTACAGGACTTGCCCAGGTGCATGCTGGAGTCCTTGTTTCACTGAGTAAATAGAAAATATTTGTTCAGTCATATTTGAAACCAAGACTGTGATATTTAAAGTCAAGTTCGGTGCAAGTGGAGTTACATCAGAGGATAATTTGGACCTTGGATATTAATTGACCCTTCTGTATTTCAGTGTGGCAGCTGTTAAATGCTAACTGTGCTTCACTGACACAGAACTACTTCTTCCCTGGTATTTACCTTCTCTCCATCAGCTCAGCCTCTTTCTCTGAGCATTGGAGAGGCATCTGTGCAGGCAGATGGAGGGAGCCAAGTACTGCAGCCCACTGGAGGACAAAGGCTTGGGACCCCCTAGAGGTCAGCGTATAGGGAATGGTGGGGAGAAACTCAGAGTAAACAGCCCAGAATGTGCTTCATGGTGAGAATAAGCCTGCAAGTGAGGCGTCTGCCAGTTCTGTCAGGGATATTTCTAGAGAAATCCACTGCTTTGTAGAATCTTTTACCCATGTCAGTGCATGAAAGTGTGCTCCTGTTCCATAATATTTCCCAAGTGGAAGAACTCTTTGAAGGTCCCCGTGTCACACAACCTGTGCGCTGAGATTCACCTGGAAATTTACCATGTAGCACCTCCCATGCATATGGATTGTGCCAGAGGGACTAAAGGCACAAGCAGTGCTTTTAAAAAGCAAATTCTGGGTCACACATTGATGACAAAGAACTTGTTGTAATTCACAATTAGTCTTAATATGCTGTAAGAAGAGCAACTGGAGACAAATGTTTCACAGCTATATAAACCCAACATTTACCAGGCAGCAAAGATGATATGGCTGTCTGTATCACATATCCAAGACTGCCCATCCCATAGTTTTATTTCTTGGCAGTTTCCTACAGTTTTGTGAAATATTTTTTAATGTGACAAAGTCACTTCAATTACACAGTCATTATAAGTTTTGCCAAGGTTGACTATGGATCGTTTTGTGTTCATTAGAGCACAAAATTAGAATTTTCATTGCAGCAACAGTAAACAGTATTGGCTCAAAGGAGTCAAGCTTTTTTCCCTTCATAAAATCTCAGATAAGCTATAACTGAGAACTTCCATGGGGTTTTGACAAGATTTTTTTTTTAACTGCCTTCTGGCTTGTTGGATTTTTCTTCTTCCTAGCCCTTGATATATTTGTTTAACTGAATAATCAGTTCCCTTCAAAATGATGATATTGCCACTATGTGCGTGAACAAGAAGTTGCAGACAGTGTGTTCCTAAGGTTGTGAATATATTATTTCTTCAGCTTCTGAAATGTTACAGCTTGGTGTTTGGCATTTTAGACCCAGACAGAGATGTAAAAGCCACAAATGGTTTTCAGGAAATAACTTGTTTCAGAAAATACTTCATCCTCTGCTTAAGTCCACCTAAACCCCATTAAACTTTCATTTGAGTAATCTCAGAGTTTATTAGTTAAATAACAATTAAAGTTTCTATTTAATATGGATATATATGATTGAGTTTGCTTGTCATACTGATGTAAACATAAAGAAATTGCATCAAAGCAATAATTTTATATATACAAAAAATAAGCAATTAGAAAATAAATCCAGCACAGGGTGTAGAGGATAAACAGAAGGGTTTTCAGTGAAGTTCAGGTTTTCAAAAGCTGTCTGGAACAGATAAAGAATAGGACTGCCTCTTCTCATCTGCATCTAGAAAAATAAATAAGATCTAGAAAATCATCCTGGAAAGGAGATTGATTAGCTTGATTTTTATAGTCATTTCTTTTAGGTTAATTTAAACTCCTTCTTGCTGATTTAGCTCACTGACACAATAGCATCCAGTGACACTAAGTAGCAGAATACTACTTAGAAATATCACCAAAAATGTCTCATCTGCTATTTTGGGGGGCTGAAGATGAACCTATACTGCTCTACCTTCCTTCTCCATCTCTTAGGATTAGGGAGCTTGTGCTGCTCCTCAACTGTGCTTCACTTGGAGGAATTTCCAGGCTTTGTTTTTAACCTACTGTGTATTTACAAGGAAGAAGAGATGACAAAGATTATTAAGAAAGTAGCAAAGAACTTCAACAGACATCCTCGTCAGAGTTTGCACAGCAGCAATTCTCTGCTGTCCTCCTACAAATCCATGGAGTGAATTCTTCTCTTGGCATGTGGCATCCTTGTGTCTTGCCAATGGGATGCCCAGTCCTTAGCAATTTTTTATTTTTTTAGATATAATACTCCATGATAATGTCACTCAGGATAAGATATGTCAGCAAATGCACAGACAGGCTTTATCAGCTTATACCTCTTAGCAAAACCTGGAGCTACAGTGAATGGGGACAGCAGCCGTACAGCGAAGGCATATCTCTTCCCCTCAAAAGAAATGTGTTTAACAAGATTATGTACTATTTGCATTCCAAATTTGCAATTAGCTCCCCATGAACATAAAAGAAAATCATCCAAGTGGTAGATAATGTGTTAGATACATGTAAGTTAGACTTTTGAGATTAGGCACACTATTAGATATGTGGTAGCACAGCTACTAATCTGAATAGTATGAGAGCTCATTAAAATATGGTAGTCTGATTGAACCTGTGAAGTATGCATGTTTGGGAGAGCATGTGTGTGCAGGCAAGAGTGCAGATTACTAAGTGGGAAGATTAGCAAATTGTGGAAGTTTTACTGTATATGGGTTTTTTTTTTCCCTTCAAAGCACTTTGATTCTGCAACTTTATGCTCAACCCTATAACTTTGCACTAGCTGGCTTAAATTAGCAAACTAGAAGTCTAAATATATGTGTCTGACGTGCCTCTCAAAAGAAATAACAAGACGAACGCTCACGGTGAAACAGGAGTAGTATGTGTAAAGAGTATCGATGCTTTTCTGCACATAGGTTACGTTTAAGTCGGGGAAAGTAAAGAAAAATCAGCTGCAGTTTATCTTTGTTTGTGGTCTGGAGTTCTCTGAATATATTTCTTTTTAACTTCAAGGACTTTTCAGTCTGTAAAGAAACTGGCAACGCCAAGCATTCCATCTCTACCAACTGTGATAATTTCTGAATCCAGACAGTGGTTTAGTTGCATTAATGTGCTCAGTGGTCTGGTGGAAATCAGTAAAATGATGAGGTGCAGTGAAGGGGGAAGGCGGTCCTTCCACATTTATTTATTCTGGATAAATGGTGCCCATTAATCTATCAGGAAAATATGGAATTAGCAGGGAAGAAACCACAGTTGCAAATTTGGCAGTTGCTAGCATGCACAGATGGTCTTTCAGTGTTTTAAGATTTTCCAGTCTTTTGATATTGATACCAACATTGAAGAGTAGCCCGTGTATTGCTAATGTTTGTCTCAAATAGCCGTAGAAAAACAACGTTGTATATTTTGGATTGTTCAATCTCCTCTTGGTGTATTTGCATAAAGTTTTTTAAACTTAAAGGTAAACTTCTTATGCTCTGTCTGTCTTTGGTTATTTTAGGAAGCATAATTGGAGTGTGATTTCCTAAAATAAGAAAGACAGCCAGTGTATCCAGACAAAGGCATTAGGAAGAGAGTCATACATGTGCAGATTGGTAGTGCCAATTGCTTTCCTATTGTTGCAGACAGTATGCTCCTTTTTAAAGCAGCTTTCTCAAAACCAGGATGTTGAGTCCTTCCTTGATAGAGGGTTGTTTATCCTTATTCTGCTGACAAGCAGTGATTTTCAGTCACTGTAGTTTCACTGGAGCTGGGAATCTGACCCTGGCAATGTCTACATTCCATGTTTCGGGGCATGAAGTCAAGAGGGAAGGATAATGTCATCTGCTTAATTTGCTTTGGGAACATTTGGTTGAGACTTTAAAGATCCTGTTGAAATATTTCACAGAGGAAATCACAGAATAATGCTTGCCAACGTTACTTTGAGTTTATTCTAAGCTGACACAGAGGCTACAGTACCTCAGCAACTGTTCTGAAATGTGGCTTCTGCAGAGCTGTAGTTGTGTGCACTACCCACATGGGCACAAAGATGGTTTTGACTACAAACACCCAAGGTGCTTTGTATTAAAAATCAGTAAAAACTGTTGGGGGAAAAAATAGGAAAAAAAAAATCTCAGCACACAAAAAATTAATCTAGTGAAAAAAGATCTGAGGTGCAAAAGTGAGGTGAAAGTTTTAAGTGTGTGACAGAAACACTGTATGCTATCTCCAGTGTCCCAGGTTTTTAGGTCTCACTTATATATAGACCTGTATATGGGGTTGTTTTTTTCCCTTCAAAGCACTTTGATTCTGCAACTTTATGCTCAACCCTATAATACACACATATGTATGTACATGCATGCATACATACATAGAGAGATACAGATATCTAGGTACAGGTAAGGCAAACATTAGGGCACATAAGTATGCTTCTAAGGCTTCTTTGTCTTCCCAGTATGTACCAATGAGGGAAATATTTCTGAAGAATTGAATATTAGGTGCTAACAAGATTTTTTCTAATGACTTTCAAACAGCAACCTTCCTTGGCATCTGTGTATACCTGTAAGAGTCGGCCCAAAGTCACGCATCCACCTAAAGGGGACCATGACATTACTCTCATAGAACAGACCTGGGAGCACCTTGCTGCTTCAGACATTCACACCTTTGATGCATATAGCCAGATTTCATGTGCCACCTCAGAAACAGAACTTTTTTTACAAGCAGGGATGTAAAATGTAGAGTTTTATGTCCCAGCTTGCCAGCAGCCATCTTAAGTAAGCAGGTGCTTCAGTTCAAGTCATACCTGTCACACAGAATTCTGAGATATATTTTGCAAACTATAGTTTTATTTATCCATCCCAAGAGAATGGTTGCCTTTTCTGCAACCACCTGATACTATTGACCGATGCTTAGTGATTAATCCATTATAACCATCTGATCTTTCTCTAGAAAACTACCTCACTGGTCATTCTCTACCTTGTATTTTTGCTGTTTAATTTTCCTGATAAACCACAGTACCTTGCATTTGTACACACTGAATTTTATCCTGTTTCTTCAGATCTCATCTCTGCTTCATCAGGATCATTTTGTATTCTGATGCATCCTCCAAACTGCTTGCACACCTTCTCACACGGGTGTTATTTGCTAATTTAACAAGCATGCTCCCTCTTCTGTCATCCAGACTGTTAATGGTATTCTGAAATGTCCATGTCTGTTGTATAGATACTGTGACAGTAGTTAGGCTTTAGACTTGGCAGATGTTTCTTGCCAGATCTGTAATAAAAATGAGATATAATGCTGATGATGATTTGGGCAATTTATATGTCTGTAATGGATAGCTTACCAGAATGGATCAGCCCTTTAAAATCTTGAAATGGCTGCACATCATGCAGGACTTCTTATGGAAGTCTGAATATCCTAGAGGGTATGAACTTTTCGGGGGGTTTGCCATATGTGAAACTTTCATTTAGCAATCCTCAGAAATGCACAAAAGAACTCATTGCAATATGTTTCATAGTCCCTCACCAGCAATTAAAGGCTCTGCCACTCTGATTGTCTATTTGCTAACCCACTGCATATGAATTTTGTGAAATACTGCCCGCTGTCAATGTTCTTGCAGCACTGGCAATTCTTTAGTTTTATGTGTTCCTATTTTGTCATGAAAATTGTATTGAGGAAAATCCCAACTTTCTTTGGAGTCTAAATGACAATTAAGAGAGTGGTACAAAACTAAACCATTGAGGGATGGAGAAGCAAAAAAAAAGAAAAAAAAAAAAGGAAGTGGTTGGAAGCAGAAAAAGAAGCCAGACACCATGCTAGACTTAGAAATGAGCATGCAAGATGGTTGTTCTGTAAGCAAAAGCTGACCCTGGTCAGCTCTAACTAGTGTTATCTTCACTTACTCCAGATATTGCTAGAGGAATTCCTTCATTTGTTTAAAATCAACAAGCAATTCATCTAGACTTCACTCAGCAGTCATATACAATCATATCATCATTCATGCACATACTCCAAAATTCATCCCCACAGTTCAGGAATAAAGCCATGCATCTAATAATGTACATGGAGGATTTGTATGGACATATACCTCAGCTGCTTTTTAAAAGAGGCTGTTTAATATCTTTTAAACATATAATTGTGATCACCATCTTTTAAACACTGCTCTAAAAACATTGGTTGCAGGGTAAAGGATTCCTCACTGCTTTTGTCCTATGTCCTCCACTGCAATGAATTTCTTGGTTCCTCTCCCAAATTTGCACACATACAGGTGCAGAGAGACAGAGAGATGTAAGCTCTGCTTCCACTCTTATTTGTAGAAGCTGTCCCAGACCATCACTCTCCTACAGGAGTTCACTAGCATTTAGGGAGCACTAGCACAGTCATGTTCACCTGGGTGTATGTATGGTACTGTTCAGATTTATAGCCTTTGTTGTGCTCTGTCTTCTAAACAAAATGTCCTGGAGCTCAGGTTCCAGAGTCTGTCAGGTCATTCCCCTGGACTTTGGGTATGCCTCACTGCCCTTGTGTGTACCTGATTGTTTTATTTTGCGTTATTTGCCAGGCCGAGTTACCTGGGTCCATCTCTTAATTTGGTAACATTTTCCTGAGATGAGCAGAGCCATGGGCTTGTGGGTTGGCCCAACAGAAGCGTTATTCTCTGCATAAAACCATTTCTGACTCATTTTTATGCCCTAATGCCATCAATGATTATTTTTTTCTTAGCCCGTAACCATTGTACAATGACCAGTCTTTTAAAGAAAATTGCAGGTCTCCAACACTGAAGCACAAAGAAGTTAGTTTTGTTGTCAGCTTTTTAGTGTACCCAGGAGAAAATCTATCCTCTGCCATCCTCACAAGTGAGAACTCAGGGAACAATCTTGCATCCATTTTTCCATTTAGGTTCCCAAGTGCCTTTGTGTATTTGCTCTGACCTTATGTTGTGAAGAGTTACAAGTTACTAGCAGTCATCTTCTCCATATTTTTCCTGTGACCGTAATTCAGTGTAATGGAAACTTTCCAAGACAATTAGAAACACAGTCCATATAGCAACTTGCAGTCAGAAACTCAGGGCAAAACACTAACCTTCTTTAAAGAGGCAAACCCCATCAAGAAGATGGGGTTACTCAAAGTCCTGAGTCTGTTCTTCATAAGCTTTGCACTTTGTTCATATACTAGGCTGCATCTTAAATATAAACCTATCATCAGGTTTAGCAAATCAATACCGTGAGAGTGTGAAATGGTCCCCAGAAATCTCTAGAATGCCATTTCACAGTAAAAGCAATTGAAAAAGAAGCTGCACTGGAATATCTTATGAGATAGCCATTTAGATCACAAAAGGATCATAAAAGTCAGAAGCGGTTTGTTTGAAGCAAGGTTCATAATATAACCATACTGAGCTTGCTGGGAAGAAGGAGGAAAATTGCAAACCAATTTGTGGTTACGGCTTTTTCTGTCAATTCTACAGGGATTTAAAACTTGTAAAAGGTGGAACTTCTGCCATCTTACACTGCTCAACTAGAAAGAGATAGCTATAATCACAGTAGCTAAACAAACACCAATTATTGAAAGGCAGTATAGTCTTTATTAACTTCAAAGCAATTAGCACTTCTTTAGTTCATTTATTACAGAGCAAGGTGTCAGACAGTGGCATTTGTCAGTAATAATCTGAGCATCTTCTGAGGCTTGTCCTCCTCTATTCTTGTAAAATTTTTTCAGTGAAGTTTTGATACTTTATGTGCAATAAAGACACTAATGCAGGTATTAAATGAAATGTTTCTGTGAGCAAATGCCACCTGAGTATGCCACCCTCTTTCAGACATTTTGTGTCAAATCACTGCATATTTATAGAAGATGATAGAGTCCCAGTGCAGAATAATAGGAGCAGAGCATTCTGGAGGAAGGCGTATGTCACAATGCAAAAATAATGCTGTAAATAAATGAGTCAATTTATTTAGTCACTCCCTTTCAATTCTACAAGTGTCTTGCACACACCCTTTGAATTAATATGTAATCTTTGCTTCAGCAAGAGCTAACAGATGCCCTGGCTAACTAGAATAGCTCAGGTCAGATTTAAATGAATCCCTCCAATGGTTGGAAACTTAATTAGGTTGCAGTTTCGAGTCCTTCAATATTTTTTTTTAGAAAAAAAAATCTTTATGGTTCTTGGTTGATTAGAAGCTAATATGGAGCCAGTCTACCTTCTTCTTTGTTTCCTTTAAAAAAAATCTAGACAATAAAAATAGTTTCTGGTTTTTCTTTTGATAACATTTCTCTTTAAAGAGTGGCACTGCTTTAATAAAGATATAGGAAATGAAATTTCAGCTATGTTACACTCAATCAGATTACTTTGGACAAATGAAAAGTAATACTGCCTCCTTTAATACCATTAGAAGAATTGATATCACAGGATTCTTTTCAGATCACAGAGTACTGACAGATAGAGGCCTGATGCTGTTTACCCGCTGGTGACACCCACGTGCTGTGTCGCTGGGAAATGTCTCAGCAGTGGGCACAGGAGGTGGAGGGTTAACATGCAGCCATGCACCGGGAGCCTTCCCATTTTCCTTGCTGCTGCTGCTGGGGCCACCATAAGTGAGGGTAAATCCCTGGGCAGGGAGCACAGCAGGAGCTGCCCAGGGCTGGCAGAGGGTAAGAGGACTGTGTATTTGCATGATTCACACACCTAGGGATGCTCTCCATAGTACCAGTTATGGACTGGGACACAGCCTTGACTCTTCTGCTAGAGAGAAGACCCAGGAGATTATGCAGAACTATTTAGTTTTGCAGGATCAGGTTCTAATTACAGTATCTCTGAGCAATGATATCCTGGAGAGTTCACATCTTTATAATGGAGTGAAAACATGTAGGCTGTAGTTTTACTGCTGATGGTGGCCCATTACAAGAAAACCTTGCTGGCCAGCTCTGGGAGGACATCATGGCTGTCTGGTAGTGACAGCACAACAGGTTTTGGCTGCCTGCCTCCATGCAGTACTGCCAAAGAGACCCTGCTTCGTGCAGAGTCACAGTTGCTGTCATGCTGGGCTCCTTGGGCACCAGGTATGAAGAAGAAGCCTTCAACAGCTCCACAAGGAGTGTGCCATTGCCCCAGGATCAGGCTAATATGGAGTTGGGCTCTTGATTTCCTAAGCTACTGCTATTCACTCCTCAGCAGCTCAGGTCCTGAGCTGTGGAGCACTAAATGAGTGCTTGAAGTGATTAGGTGTTACTTATCTACATTTATGAACAATGTATTTTGTTCATGTCATCATTTACTGCACATATTGGGAAAGTTATTGGGCTCTTTGGGCAATTCCTGTTCCAGGATGTGAGTGTGGCATTTTTTTGCCTTACATAACCCTCCATTTATCTCCCAGAGCCTGCTCTCGGGTTTACTGCTTTTTTGTGTGCTCAGTTTTGCACATATTCTTTTGTCTGAAACAATGAGGAAAAAATGCACATTAAAACATCTGTTCTAATCCATCCCAACAGAGAGGGACAATTACAAATAGCACTTCACCAATTAATTAGTAATCATGCTAAGGCAGCTTCCTTTCCTTTGCATGATTTGCACCATTTTTGTCATCGTATATGACTGGTGCTGCTGAAATAAATTTCTCAACATGCCTTGGAAAGACAAAGACTTTCCCCAAGTGAGTCTTAATGAGCAGGAGGCTGGTGTGCATCATCTCTACCACTTCTTGCAGTGTCCCTTGTTGCAGGCTGGGAAAAAAAAAATCTTAATTACTAAATGCCACTAGAAATAGCTTTGTCCCCTTTGTGGGTAGCCAGAGCACACTTCCTAGCACAGAGCCGTTAGACTCTATAAGGCATGTCGTGAACAAGGTCAGCACGGCAGCTGGCAGGCTGGCTGGGCCAACCAGCATGGGAGAGAAGTTCACAGTGTTTAGTAACAGTGGCAAATACTCATGGCAACTTAAAGTCATCTGCAGGCTGGAAGTGAGGAGACACAGATGCTGCTGATAGCCAGTTTGTAGTTACAGCTGCAATGAACCGCCCTCAACTAGTGTGAAGCAGTGTCTCTCCAGTTACTTCATTAGCTCAGCACCATTTTATACCACTGAAGGGTTTGTCCCATGAACCAAAACCTGTTTTGGTGTATCTCTTGATTTCTTTGGAGTTACCTCAGCAGAGAGTGTTGCTCCAAAGCATTGCAGAAATAGAGGAAGCTGACAAGATTAGAAGAGGGACTAACAGCAGAAGCCATGAGGAACGAGACCTAGGAGACAGCTTGTTGCTTTGGGGTAAGCAAGCTAATGGACAAGATGAAAGATTTTTTTTTTTCTTAATCCTACTTATTTAATAAAATGAAAATAAAGACTTGTCTTAGATAGCTAAACTTATCATAGCATTTGACTCTCCAAGCAGGGCCAGCAGTCACATGGGGTCACACTGGGGTGAATCCAAAACAATTGAACTGTGAGTTCTTCCAGTAAAGCTGAACTGAAAGGAGGAGGAACAGTACAATGCTTTCCTCTGAAGTTGTGGAAGTCTGGTATTTTTTCATTACTTTTTTTGTCCTTCAGAGCAGTAGTGCTTTGTGGATATGGTTTAGGATCAGCTCCAACTCTCAGTCAAGTTAATGTGAGCTGGATCAGTTCCTCCACGATGTGCAGTTATAGTCGAGTTCTACGTTGAAACGAGGAAATGTGACTGAACACATGCCACTCGTACCGCGTGTCCCAGGCAGCTACGGAGGGACCTTCACACTTCCCATTTAGCAAAATGCAACTCCTCAACCAGCATTTTAAAAAGTCTTTAAAATGTGAAGCAAGAAGCACATACAGAAGTGTCTAGCTGGCTTGTGAATAGCCTGAAAGTACTTTTGCCTGAGATGCAGATGATACTGTTTGGTGCAGTGTGAGCTGATACAAATGATGACAGGGAGGCTCCAAGGTTTAATATGTTACCCAAAGAGCCAGCAGAGCCAGAAAGGAGGGAACATCTCTCACAGAGATATGATGTGGGTGTTTGTAGGGTGCTTCCCCCTATGCTGTGACAAGTGATACAATATACTGGATGTCCCTGGTTGTATTTTGCTGCGGCAGCATTCTGCTATCAGAAAGTGGGAGAAGCTGCTGTTATAAAGTCTAGTCCAGTGGCCTAAAAACAAGACTTGAAATAGGAATCCTGATTTTCCATGGTTGTCTTTTTTCCTCAAAATCTCTATAGTACTGGTCACACAATTTAGAACTTTACAGCCTGCGTGCCAAGATTTAGACATCTTAAAAATCCTTATAGAAACAAGAAGAAAGATTTGTTTTCCTTGAAATTTGGTTAATTGTTGTGGGAAATGCATAGGAATTTGGAATAAGACACTTTGTTAAAGACTTCATATGTTGAATAAATATATTAGGTGTGCATTATATACATTCTAGATAGCATGGCAGTGTGCAGAAGAAAATTGCTCTAAAAATTACATCACTGTGAAACCTAGAGAAGAGCCTGGAAACTTAGCAGATTCTTCTTGGTCTTTTTGTGAAAGCATGTGAAAAAAACCAGATAGCTGTTGTTGATGCATAAGAATGAGGAAAATTCTAGTGTAGTGTGAAAAATTGTCAATTTTTTACAGTAAAGAAAAAAAATATGAATTCAGCTATATTAAGTGCTTTCTCATAAATATTTCCAATCAAATAAAATATTTTGACAGTGGTGAAAACAACATACTTTTATTAAATTGATTGAAAGGTTGCGTTGGCTTTGCATTGCACTGTGTAAGACATTCCTCATAAAGAGGCTGCAGCCAACTTGAAGCTCTCAGCAGGGACCACACTCAGGGCTTAACTGATTACATAAAACATTTTAAGTCAATTTAATGAAACAAAATATTTCTTTGTGGATGAAATTAACCCAAAATACTTTATCTGAATTTTCCCAACAGAAATATGTTACTTTTCAGGGGAGTTTGAAATTTTCTTGCAGGTAGTAGTGCCAATTTTAATGAGAATTTGGTTTTGTCAGGTTATCCTGGGGGAGAATTCCTAAAAGCTCAGCTATGTTCTCCACGGAAGGGCTAATTAGCATTGCACTTCTCAAGTCCTGCTGGGGGGAACGTCTGTGGTACAACCTTCTGCATCACCAGTGGAGAACCAGACCCTCCAAATAGGTTATAATGGATTGCATTACCCCGAGACAGGATCTGGCCGTGCATCTGTGCCCTCTGCAGGGTGTTACTTGGGGCAGTGCCTTTAGGTGATGTGGCTTCAGGGCAGTGGAGGGGTGAAGAGCGCTGCAGATGCTCAGCTGCAGTTCAGCAAAGGCAGCTGGAGCTGATGTGACTGAATAAAGAGGATTTCTTTCAAGCCCATTGGACCCAGGGTGATTACTGAACACTACAATCAGGGTCTTTTTTTTTAATTTTTTCTTTTTTTAAGATTGCCCTTGCATGAGACTGGAAAGCAGAGAAAGGGCTGTGGCAGTACAGATTCCTATGATCTCCCCTTGCCATGTAATCAGAAGAGCTCTGCAATTGAATATTTCACAATAATCACTGCATTTTCAATGGGAATGATATAAAAGCAAATATCAAGGCCTCTGGCTGACAAAGGCAGAATACAGAGGGAAAATATGAAAATAGCAACTTACTTCAGCAATAAAGAGAGTATATTTTATACTGCAGTTTTTCTTTTTGTTAAATCATGACTTTCTAGTAAATGACATCCCAGAAGATATTTATCAAAGCAGGAAAGCACTAGAAAGGAGCACCCTGCATTCACTTTAATATTTCTCCTTTTCTTCTGACATTTTCTTGCCTAGAGATCTAATTCCATTAAATATGTACATTTTTGACTGGAAGACTTCTTCATGTATCTTTCAGATGAATCTTAAAAGTACATAAGGTCTGTAGGGCAGGGTTTTTTAAGTGCAAATGAGGCGCACAGTAGAATATTGTCTATGAGGCTTTTCAAATTATTTATATTCCTGCAGTGCTTTGCCTTTCTCTTTCTGTGATAATGATAAGGAAGAAGTGAGACTCCAATGCACCTTCTGTGGAACACTGTCAAACAACATTAGTCATATTTAATGTCTGACATGCAGGAACTTACTTTGGCTGATCTCCATTTTTATTGGATTTATTAGGTGTTATCATGTCTGAAACTTTCTCTGATCCCATAGCGTATCAAAGTGTTAAAACCTGTTAGGCCCATGATTGGTCAGTGTTAGAGCCCTGTTCCCCTCTTGTGAATGGATATAAATTAACATTCCCTCATTAAGACTACTTTGCAGTCCATGTGAATCTGCTTTAGGAATAATGACAGCTAAATGCTCAGCTGGCCCCCAGCCATGCCCACTTGTGCTGTTCCCTTCCAGCCTTCTTCTGAAGCTCTGTAGAGCTGGGCCATGACCATGCTTGGAGAAATGTCGCTTGGGTGCTTTATAAAGTGGTGTGGGGGCTGGCTAGGTGGTTGTTTTCCTCACACCACCTTCGAAGCTGTGACCATATGTTCTGCTAGAGGCCACTGTGCTCTAGGAGGTGCTGCTTCAGATTTCGTGTGGAACAAAGGTCCTGGCCATTTGCAGTCATTAAAGATTTCACTGCTTTCTCATAAGAATTTGGGTTGAGGGTGTTAATCCTGGTGTCCCAGACAAATTGCTACTTAAGTAATTATAATCTACCTAAATGCCTTCCTGTACTCCTGCTAGTGACACCCTTCTCCCATTACCTCTGATCATCTTGAGCCTTATTTCAGATCCCACATTTGAATAACTTATCCTCACCATCGTGCAGTGCTCTCAGCTGTGTTTCACCAAGAAATACACAGAGCTGTGTTGATGTACAGATTGGAATGGTAGGACTTTGCTTGCTCACTGCTTGTACTGAGATGCTCAGTGAATTAAGCTTCTGTGGAGGAGGGAGGGTTTTAAGTAAGAGTAACGGCCATTTGTTTATACCTTCCATGGTGCTACCTAGCTGTAATACTTAAAAAAAAAACAAATCATGTGGTCAAGGGCAATATGAAATATAAGGCCATCTTAGTCCAAAAATTCTGGGCTGCTCATTTCTATTCTGACAATGGCAAATTGTTCAACAGAGCCTCTCTTTTTCCTGCCTTGAGTGGCTACTCCTGTTCTTATATCTGCTCAGATCTTCTTTCATGTCATGAGTCTCTTATTCTTGAACAGAAGTGTAAGTGCCTGTGGGGATGGCTGCACTAAGTTCATATATATATATATATATAGATATATATACACACAAGTTGATCAAAATACAGCAAAATTCCAACTGTATCTAGACCCATAGACTCAATTTAGTTTACTGTGTATTTTGCTATGATAATACCACCTTCACCTCAAGTTCCTGAAGTGTTTTTGAACTGACGNATATATATATAGATATATATACACACAAGTTGATCAAAATACAGCAAAATTCCAACTGTATCTAGACCCATAGACTCAATTTAGTTTACTGTTCACTTACAAGCTTCAGAGTATAAAGAAGTGTCATTTACAGTGACTGCTAAGAAAGCCTAAACCCCAAATAATTCACACCAGTGTACTAAAACACAGCACATTCCCAGTGAAAAACAGTTCCTGTATGTGAACTCTGGAGCTTTGTGGTTGCTCTTGGAGTTCAGCTCCATGTCCAACTTGGATCTTGAAAGCCTGGGTATAATATTGGTCTCTGCCTTCCCCAACAAAACTCCACTTGTTTCTCTTTTGTTGTGTGTGTTGTTTTGCTGGTGAACTTCATTCAGTGTGTATTTTGCTATGATAATAC